>CM069131.1:1755387-1924202 GCA_035221665.1 Okamejei kenojei
CATAGAGGAGATAGTATTTCAGCTCATCTAACCCACACACAATACCCGCAGAACAGACTTCAAATCGATGAAATTAATATCTGTGACATTTGTCTTATACCTCGACTCTGAACCTATTTATATAATACCAATCATAAGACTCAAATCCATACATAATATTATGAAATAAAATACATAATATCAAAATAAATAATAAAAAAGTAAGTGAAAGTAGGTGGTGTTAATAAAGTGTAAAGTGAAAAAAAAGTACTACAACTATAGTTAGTGCAGTTAGTGTTATGTAAAGCCACACGAGCGTGGCTACTAATCTACGGCACTTCCGTGGAAAAAAAAATGAGGTTAATATTCCATGCTCCTTTTTGCCTTAAGACTATAAATCAGGGTGTGGGTATAAATTTGTATACTTAGTGATTATAACATACTACTAATATTCAATTACAATTAGTATCAGAGCACGATATTAGAGAGCTAACAGACATTTTTGAGGCGTAGGTAATACAAAACTATACTATTTATTACTCTAATCCATCCATCCTTAGACCCCAAGTAGAAGTCCATCCATTGATTTCCGTTCTCCTTCCCTGCGAGTCACCTCCTTCAATGTAAAACCTTCCTCCTTTTCTGTGTGGAGACAGGTACAACAGATAAGTGATCATTAATCAGTCCTCAACAAATAAATTGGATTCAGTAATATATTCAGTGTCCTGCATCTTCATCTTCTGTCTTCCTCTACTTCTTCCTCTTCCCATTTTCCTTCTAGAATATCTCCAGCGTAATTCAAGAGCTTCTGTATTTGGTGAAGCGGTGCTTCCTTAATATCATAAAAGTACCCTTAATGTTGCCGGTACATATCTCAGATTCTTTTATGTTCCTCAGGATACCCTTGTTTTCTAGTATATAAAGATCTTCTCTTGGCCACTTCCGCAGAGTACTACTCTAAAAATACTGGCGATGCGTTGTCTCCCTCATATTTCAGATTTTTCTTTCGAAATTATTATCCTTCATCATATCTTCTTTCAAAAACAAAGCGTTAAGCCACCTTCACTTTCATCTGTCCTTGAGGGGAGCATCTTCCTCAGGGTACTTCTACAATGCCCTGTGGTGCTCCAGCCCAGCTAGAGGTTTCTTCGGTCACAAGTCTCAGAAAAATGCTTTTAAAAGTTTTTGAGCAGCAAATTTTCGAGGGTCTTGATTTCCCTCACGCCTTCACATCAACCCAACAATACGCAGATATCGTATGCTTTGACGTCCCTCCAAGTCAATGAGCATTCTCAGTTATTTTATGTAAAATCTGATAAAACTCTTGTTCTCCTCAGTCAAGGCGCTTTTCGTGGCTGATTCAGTCTGTTCTTTGATTAGATCAATTTGTTTGGTTAAGTGGAAGCTATAGATAGGTTCACAACTTGGTAACCAGCAGCACTTCCATCGTCACCAGTATTTACGGTTTACAAAAACATCCAATCTTGTTGTTAGCAAATTCAGTATCCACTTTATCTTTTCCATTCGTCCATCATAGTCTATTTACAGCTGCTATAACTGTCCTTTTTGGTCATCATTCCTTTCAAATTCTCATGATACACCAAAATGTCGGCTCTTAAATGTCTTTATTATATCTTCTTTATCTCTTTTTTCATATCCTCTACGCATATTGTTTTCAACTCACCCATAATGATTTTTTGTGAGGTCTACCATCTTTAAAATATCTTCCTGGGAGGCACTCAAACTCGAGCCCGAGGCTCCAGTGAGCCTACTTCCCTTTCCAACGGGCTTTTTCCTATTTTGTGAGCGTTTGGGGGCGGGGGGGGAAGCATGCATCTTAGGTAAAGTCGCGTCCTAGTGACGTCACGCACGCTTTTTAAACGCTACCAAGGCGAGCCGTTTCACAACTGTATATCTCCTCTTGGGTAAGATATCCATTCAATTTAGACCCCTTTTTACCTCCCGTTTTTTATGCAGTTTTGTCGAGCTGATGGCGTGAGTTTCCATTCCTCCATATGCTCGCCCTGACCGTAAGACCCCATTGGTTCGTAGTCCCGAGCTGTTCTTGGTGCTATTCCCAGCTGCCTTTTGGTTCTAATTCCCTGCTGCCTTGGGTTCTTATACCCTGCTGTCTTTTTGTCCTTTTCCGATGACTCCATTCCTTGATTTTGAGACTTGACTCATGTATCTCCAGGTCTACTTCAGTTAACAGTGGAGCTGATACAAGAACCTGTGCCATGCTCGTCCCGGACTCTGCTATTTTTATTGTTTAAGATTAAAAGGTGTCTCCCAATCTTCATCACAGGTTCAAACTGGATTCCCTGCAGATGCCTTTTTGAAAGAGTGTACGATCTGATTTTAAGTTTTGAAAGTTTTAAAGGTGAACATTAACTACATCACGCAGTCTCTAATTAAATTAAAACTCTAAATAATATAGACATAGAGTGATACAGCTATGGAAACAGTACCTTACGATGCCCAACTTTGGCTTTCAGCTCTGGATGTTCTACATTACCAGTGTTTGGAGGTTAGGGGGCTTTGGTGATGGTGGGCACTCTGGTTTATCATCTTGTCAAAATTTAGATAAAATTGACAATACCTAGATTATATAGCAATAAGATGAGCGGGCAAAATGTTTAATTCAGTGTCAATCGCGTATGGGCAAACAAGGTTAACTTTTACACAAGGGTGGCGTGTGGAGCCAGGAACGCATGCCAGGACACTGTTGGTGGAGCAGATTACGACAGTGGCATTGTGAGAATTTTTTGATAGGTTCACTGACTATGCACGATGAAAGAGATATGGATTATGTGCGGGTCAGAAAAGAGTTGATCTTGATATCATGGTACGATCACAGTCACAATGGTGGTCGAAGGCCTGTTCTATGTTCGTAAATAAAACGTGGAAAAAGGTGCGAAATAGTACTTTGCACAAAATAGAAAAGTAATAAATTAATACAGCACGGAAATAGTGCCCTGGTCCCAATACGCAACCAATACTGACAATATGCCCCAGTCTAAACTAGTCAGAGTTTGCCCACTATTTAGCCCATATCACCCTAAATGTTTCCTATCCATGGGAAAGCAGTATTTTAATTTATAAAAATTGCATCAATCAGAGGTGATGAATTTTAATCGAATATTGAGAGATGGTGATAGTCTGTAAATTTCAAAGGAACTGGGCCAAACGTGCACTAAATTTTATTGTCAGAGGCACAAGAAACACGTGATATAAAGGAACAATGGCCTATGAGAGTCACATGTCAACAAATCCACACAGCAGTGGAACATGCCCTTCCCGACCAGCATGCTACAACCTAGTCCCCTCCCTGACTGGCCGCACTATTCCTATAACATTGGTGCCTCAGAAACTGAGTCTTAATACTCTAAATGTGGCTCACCAATGTATTATATATAGCAGGGGGGTACACAAAGAGGCTGGAAAACTCAGCGTGTGCAGCAGACATCAAAAGAGGAAGAGATAGGCGCGTTACGGGTTCAGAGACCCTTCTTCAGTCTGAAGAAGGGGGTCTCGACCCGAAAATCGTCGCCTATCTCCTTCATCCTTATACGCTGCTGCACCCGCCGAGTTTCCCAGTCCTTTTGAGTACCCTCGTTTCGCCAGCATCTGCAAGTTCCTTCATTAACATATATATAGCATGTAGGATCATCATAGACTCAGAGAACACACTAATACGTCATTATACAAAGCTGAAATACAATCAAGACATTAGTGTTCTAAAACACAATAGAAAAAAGCCTACAGGTGCAACACGCCATTAGTAAGTATCTTATTTGGATGGACACGGGAGAGCGCAGGCAAGTGGGCGAGCTTGAAAGCACTTGTCGTCATGGACCTGATGCCAAAGGCACATGTACAGCTCAATGACCCCATATACATTGTGTAGACAGTATGTTACTGTAAATCTGCACTTACAGACAAATGGTTAGCATAGACAAGTGGATGAACTGGGCCAAGTTGCAATCGCAAGGGATAGGGGCATTCCGAGCAGTATTTTACAATTCGCGTTTTATTTCAATATGATGTGTTTGTCATGGATGGAGACAACTAATTCATTAGAATCTACTGCGCTTGAACCATATTTATGTTAGAAGTCTGAGACCAACCAGAGTGTTCTAGGCTTCTTCAGGATATATGCACAGTGACAGTAAGTTTAATGATCTCTTTAGAGCCTCCAATGATTTTTGAATAGATTTTGGTGGCGGGCACGGTGGTACAGCGGTAGATTTGCTGACCTTAACACGCGCCAGAGACCCGGTTCGTTCTCCTGACTACAGGTGCTGTCCTGTATGTAGTTTGCACGTTTTCTCTGTGAGCTGTGGGTTTTCTCTGTGCTCCCGTTTCCTCCCACCTCCAAAGAAGTGGCGTGTTTTTGGGTAATTTGGCTTTTGGAAAAGATTCTAAATTGTCTCCTATGGGGCAAGATAGTGGTAGGGGTGATCACTGTTTTGTGCTGAAGGCCCTAGTTTCGTTCTGGTGTATTCTCTAAACGAAATAACAATTATCGATTGCGATGTAGTTATGGTGTGACTTAATTTATTTACCACTCCTAATTACTTTCTCTTTTGAGTAAATGAACAGATTTGCAGAACGTTGCCTGGCAGTCCACATGTCCGATGCCAACATGATGCATTGAGGGGTGGGGCTGGCGAGGTGTATACGAACAGGATAGCATTTTATGAACTCTGTGATAAAATCAGGGGGATTATGGTAAGGAAGTCACTGTTTTGGTATTATTTTGTGTACTGAAACACCGATGCCCAGAACGTCCTCATCAACAATCCGACCAATCAAGCAGCACCCAGCAACACTGTTTGCCCTCACCAGCTCCTTGATCTCGTCCTTCCCTCCATAACTGGTTTCCTCTGAACTCTATGATCCTCCGTAGATTCGATCCTTTTGAAATGAATGAAATCAAATCTGCCCAGACTCCCTTCCCCCGTCTAGCATCCCAAACGAACATCCGAACCTTCTCATTGTTATTTTAGTTTCAGAGATACCGGCGCGGACAGACAGGCCCTTCGGGAGCCATAGGTCCATGCCTGCCAGCGATCCCCACACATTAACACTATCCTAACACCCACGAGGGACAGATTTTTAACATTTACCAAGCCAATTAAGAATCGACAAACATTTTAACGTCTTTGGTGTTGGATGTGGGTGAAACCGAATAGATGCACGGAGAAAAACCCATGCAGGGATAACGAACAAAACTCCGTACAGACAGCACCCATAGGTCGGGTGATCGCACCCCCCTGGTCTCCGGGCGCTGCATTCGCTTATAAGCGCACAACTCTAACCGCTAGCGCGCCATCCGCAAAGTTCGACTTGATCCTTTTTAACCTGTGACCCCCTCGAGTCTCTATCCTTACCACCAATGTAATCAGACATATCACGAGTGTCAAAAACGTGGAAAACAGGCCCTTGTTCAGCCCATCTTGCCCAAGATTGAATAACATAAATCCCAGCTACACTTGTCCAAGCTGCCACTTGTCCAATATCCTTAAGACCCATCCTATCCATTACCTACTATTTCTTATATGTTGCCCCGATGTACTCTCCTCAACTAACTTTCCTCCTCTGGCAGCTTTTCCATACCACCCATGCGCATCCCTCGCGCGTACTCATCCCCTCAGGTTCCCTTATTCTATAATCTTGCGCCCCCTCTCACCATTAAACTCAATCGTCCTCTGGTTTCTTGATTCCCCTACTCTTGTTGCAAGAGAGACTCTGTGCTTTTTACACCCAATCCTAACCCTCCTCTCTTTATACTCTTTGTCCCAGATCCTTGTGATTTATGAAACAAATCTGTCAAATCAGCTCTTTGGTTTGCTGAGCAGTAGAATACTTCTAGCTTCTCCATTGCATCTCATCACTGGTCAGAGAGCATGGAAATAGGCCTTTGTGTAGGAACGAACCACAGATGCTGGTATAAATTTAAGGTAGACACAAAATGCTGCAGTAACTTGACGGGTCGGGCAGTATCTCTAGAGAGAAGGAATGGGTGACGTTTTGGGTCGAGACCCTTCCTCAGACAGATGTAGAATGTAGTCGGAGACAGTAAGACTGGTGGGGGGGAACTGGGAAGATGGAGGGGATGGAGAGAGAGGAAAAACAAGGGCTACTTAAAGTTAAGAAGTCCATGTTCATACCCGCTGGGTTTGGTTAAGCTACCCAAGCGAAATATGAGGTGCTGTTCCTGACTGTTCCTTCCAATTTGCGCTGGGCCTCACTCTGACAATGGAGGTGGGACAGAAAGGTCAGATTGGGAATGGGAGGGGGAGTTAAAGTGCTGAGCAATCGGGAGATCAGTGTAGGTTTAGGGCGACTGAGTGGAGGTGTTCACAGAAACGGTCTCCACCAGCCTGCGTTTGGGAGTTCGCCGATGTTCAGAAGTATTGACACCTGGAAATAGTGGATACAGAGATGTGGTGGAGGAGGTTGCAGAGTGAAACCTCTGCCTCACCTGAAAAGACTGCCGGGGTCCTTGGGATGGAGTCCGGAGGAATAAAGGGACAGGTGTTTGCATCTCTGCGAAAGATGGGAAAGATGTGTGGCCAGTAGTGGGAGAATGCCGTTGGGGATTGGACGAAAGGTTGGAGGATATACGGATGCGACAGGCAGATACGGGTGTGAGGTGAGGACATGTGTGACGTATCTGTCCTTGTTGCGAAAGGGGGGAGGGGAAATAGAGCGGAGCTTTTGGCGGATATCGAGACGACCCTAGTGAGAGCCTCATCTAGTAATAAAGGAGAGGGGGAACCCCCGTTATGACTGTAATTCGAGCCGCTGATGGAGGGCTCTGCTGATGGGCATCTGCTTAAGAGGGGGTTGGATAGGCAGATGCAGGAAGATTGTTCCCGATGTTGGGTGAGGTCCCAGAACAAGGGGTCACGAGACTTTAGTTTAGGTTTAGAATGTGTGGGGGGGGGGAAGATATAGGGGGGGGGGTGGGGGGGGGGGGGGGCTAATTCAAAATACAGGGAATTCCATAGGACCGAGATGAAGCGCTAAACATTTTTCACACAGAGAGTAGTGTAGTCTCTGGAATTCTCTGCCCACAGAAGGTAGTTGAGTCCAGTTCATTGGCTATATTTAAGAGGGAGTTAGATGTGGCCCATGTGGCTAAAGGGGGTATGGAGAGAAGGCAGGTACAGGATACTTATTGAATGATCAGCCCATGATCATATTGAATTGCGGTGCAGCTCGAAGGGCCGAAGTGGCCTACTCCACAACCTATTTTCTATGTTTCTTATGTATGAATATTACTGATGGGAAACAGCCTTTCGGCCCCATCTTGTCCAAACTGACGAAGGACCTAGTGGAGCTAGTACGAACAAACTTTGCCTACATTTGGTCCATATCCCTCTAAATTTTTCCTATAACCATATAACCATATAACCATATAACAATTACAGCACTGAAACAGGCCTCCTCGGCCCTTCCAGTCCGTGCCCCGACCATTTGTTTTCCCCTAGTCCCCATCTACCTGCACTCAGACCATACCCCTCCATTCCCTTCACGTCCATATACCTATCCACTTTACTCTTAAATGTTAAAATCGATCCTGCCTCCACCACTTCTGCTGGAAGCTGATTCCACACAGCCACCACCCTCTGAGTAAAGAGGTTCCCCCTCACGTTACCCCGAAACCTCTGTCCCTTAATTCTCATGTCATGCCCTCTTGCATGACATGAGAATTAATGCACATTCATACAGCACAGAAACAGGCCATTCGGCCCAACATTGTCCATGCACTTATCCAAATTTCTTTTAAAAGTCGTAATTTTATTTGCTTCTATAGCTTCCTCTGGTAGCTCGTTCCGATACGGACTACCTTTTGAGTGAAAAAGTTGCCCCTGAGGCTCCTCTCAAATCTCTTCCATTAGTCTTCTGCCCTCTAGTTTTAGAATCCTCCACTCTGGGATAAAGACAATGAGCATTCACTTTATTCGTACCCCTCGTGATCTCCAGCCTATCCAGCCTCCAGATCAAACTCCCAGCCTATCCAACCTCTCCCTATAACTCAAGCCCGCAGGCACAGGTAACATCCTGGTGAATGTCTTCTGCACCCGTTCTGATTGAATAACATCCTTTCTGTAGCTGGGTGACCAGAACTGCACACTTTACTCTAAGTGTGGTCTCACCAACAACTTGTTCAGCTGCATCATGATGTCCCAAAGTTTGTTTCTGTAAGTTTTAACCAGTACTCTGACTTTGTCCTCATGTCCTTTTTATAGATTTGGCAAGATTTCATGTTTGCTTGTGCACTTTATCCAACTGACAAAAGCTTCCTTACTTCAGTCAAGGAAGAAATTACTCATCAGGTAAGTGGAACAAATTTTTTACTGCTCCAATATATTCTTTAAAAAGGCAATGGTTTTAGAGGTATAGATTCATACAGCACAGAAACAGGCCATTCGGCCCAACATTGCCCATGGCCATTGCCCATTGCCCTTGCCATCATCTATGCTAGTCCCACCTGCCTGTGTTTACCCCATGTCACTCTAAACCTTTCCCATTCATGTAAGGTGCTCCCCATAATGTTTGGGACAAAGACCCCTCATTTATTTATTTGCCTCTGTACTCCACAATTTGAGATTTGTAATAGAAAAAAAATCACACATGGTTAAAGTGCACATTGTCAGATTTTATTAAAGGCCATTTTTATACATTTTGGTTTCCCCATGTAGAAATTACAGCAGTGTTTGTACATAGACCCCCCCATTTCAGGGCACCATAACGTTTGGGACACAGCTATGTCATGTAAATGAAAGTAGTCATGTTAAGTATTTTGTTGTCTATCCTTTGCATGCAATTACTGCTTGTAATCTGCGATTCAAGGACATCACCAGTTGCTGGGTGTCTTCTCTGGTGATGCTCTGCCAGGCCTGCATTGCAGCCATCTTTAGCTTATGCTTGTTTTGGGGGCTAGTCCCCTTCTCTTCAGGATATAAAAGTTTTCTCTTCAGCATATAAAAGGTATGCTCAATTGGGTTCAGATCAGGTGATTGACTTAGCCACTCAAGAATTGACCATTTTCTAGCTTTGAAAAACTATGTTTCTTTGGCTTGTAGCAGTATGTTTGAGATCATTGTCTTGCTGTAGAATGAATTGCTGAGCCAATGAGCTTTTCTGAGGCATTTGTTTGAACTTGGGCAGATATGGGTATATGTCCTGTACACTTCAGAATTAATATGCTACTACCAAACAACAGTTGTGATCATCAATGAAGATACGTGAGCCAGTACCTTCAGCAGCCATACATGCCCAGGCCATAACACCCCCACCACCGTGTTTCACAGATGAGGTGGTATGCTTTGGATCTTGGGCAGTTCACTTCTCTCCTCCATACTTTGCTCTTGCCATCACTCTGAGAATATAAAGTTAATAGCTAAGAGTTAAACCTAGAACTTACCATTTCGAAGTTTGATCGTTATGTTTATGAGGAGTAACGATGAGGGATTACGTGAAGAAGCCCCGCCTGGCGCTGGAACGGCATACTTCAAGCAGCGGCATGAAAAACACAGAACATAATTGCCGGAGTAAGATAGTAAGACGGCTCAACATAGATTTAGAACTACCAAGATGATCATTTATTTTATGAGGGTCGGGAGATGGAGGGCATGTAATCCCTCATCATTACTCCTCATAAAATAAACGATCAAAACTTCTAACTGGTAAGTTCTCGTTTAATCTTAACTATTTTACTTCGGAGTCACGTGAGTGACCACTGATGAAGATTTTGTACTTTCTGTGTTTTTTATGTCGTAGACTCATTCCATACGACACTCTGGCTCATTCAAACATAATGAGCAATAACACATTTTTTTTCCTCCCAAACATTGCCTCAAGCTATGTGGATAAATTATTTCACATTATAAAAAAATAAAGTAATGCCCTTCCATTGAAAGGCAAATTTATCACCAAAATATCAATTGGATCTATATAATATTAATGAATGAACAAAGCAACAATTATAGAGAACCCCTCTGTGTCCAATCCTGACACCATGACTGGTTCCTTTTAATTTAATATTTATTTTACATCCTCCTGCGGCCTTGAATCTTTGCTCGAGGCGCCTCATCCTGATCAGTCCTGTGAATGTATCTACCTCCTTAATGAGAGTGAGTTTTTTCCACATTTCAATGTCTAATTCCTCTGAGTGTTTATCCAACATGTTTAACCATCTAGAATCTCTCTCGTATTTCTCTAGAACCATCAGTTTTTACTGATAACCTAATGTGTGATTTTTTTGTGTGTAATAAGTAGTGCTGGGTCTCACCACCACAGAGACTCTTACCTACTCAACATATTTCATCATATGTTGAACTCACAGACACAATTTATTGGCCGACAGGATATGCTTATAGGTTTACCTTGGTTTTAGCTCTTCTTGGTCTGCTTTGTTTGGTAAAGTTCATAAACATATATTGATAATGAGTAATCTGTATCCAATGCAATTATAACATAATATTTGCAATGTTTGCACTCTTATGTTGATACTAAAGTCATGACATTATTACTTTCAAATGTTAACTTTTTTGAATCATTGATAGAATTGGAGTCCATTGCCTAAGGCAATTCAGGACTATATTGATATCCCGACTTCAATATCTTGCAACTTTTGGACAGATCATATTTGATATATATATATATAATATCTATAATTTATATCGACATATATCTCCCTTTTTTCATATCGGGATATACAACGAATGAACCCGATAACTTCTTGGTTAGTAAATTGTCCGTAAAATAGGACGATAAACACTCGAGCCCATTCAGAGGACCCAAGCTAGTCCTCCAGTTTCCGACAGAGGTTCACCTGCACCTCCTCCATCCTCATCTACTGCATCCGCTGCTCCAGATGCCAGATGAACTATATCGGTAGAGACCAAGAAGAGCGGAGGCTTGAGGCGATCGTTTCGCCGAACACCTCGGTCCGCAAAAACCAAGTCCGACCCTCCCCGGTCGCTCAGGCACTTCAACTCCCCCTCCCATTCCGTATCCGACCTCTCGGTCCTGGGCCTCCTCCATGGCCAGAGAGTGAGCAACACCGCAAGTTGGAGGAACAGCACCTCATATTCCGCTTGGGGAGTCTGCATCCTTTGGGCTTGAACATTGAATTTTCTCAATTCTGTTAACCCCTGCTGTCTCCTCCCCTTGTCCCACCTCTCCCTCAGCCCTCGGGCCCAGGGCATTCCCTCTATCTCTATCTCCCTCCCCCCCACCCTAGTCGCACTAGCTTCTCATTTTCACACCAACCACAAACAGCTTACAAATGGCTTGTTCCCTTTGATCATCGATACTTTTTTTTGCATATCTTTCTTCATTCATTGTTTCTTTATCTCTTCCACCGTCCTTATATCTCTCGTTTCCCTGATCCCTGACCAGTCTGAAGAATGGTCTCGACCCGAAACGTCGCCTATCTCCTTCGCTCCTTAGATGCTGCTGCAACTCACCGCTGAGTGTTCTCTCCATCTTTTTGTGTAACCCTCGATAGCTCCAGCATCTGCTCTCTAGTTTCTTCGTTTTACACTCTGAGCCCTATTATCTGGCTCTATCAATTAGATACTCAGAAAAAAAATGCAATCCACAAGGAATTCACATATATCTAATATGACAAATAACTTTACTGTCTACACAGACTTTCCAATTTTCGATATAACAAAATATTGTGTTTTTTAAAACTTATTTCTCCAAAATTTGCAGGTATAACACTACACGGTTCTTTGTACAATAATTGTTTTATTGTTATATTTTTATATTAGTTAAAGACATTCATAGACTTCTTTGACCATCAAACTGTTGTAATGGTCCTGGTCAACCTGCAGATAGTCAAATTCATATTTTCATGTCATTGATGCCTTTGTAACATACAACAATAAATTACTGTAACTATGAGTCAACATAAGTGGTTCAACATCACTCAATATTTCAATGTGAAAACCATGAAGTCCGTTTTCTGGGCCACCAATGCGCCGGCTTGCAGTGTCCGCTGCTACATTTTTCACACAGAACACTGCCCCAATCAGACAAAAATGAGGAACATAAAAGAACATCTTTCCTCATGTAATTGAGAGAAATGCATCCATCTTCCTGTTCTTGGTTTACCACGAGAACATTTTGAAAGATCGGTGATTTAATCTGTATACAACCAGATTAATCGTAAGTAATCCATATTACTTACTGACAATGTATTTCCCCCCCACATTCAAATTTGTTTAGACTAGCGATAACATTGTTCTCTTTCTTTAGAGATAAACAGCTGGACTGAAACATTTGTAAGAATATTCTGAGACCACATCTGTTTACTCAGATAATCACTTGATTAATTATTTTACTTATCTTGATGTGATTTGATATATGTCACAGCCGTGGTATTGTTCACCTTGATATGACATGGACACTTCCATAATAGAACAATCGATATTTAATCCATAACTCCTTATACTTCAATAATTATTACAAATGTTTGGAGAAATTTCTTAGGACAATCCATTTGCAATTACCTGGTATTATTGTCCGTAGTCCCAACAAGAGACGTATCAATTATCTTTATAAGAATAGATATTATTATATCTATAATTCCCTGCATAGTTCCCTGAAGGTGGAATCGCATGTAGATAGGGTGGTAAAGAAAGCCTTTGGTGTGCTGGCCTTTATAAATCAGACCATTGAATATAGGTAGTAGGATGTAAATGTTAAAATTGATACAATAAGGCATCAAGGTAAGAAACCAATTCTGGAGTATGGGTGTACAATTTTTTGTCGCCTAATTATAGGAAGGATGTCAACAACATAGAGAGAGTACAGAGGAGATTTACTAGAATGTTGCCAGGGTTCCAGCAACTATGTTACAGAGAAAGGTTGAACAAGTTAGGTCTTTAATTCTTTGGAGCGCAGGAAGGTTAAGGGGGGACTTGATTGAGGTCATTAAAATGATGAAGAGGGATTGACAGAGTTGACGTGATAAGCTTTTCCCATTGAGGGTAGGGAAGATCCAAACAAGGAGGGCATGACATGAGAATTAAGGGACCGAGCGAAGTTTAGGGGTGAAGGTGAGGGGGAATCTTCTTTACCTCACTACAGAGGGTGGTGGGCTGTGTGGAATGAGCTTCCACAGAAGTGAGTGGAGGCAGGATCGAGTTTAATCTTACATTTAAAAAGTAAAACAAGTGGAAAGGTATATTGGACATGAAGGGAATTGAAGGGGTAGTGGTATGCCCCCCCCCCCCTGAGTGCAGGTAGATGTAGGACTAGGGGAAAAACAAATGGTCGGGCACGGACGGTGGAACGGCCGATGAGGGGCCTGTTTCCGTGCTGTAATTGTTTATATGGTTATATGGGTTATTAATTCTTAACTTAACACCCAAATATTCACAGAAGCTGTCACCATCTGTTAATACTTGCTTCAGCTTGCAACAGCTGCTAAGCTTATAGTTGAAGCAGCTTGTGGACCTTTTTTTTTATCCATTATCTTTGCGAGGTAATAATGGGGATAATGTATCATTTTGTTTTTTTTTGCATAGACCTATCACAAAGGCATACATACTCTCTTATAAAAGCTTACTGTATTCCTTCTTTTGAGAGCTTTATTTACTCCTTACCATACGCTCCTTTTCTGATGGAAGGACAAAGTATAGTCAACAAAGCAATGAGACATATTTGTATCATGGAAACAATTTTCCCCCTCTTATGGTGCTGAATACTTACCCCAAATCCAGAATAGTAATTTATGAATATTTATGAATGCCTAAACATAGGCTTTATGTGATGGGTCAGGTCCCTTGCCTTTCAACAGGCTTGTAATTGCAGCACTAATTTGATGCAGCTGACTCTTTATATTAATCTTACCAATTTAAAAAATGTGATCAAGATAAACCATGACCATGTCCATCATTAGTGCAAAATATAAGAAGACGAGAGCTGATTATTCTTTTTTATGTACAATTGTTGGTTTAGTATTCTGTTTTAACAGTCCTAGAACTGTTTTAATCCTTTAGACAATGCTTAACTTGCAACAGCTGACCCATTTTAATTAATTTCAGAGCACCTGTAATATTTGAGTTTAACAATTTGTTAATAACAACCTGTATTTCAATGTTGAAGTTGTCCATTTTAATAAAAATGTTTTTACACTGTGAAAGTGTATTTAAAATGATGTTTTGTATGGTTTAATTACCATCACATCTTTTCACTGAGATGGGTTAATTTTAAATATAATATGTTACATACCGCCGTCTTTTATGGAGTTACTTTGGGTGCAAACCTAAAACATGTTTTTTTTTTTTTTTCTTAGGTTTTCCTTCTACAATTTTTTTTGTATTCCTTAGTTATATTAAATCAATGATCATAATACACCTGTAATCCCCCACAATCGGAGATTTCATCAACTTATTTTGTAACAAGTTGTTTGCACCTCTTCAACGTACTTCAAGCCTTCTTTTCCCCCAATTATATGGGTTCAAGATAAAAGGGGCTGCTATAATATTTATTTTAATCATAACATACGGTTCTGCCTTGTTTTGATCCATTATCAAAATCTTTATATTGGATCATAATTGTTTCCCCAAAGTTTAAAGACCAATAGTCTGTTCTTTTGTAATCAATGTTTTCATGAATAGTGATGCCATGCACAAATCAGGTTATGTTAAACTCCTGATTATTATGGAATGAAACCTGCCTTATTCCATAATAATCAGGAGTTTAACATAACCTGATTTGTATTGACCTGCAAATCTAGAGTGCAAATTTGGTCCCTATACAATTACATATATATAACTAAAATTAATATTATATATTTCTTCCCATTGAGCTCCTCAAACTGATGGCAATTTATCTTTTATTTTTAAATGTTTTGGTTATACATGCACAATGATTTATTTGTTTTTTCATGAATAGTGATGCCATGCACCAGTTTGAAATAGCTTTGAAATCGTATTTCCCTTATATCTCATATAATTGAGACATGGATATCATAAACACAGATTCAACCATTGATATCTTTATAAAACATAAAAGTTTTTATAAAATATTCTGCTGTTTCAAGAACCATAACAAGCTTTGTGTGAGACCAATTAATTTTTGAGTTTCCATGTTTACTTTCCATGGCCTCACTCATTCATGTTGGGTATCGTACCTAGTACACCTCTATATATATATTTTTTGTGCTGTGGTGTACCTGAATAAAACATAAAAGTTTTTATTATTAATCAGCTGTTTTAACCATAACAGCTTTTAGTGAGAGACCACTAATTTGGTTTCCATGGTTATTTTCCATAGCCTTACTCCTTTAAAGAGGTATTGTACCTAGTATAACCTGTATGTTATATATATATATACATATATATATATAATATATCTTTATATATATATATATATATATAATATATAAATATATATATATATACATATTTGTGCTGTGGTGGTACTTTATGACCAGCCACCACTATCAATGATGCGCTTTTAGGGTCAGTTTTTTCCATTTTGTTTACTGCCCATTGTTACTCCTGAGTTTTCCCTCAAGGAGACTACCTCCAAACAATCTGAGATAGATATTACCACAATATTTCATCATATATATTAATATATGAAACCCCCTTAGGGTAGTTAGGAATGTTTTTGGGCCTTTTTAAAACCCTTTTGGTTGAATTTTTTAAATTTATTTTTATTTTTATTTTTGGAATCTTTTTTCCATTATTTTTAGTCTGAAGGCCTTTTATTAAAACTTTTAAATTATGGCCTTTCTGACTTAAAAAATTTTTTTCCCCCCGCCAAAAGTTTGTGGAGCGACTAAAATCTCCCTAACGTAATTTTAAACGGCCACCAGTATCGAACCAGGCACCGTAATTAATCTCCCGTCACGATCGCTGAGTATTCCCCTGGGACTTCTTTTTTAAACTCCGTTGTTTTTTACACAGAGTTTTTTTCCTTTCTATTTTAACTTTTATTTATTTTTTGCTTTAAATCCTGATGGTTTCAGTACACCACCACAGAGTTTTTAGACCCTGAAAGTTTTTCAACTGCACTTACCTGCGGGCCGGTACCTACCGCTGTCGAGGAGCTGCAGCTCATGCTCTGCGTCAGTGTCGACGTAATGCCATTCCAACTCCAGGTGGGGCTTCTTCACGTAGTCACTCACGTGACTCCTAAGTAAAATCTTCATCTCATCTGTCGACAGACCTTTTTTCCAGAACTTTTTAGTTTAGTTTAGAGATACAGTGCGGAAACAGGGCCTTTTCGGCCTACTGGGTCCGCGCCGACCAGCGATCACCCCGCACATTAACACAATCCTACACCCACTAGGGACAATTTTTTACATTTACCAAGCCAATTAACCTACAAACCTGTGCGTCTTTGGAGTGTGGGAGGAAACCGAAGATCTCGTAGAAACCCACACAGATCACGGGCCGAACGTACAAACTCCATACAGACAGCACCCGAGACAGGATCGACTTCGGGTCTCCGGCGCTGCATTTGCTGTAAAGGCAGCAACCCTGCCGTTGCGCCACTGTTGACCCCGCCCCAAAGTACTTCTTGGCAAATTGTAACCTGGCCATCCTAATTGTTGCGGCTAACCAGTGGTTTGCATCTTGCAGTGTAGCCTCTGTAATTTCTGTTCAAGAAGTCTTCTGCAGACAGTGGTCTAAGATTCAGGATCAGTGCCTGCGGATTGGAGGGTAGCTAGTTATCCCACTTTTTAGAAAGCGGGAGAGAGAAATCAGGGAATTGTAGACCAGTTAGCCTGACATCGTAGTAGGGAAGATGCTGGAGTCAATTGCAAAGGATGAAATAGCAGCACATTTGGATAGCAAGTAGCAGGATCGGTCTGAGTCAGCATGGATTTGCGATGGGGAAATCATGCTTGACTAATCTTCTGGAATTTTTTGAGGATGTAACCTAGGAACGTGGACAAGGGAGAGCTAGTGGATGTAGTGTACCTGGCCTGACTTTTCAGAAAACATTTGATAAGGTCCCACATAGGAGATTAGTGGTGAAATTAGAGCACATGGTATTTGGAGGTAGGATTCTGACATGGATAGAAAATTGGGGTTGGCAGACAGGAAAAACAAAAAGTAGGGATTAAACGGTCCCTTTCAGAATGGCAGGCCAGTGACTACTGGGTACCGCAAGCTCGGCTGGGACCAACGCAAGAATTTACAATATACATTAATGATTTAGATGAAGGAATTAAAAGTAACAGTAACAGGTTAATTCCCGGGATGGCGGGACTGTCATATTTTTGATCGAATAGAAGCTGGGTTTGTATATTCTGGAATTTACAAGGATGAAGGAGAATCTTATTGAAACATATAAGATTATTACGGTTTGGACACACTACACGCTGGAAACATGTTTCCCGATGTTGGGGGAGTCCAGAACCAGGGCCCACGAGTTTTAAGAATAAGGGGTAGGGCATTTCAAATGGAGATGAAAGAAAAACTTTTCACCCAGAGAGTTGTGAATCTGTGGGTATTCGCTAGTTCAGAAGGCAGTGGAGGCCAATTATCATGGATACTTTCAAGAGAGAGTTTAGTCAGAGCTCTTATAAAGATAGCAGAGTCAAGGGATATTGGGGGAAGGCAGGAACAGGGTACTGATTGTAGATGATCAGCCATGATCACAGTGAATGGGGTTGCTGCTTGAAGGGCCGAATGGCCTACTCCTGCACCTCTAGCTGCTGACTTTTTACAAAATGAAGCAACTGACAGAAAGGAGTTTTCTTGTAAAAAGAGGAAAATGTGTTTTTTTCTTTCAGCTCTCTGTGATGGAATTTTCTTACTTCTCTGGTATAAATATTTTCAAATTCTACTCAGAAAGGCTTATTTTGTTCACCATTGTGTAGAGCAACATCTCAAATACACTAAAACAAGCAATAACTAAATTTTGACAAAATTGTCAGTTGGTTTTCCGTTTGTCAAATAGGGCAGTATTGTCTATTGTCATTGACAAATCCACACCTGAAAAGTGTTTCTGATCTGTCGGATAGATTTTTGGGGATTTTCTTTATTATAGAGATAATTCTTCTGTCAATCAATTGTGGAGGTCTTCCTTGCCCTGCCAGTGTGATTAGTAAGCTCACAAGTGCTCTCTTTCTTCTTAATTATGTTTCCAAATAGTTTGATTTTGATAAGTTTTTATTCCTTGTTTCTCAGTCTCATAATGGCTTCTTTTTGATTTTCATTGGCACAACTTTGATCCTCGGGTTGATAAACAGCAATAAAAGTTTCCAAAGGTGATGGAAAGACTGGAGGAAAGACAAGGTGCTGAGAGCTCTTTTATACCTGCATTAAGGACACCTGAGCAATTACAAACGCTCAGGCACGAAAATGTACCTGCGTCTTGGAGACCGAAGGTAGGGTGTTAGCCAAGAAAGATAGACTTGCTATGCCCTCAGTACAGCAGCATCAAGTCTAATCCCTTATTGCTAACAGCTTATGGGAAGTGCTGCAAAAGGACAGCACTGCTGGGGGGGGGGGGATCCTTTCACAGCGTGTGGGATCTGGCCAGGGGTAAAGTTGCGGGGTGGCAGGAGCGTGGAGAAGGAGAAGGAGGTGGTCGGGGATCATGCCAGCAACCAGCTCAAGAGCAGGTCAGGGGCGATAGGATAACAGACAACGGGGCGGTGGAGCATACTCCATGTGTCAGTGCGAGTAACCCAATTGGTCTCTCTGTTTCGCCGCTGACACAGAGGTGAACACAGGAGCACTGCCAGAGGTGAACGGGGCTGGCAGAAGGCACTGAAGTCCCCCCCGTCAGCCGCTCGCAGCCACCCCGAGCTAACTTCCGTCCCCAGACACAATGCGGTGGCTCCGCGCCCGGAGTGCCGCAGCAGCGGTGAGTGAGTGGGTTACTGCCATGATTCCAGACCCCCTCCTTCTCAAGCGCTGCTGCCCTCTCCCCCGCAACTTTTTTAACCCCTGGCCAGACTCCCCACACGCTGTGAAAGGAACTCTCTCCCCAATTGGTCCCTTGAACAAGTGTTGTCATTCAACAAGATTACAACTGATTCAACTTTTCCCGATGCGGTCCCGTTTTTCCCACCATCTCTCCACCTGCCGGCACCCTCCACCCCCCACCCATTCAGTCATTCAGAATGAAGGAGATTTGGAAGCCTTGGGCAAATTGAATTGTTTATTTCTTTATTTTATTTTCTATTTTTACGGAGAGGAGAACAATCTGCGCATGCGCGGTTTAAGATTTTTTTAAAGCTAACTGACTGCCTACTCCGAGTTATTAATCACGGTGCGTGCCTGGTTTAAACACAGCTGTAATTTCTACATGGTGAAACCAAAATGTATAAAAATGGCCTTTAATAAAATCTGACAATGTGCACTTTATCCACATGGAGTACAGAGGCAAATAAATACATGACGCGTCTTTGTCCCAAACATTATGGAGTCACTGTATCTGTCTAAATGTCTTATAAACGTTGTTATAGTACCTGCCTCAACTGCCTCCTCTGGCAGCTCGTTCCATACACCCTCTGCGTGAAAGGTTTCCCCTCAGGTTCCTTACCCGTCTCACCTTAAACAGGTCCTCCTGTTCTTGATTCCCCTACTGTGGGTAAGAGACTGTGCATTCACTCTATCTACAGTATCCTCATGATTTTGTACACCTCCATAAGATTACCCATAAGATGCTCCACGGAATAAAGTCCTCGCCTGCCCAGCCACTCCCTTGAGTCCTGGCAACATCATCGTAGATCTGTCGTGATGGAGCTGTTTAACAGTAAACCTGAAAGGTGCATTTTATGACTGTACTTTCCAAGCAGATCATTTTGTACAGGGTCAGAGGGATGCAACTTACAGTGATGCAGCAGTAGAGATGCTGTCTCACATTGCCAGAGACACAGGTTCGATTCTGACTACGGGAGATATCTGTGTGAAGCTTTTTACTGGACCTTGGCACACATGACCATAATAATGATCTAAGCAAAGAGAAAGTCATGGAATTAAAGTTTCAAATTGATACTTTTAACGTTTTCACAGACCTGCAATGTTAACTCAGATTTTCCTGCATCACGGATGCTGCCTGACCTACTGAGTATTTCCAGCATTCTGTTTTATTTCAGGATTTCAGTATCTGCAGTTTTTCCGTTTGGAATTAAGACTTATTTTTCATCATTAGGTCCGTCGATTAAAGTCCCATCCATCCATCATAATCTGGAGTGGAAACAATGAAAACGAGGCAGCACTGGCTACAAACTGGTTCCACGTTTCCCTGTCAAACATCAGCCTGTACTTGGATGACTATGTACAACTCTACATCAGTACTATTAGAGAAACTGTACTTAAGGTAGAAAATACATTTAGACACTGGACATTGCCTGGCAACATTTGAGCATTGCACAAGAACATTCAAATCTCTAGTAACATGTTTTAGGGGGGAGTTTCTATAAGTTTGCCTGGATTGGAAAATAAAGACAGCGTTGATCGACATTTAGATTTATTATTGTCATGTGTAGCGAGGTACAATGATAAGCTTTGTTTTGTTTACCATCCAAACAGATCACGTAATACTGTTATAGTGTTATATATAATGGTGCGTAGTTATGGGCACGCGCATGGGCCCCAGCTATGCCTGCCTCTTTGTAGGGCACGTCGAACAATCCTTGTTTGAGGCGTACCGTGGCCCTATTCCCGAACTCTACCTCCGTTACATCGATGACTGCATTGGTGCTACCTCCCGCACCCATGCAGAACTCACTGACTTCATCCATTTCACCACGAACTTCCATCCGGCACTCAAATTCACCTGGACCATTTCCGACATCTCCCTACCGTTTCTAGACCTCACTATCTCCATCGTAGGCAACAGACTTCTGACCGACATCTACCATAAACCCACTGACTCTCATGGCTATCTGGACTACACTTCTTCCCACCCTGCCTCCTGTAAGGACTCCATCCCCTACTCCCGATTCCTTCGTCTACGCCGCATCTGCACCCAGGATGAGGTGTTCCACACCAGGGCATTGGAGATGTCCATCAAGGAACGGGTTCCCTGAAGGACATCATTCTTCAGGGAACAGAGGTTCCCCTCTTCGACTATAGATGAGGCTCTCACCAGGGTCTCTTGTATACCCCATAACTCTGCCCATCACTCCCCATTCCCCCCACTCGCAACAAGGGCAGAGTCCCCCTTGTCCTCACCTTCCACCCTACCAGCCGTCACATACAACAGATAATCCTCCGACATTTTCACCACCTCCAACGGGATCCCACCACTGGCCAGATCGTCCCATCTCCTCCCCTGTCGGCTTTCCGCAGAGGCCACTCCCTCCGTAACTCCCTGTTCAATTCTTCCCTTTCCACCCAAACCACCCCCTCCCCTGGTACTTTCCCTTGCAACCGCAGGAAATGCTACACTTGTCGCTTTACCTCCACCCTTGACTCCATCCAAGGACCCAAGCAGTCTTTTCCGGTGCGGCAGAGGTTCACCTGCACCTCCTCCAACCTCATCTATTGCATCCGCTGCTCTAGGTGTCAGCTGCTCTACATCAGTGAGACCAGGCGTAGGCTTGGCGATCGCTTCACCCAACACCTCCGCTCGGTCCGCATTAACCAACGTGATCTCCCCGTGGCTCAGCACTTCAACTCCCCCTCCCATTCCGAATCCGACCTTTCTGTCCTGGGCCTCTTCCATGGCCAGAGTGAGTCCCACCTCAAATTGGAGAAGCAGCACCTCATATTTTGCTTGGATAGTTTACGCCACAGCGGTATGAACATTGACTTCTCCAATTTCAGGTAGTCCTTGCTTTCTCCCTCTTTCCCCTTCCCAGTTCTCCCACAGCGCACTGTCTCCGCCTCTTCCTTTCTTCTTCCTGCCCCCCCATCCCCTCATCAGTCTGAAGAAGGGTCTCGACCCGAAACGTCACCCATTCCTTCGCTCAATAGATGCTGCCTTACCTGCTGAGTTTCTCCGGCATTTTTGTCTACCATCGATTGTTCCAGCGTCTGCAGTTCCTTCTTAAACATATAATACTCTACATATGTACATCAAGCCGAAAAAGTACAATAGGTTGAGCAATGTTTCCGTATCCCAGGGTTTGCATCCCGGGTACTTAAGGAAGTGACTCTAGAAATCGTGGATGCATTGGTAATAATTTTCCAATGTTCTATAGACTCAGGGTACACAAAAGGCTGGAGAAACTCAGCGGGTGCAGCAGCATCTAAGGAGCGAAGGAGATAGGCAACGTTTCGGGCCGAAACCCCTTCTTCAGACTTCGGCCCGAAACGTTGCCTATCTCCTTCACTCCTTAGATGCTGCTGCACCCGCTGAGTTTCTCCAGCCTTTTGTGTACCCTCGATTTTCCAGCATCTGCAGTTCCTTCTTTAACAATTCTATAGACTCGTGATCAGTTCCTGTGGATTGGAGGGTAGCTAATGTTATCCCACTTTTTAAGAAAGGCAGGAGAGGGAAAACAGGGGATTATAGACCAGTTGGCCTGACATCGATGGTGGAGAAGATGCTGGAGTCAATTATAAAAGATGAGATAGCTGAACATTAGGATAGCAGTAACAGGATCGGTCCGAGTCAGCATGGATTTACGAAGGGGAAATCATGCTTGACTAATCTTCTGGAATTTTTTTGAAGATGTAACTAAGAAAATGGACAAGGGAGAGCCAGTGGATGTAGTGTACCTGGACTTTCAGAAAGCATTTGATAAGGTCCCACATAGGAGATTAGTTGACAAAATTAGGGCACATGGTATTGGGGGTAGAGCGCTGACATGGATAGAGAAGTGGTTGGCAGACAGGAAACAAAGAGTAGGGATTAACGGGTCCCTTTGAGAGGGGCAGGCAATGACTAGTGGGGTACCGCAAGGCTCGGTGCTGGGACCGCAGCTATTTACAATATACATCAATGATTTGGATGAAGGGATTTAAAGTAACATTAGCAAATTTGCAGATGACACAAAGCTGGGTGGCAGCGTGAACTGTGAGGAGGATGCTATGAGAATGCAGGGTGACTTGGACAGGTTGGGGAAGTGGGCATTTGCATGGCAGATGAGGTTTAATGCGGATAAATGTGAGGTTATTCACTGTGGTAGCAAAAACAGGAAGGCAGGTTACTATCTAAATGGCGTCAAGTTGGGAAAAGGGGAAGTACAACGGGATCTGGGGTTCCTTGTACATTAGTCTATGAAAGTAAGCATGCAGATACAGCAGGCAGTGAAGAAAGCGAATGGCATGTTGGCCTTTATAACAAGAGAATCGAATATAGGAGTAAAGGGGTCCTTCTGCAGTTGCACAGCGCCCTAGTGAGACCACACCTGGAGTATTGTGTGCAGTTTTGGACCCCTAATTTGGGGAAGGATATTCTTGCTATTGAGGGAGTTCAGCGTAGGTTTACAAGGTTAATTCCCGGGATGGCGGGACTGTCATATGCTGAGAGAATGGAGCAGCTGGGCTTATACACTCTGGAGTTTAGAAGGATGAGAGGGGATCTCATTGAAACATCTAAGATTGTTAAGGGCTTGGACAAGCTAGAGGCAGGAAACATGTTCCCGATGTTGGGGGAGTCCAGAACCAGGGGCCACAGTTTAAAAATAAGGAGTAAGCCATTTAGAACGGAGACGAGGAAACTTTTTCTCACAGAGAGTGGTGAGCCTGTGGGATTCTCTGCCTCAGAGGGCGGTGGAGGCAGGTTCTCTGGATGCTTTCAAGAGAGAGCTAGATAGGGCTCTTAAAAGTAGCGGAGTCAGGGGATATGGGGAGAAGGCAGGAACGGGGTACTGATTGGGAATGATCAGCCATGATCACATTGAATGTGCTGGCTCGAAGGGCCGAATGACCTACTCCTGCACCTATTTTCTATTGTCTATTGTCATAGATTGAAGCCAAAGATTCAGAGACCAGTCAAATCTATAACTTTAAAATGGTCAAATGAACACTTAGTTTAGTTTAGTGTAGTTTGGAGAGATACAGCTTGTAAACAGGCCCTTCGGCCCACCACGCCGACCATTAATCACCCGTTCGCACTAGTTCTACGTTATCCCACTTCCTGATCTACTTCCTACACACTAGGGGCAATTTACAGAAGCCAATTAACTTACAAACCCGCACGTCTTTGGGATGTGGGAGGAAATCAGAGCACCAGCAACCATCACAGAAAGAACGTGTAAACTCCAGACAGCACCCGATGTTTGGTTCAGTTTAGTTTAGAGATACAGCAGGGTAACAGGTCCTACAGCCCATCGGGTTCATGCCCTTCCATCCATCACCTGTTCACACTAGTTTTATGTTATCCACTTTCTCGTCCACTCCATAAATACTGGGGGCAATGTGCAGAAGCCAATTAACCTTCACACTCGCAATTCTTTGGAATCAGGATCAAACCTGGATCTGTGGCGCTGTGCCACCGTTGTGTAATAATGAGACTGTTGCTTGATAGATGGCAAATGTATCAAAATGGAGCGTGTACTGGAGGTTGGGATCAAAGCCACAGTGTTCTTCAGGAAAGCAGTATCACTATTCCCGTTACCTAACTGAAGGCACTGAATGACAGCAGATGCCATTACACCCCCGGTGTTACAGAGTCTCTGATACCATCCAACTACATCAGTGCGGACGGTTTACTGGAGGAGGTAGCTTGATTTCAACCATGTGTATATATATATATATATACATGTGTATATATATATATATATACCTCCTGCTATTTTCCATTCCTGACAATTAGGAAATGTTCCAAAAATAGACAGCAAATGCTACAGTCACAAACCTAACAAAATAACTCTGATGTGACATCATGTGGAGCTTTGTGTTGTTGGTCAGGTGACTGCATGTATTTATTAATAGATTTATAGGAAGAAACCGAACAGGAACTAAATCTCAATGTACCTTCTACCCCTCTGAGAACAAAACAGTGTGAAGTATTTGCAAACTACTTCTGCAAAGCCCTATTAACAGTAAAATCTTTGTCCCACAGCCGATTCAAACCAGTATGTTACTTGTTACCCTCAGTCAGTTTGTAAGTTTTTATTGTTGTTTTATAGCAAATAAATATAATAAAACATTTTTATTGTTAGTTGATTGCTATGCCAAGTGGGGATGTCAAGGACTGGAAGCAATATATTTAAGGTGAAGAGGGCAAAGTTTAAATGAATGAATGAATAAGTTTATTGGCCAAGTATTCACATACAAGGAATTTGCCTTGGTGCTCCGTCCGCAAGTGACAACATGACATACAGTGACGGTTAGGAATGACACATAAAACATTAAACATTAGTAATAAAGGAGATAGTGGAGCAGGTTTTTTTTTACACAAAGTATACTGAGTGTCTGGAACGTGTGTGCTGAAGAAGAGAGAATTTTGGACAAAAGCTCATTGAGCTGCAGCACCACCTTTACTTCTGTCTACACTGATGGCACCCAGCCTCACTGAGCATCACCAGCATTTACTCTTTGCCTTTCAGTATTCTGCTGATTGTTTGACTAACATTTGCTCCCCGTCCACAGGAGGACAGAAACCGTCCGTACATCACCTCGAGCCCCACTAATGGTAAGGAGTCCATTCAGGAGCATTGGGTTGCCAGGAACCCCTACGATGTCCATTATGGTGACGTTCACTATTATAGCTACGACACTGACTGCTGGGACTGGACACACTTCCCGAAGCCGAGATTTGCATCAGAGTACGGCTTCCAGTCTTGGCCCTCCTTCTCGACGCTGGAGCAGGTTTGTACTATCGCCTGTAGTGAAAGTAGCTGCCCCAAATATTGTTCCCTTTGTCCGTTATATCTGCATTGTGGACGGCTTGATTGTAATCATGTATAGTCTTTTCTTTCACTGGTAACACGTAAACAAAAGCTTTTCACTGTATCTCAATAAAGGTGACAATAATAAACACAGCGGTAGAGTCGCTGCCTTACAGCGCTTGCAGCGCCGGAGACCTGGGTTCGATCCTGACTATGGAGCTGTCTGTACGGAGTTTGTACATTCTCCCCGTGACTGCGTGGGTTTTCAAAGGTTTGTAGGTTAATTGGCTTGGTGTATGCGTAAATTGCCCCTAGTGTGTGTAGAATAGTGTTAATGTGCGGGGATCGCTGGTCGGTGCGGACTCGATGTGCCGAAGGGCCTGTTTTCGCACTGTATGACTAAAGTAAACTTACCTAAACTAAAATAGATCACCCAGGCTCATGGTGCTTGCTCCAGTTGACTAAGCAAGTCATCGCACTGAAGAATGTCTGTACCGAACATGATGTCAAGATAAACGATTTACATTTGCCTGCACGTGATCCAGATCCCAGTATTCCCTGCATATCCATGTGCTTGTCTAAAATCCTCTTAAATGCTACTATGGTATTGTCCTCCACCACCACCCTTGGCAGTGTGTTCATAGAGCGTAGCGTATTACAGGGTGGAAACGGCCTGTCCACCTGCCCAAGCCAACCAACATTGCTTCATTTACACTAGTCCCACCTGCCTGCCTGAATTTGCCCCCTATCCCTCTAAACCTGTCCTATCCATGTACCTGGCTGAATATTTTGTATACGTTGTGATAGTACCTGCCCCAATTACGTCTTCCGGCAGCTTGTTTTATGTATCTACCACCCTCTGTGTGAAAAAGCTGTATTTAAAAAAAGCTTGCCCAGCACATGTCCTTTAATCTCCTCCCTGTCACCTAAAGCGAGTGTGATACATGTGGTCATCTGGTCAAAGCATGCATCAGCTTTCTGTTTAAATCAATCACCAAGTCCCCAACGTGCGGAGTGGTGAGTTTTTTCTGGATGATTGCAGATTGAACACTTGCCTACTCGGCAACTTTACCTGATAAATGCTTTTCTTTAGAAATAAAAAATAATCTTTGAAAGTGAATGGCAGCAATTTAGTGCTGTATCTGTAGTCACCTTTGCCCTACTTGTTTGTTTTACAGTGATGTCAGTTTTACGGTGCAGAAATGGTGTTGCAATGAGACGATGGTCTTGTGCAACTGCTGGGTGGGGTGGTTACCATGCCGTCTCCTGGCTTCACACTTTGAACAATCTTTTTATCACAGTCATGGGATCACACAGCACAGAAAGAGGCCTTTGGACAGAGGCTGCTGTGATTGTAGGACTCAGTCCTTCCCAAATGTTACAGCTATACTGACTCCTCAAATACCAACGTGAAAATCTGCGGGAAATCTGACTAAACAGAAGAGGCTGTAGGAGCAGATGCAATTACTGACTTTTACACAGTTTGCACAGATATATGTGTTGGATATATTCCCGGGATGGCGGGGCTGTCATATGCTGAGAGAATGGAGCAGCTGGGCTTGTATACTCTGGAATTTAAAAGGATGTGAGGGGATCTCATTGAAACATATAACATTACTAAGGGTTTGGACACGCTAGTGGCAGGAAACATGTTCCCGATGTTGGGGGAGTCCAGAACCAGGGTCCACAGTTTAAGAATAAGTGGTAAGCCATTTAGAACGGAGGTGAGGAAACACTTTTTCACCCAGAGAGTTGTGAGTCTGGAATTCTCTGCCTCAGAGGGCGGTGGGGGCTGGTTCTCTGGATACTTTCAAGAGAGAGCTAGATAGGGCTCTTAAAGATAGCAGAGTCAGGGGATATGGGGAGCAGGCAGGAACTGGGTACTGATTGTGGATGATCAGCCATGATCACATTGAATGGAGGTGCTGGCTCGAAGGGCCGAATGGCCTACACCTGCACCTGTTGTTTATAATCTATAGGAAGGAACTGCAGATGCTGGTTTACACCGAAGATAGACACAAAATGCTGGAGTAACTCAGCGGGTCAGGCACCATCTCTGGAAAAAAAAAGAATAGGTGACATTTTGGGTCAGGACCTTTCTTCAGACTACTTTTATAAAAGGGTCTAGAGAGGGTAGAAGGCTCTCCAGGGTAATCCAAGAGGAGGAGGACCGTTGGAGACAAGAGAATCTGCAGAAGGGTCTAGACCCAGAACTTCACCACCTCCTTTTTTCCAGAGATGCTGCCGGACCCGCTGAGTTACTCCAGCATTACGAGTCCATCTTTGGATAGATATCTGGATAGGGAGGGTTTAAAGGGCTATGGGCTAAATGCCGGCAAACAGGACTAGCCCAGTATGGACAAGGTGGGCCAAAGGGCCTATTTCCGTGCTTACTGTTACTCACTTCTATAAAACGCTCAACAAGTGAGGCAGCATCTGTGGTAAATTAAACAGAGATAACGTTTCAGGTCAAAGAATGTCCACACTGTCCGCATTTAATGCTTAAATATGTAAATGTCACCATATATATAATAATCTTGGAAGTGCACACTCTGGTTCACATGGTGAACTGTTGTTCTGCTGACCTCTCAATCTCCTCCGCTGTTGACAACAGTGTTACAGCTGCACCTGATCTCAGTCTGCATGCATACTCAAACACTGACATACATACCCCAGCATTAACACACACACTAGTTCACACTCTTGCACCTGCTTCTGCTAGCAAACAGAAGATGCTAGAGCAAGCTGTAAATGTGGATACCATTACGACTTTTAAAATATATTTGGACAGATATGGTTAGGAAGGGTTTGGGGAGATATGGGCAAATGCAGGCAAATGGGATGAAAAATGTTTATTTGTTCAATTAAAGCTGTTTACCTGTTCAATGTAATTATTCCAGTGCTGGGGCATATGACAATTATCGTCCCCCCCCCCCCCCCCCTCTACCTCCCCCTCTCCCTTCCGATCTCCCTCTCCTCTTCCTCACCCTCTCACCTCTCCCTTCCCCTCCCCTCCGCTCATCCCCTCTTCCTCCCCTTCCCCTCCGCTCATCCCCTCTTCCTCCCCTCCCCCTCTCCCTCTCCTCTTCCTCCCCCTCTCCTCTACCTCCCCCTCTCCCTCCTCCTCCCCTTCGCTCTTCCCCTCTCCCTCCACCTCCCCCTCTCCCTCCCCTCATCATCCCCTATCCCTCCCCCTCTTTCTCTCCTCTCCCTCTCCCTCCCCCTTCCACTCGCTCTCCTCTTCCTCACTCTCCCCTCTCCTCACTCTCCCCTCTCCTCATCCTCCCCTTCTCCCTCCCCCTTCCCCTCTCCCTCCCCTTCTCTCCGCATCCTCCCCCTCTCCCCCCCACTCCCCTACTTCTCATCTCTTCCTCCCCCTCTCTTGCTCTCGATCCCCCTCTTTTTGGTGCTATTAGGACTGTCATTGTTCTGTTGTGCATACATAAGACAATTAAACACTTGACTCGCTTGATTCAGAAATGGTCAGAAGTGGTCAGAAGTTTGGGGGAGCGATGCATCCGTGAGGAAAATCAAATGGTAAAATATCACCGTTTTCTTGTTGACCAGGTTTCTGCTGCTGAAGACTGGAGTTTCAACAGTTCTTTTGTCGATCACCGGCAGCATCAGGTTGCTGGCAACAAGTTATTGTTGAACCAAATCCAGCTCCACTTTCAACTTCCACAGGCAGAGGATCCCTTGCAAAACTTCCTTAGTACAATTTACCTTTCTCAGGTAATAACATCATCCATTCTTAGACCAATTACTGTAGTGGAGCAGCAGAATTCTGACCAGAGGTCATAGCCTCAGAATTAAAAATCGCTCTTTTAGAAACGAGGTGAGGAGGAACGTCTTTAGTCAGAGGGTAGTTAATCTGTGGGCTGTGGAGGCCAAGTCAGTGGATATTTGTAAGGCAGAGATAGACATATTCTTGATTAGAATGGGTGCCAAGGGTTATAGGGAAAAGGAAGGAAAATGGCATTAGGAGGCAGAGATCGCCATGATTGAATGGCAGTGTAGACTCAATGGGCTGAATGACCTAATTCTACTCCTATAACTTGCAAACTTGTTAATTTAGTGTTTGGAAACTCCTCAATGCGAGGATGCATCATGCTTCTGTTATAGGTTATTGTTTTTCTGAAACTTCATTAAAGACACAAGTTAATGTGAAGACACAATGTTAATGTGAGGTAGTTGGTTTGTTAATGCTCAGCAACTCCTCTGGGAACTTGGTCACAGAGTCACAATTGGGTGATTTTGCACATGGGAGATCCTGTCTTACGAGTTTTTTGAAGAACTAATCAAAAAGGTTGATGAGGGCAAAGGTGTAGATGTTGTCTTTATGGACTTCAAGGCATTTGTCAAGTTTCGACATGGTAGGCCACTGCAATGTTCAATCGCACGGGATCCATGGAGAGATAGCAGTCTGGATAGAGAATGGCTTCATGAAAGAAAGCAGAAGGTGATGGTGGAAGGTTGTTTTTTGGACTGGAGGCCTGTGACTAGTGGTGTGCCTCAAGGTTTGGTGCTGGGTCCATTGCTGTTTGCCATTAATATCAACAATTTTGTTGAGAACGTATATGGGATGATTAGTATGTTTGCAGATGACACCAAAGTGGATGGTGTCATAGATGGCAAAGATGGTTATCAAAAATGACTGCAGGATCTTGATCAGTTGGGCAGGAGTGCTGAGGAATGGTTAATGGAGTTTAATGCAGACAAGTATGAGGTGTTACATTTTGTGAAGTCAAACCATGTCAGGACCTACACAGTGAACGCCAGAGCCCGGGGGAGTGTTGTAGAGCAGAGGAATTTACATAGTTTAGCAATGTTACAAAATTTTGACATTTTAAAAATCAAGTCTGCAATTTATCCCATCAGATAAAGTATAAAAAGAAATTTAATTTGACACCTAATTCACTTTCATATCGTCAGTATTTAAAAGGTTATGGCCATTTTCATACTCGGAAATTAGCGTCTTGTTCCCTATTGTTTTTCCATTGACTTAACACAAATGCTGTGATCGAGGACAGTCAAAAGCCCATAGCTTTCTTTAAAATTAAGAGAACTGAAAGAAATGTTCAGTTATTATAGACTGAAACATTCTGAAACAAATATGAAACATTCTTAGGGTACACAAAAAGCTGGAGAAACTCAGCGGGTGCAGCAGCATCTAAGGAGCGAAGGAGATAGGCGACGTTTCGGGTCGAGACCCTTCTTCATTCTTACTTGGATGACCTGAAATTAAAGATTATAATTAGTTAGTTACCTAATTGTAGCAAATTACAAAATTCAATTACGAGATTTAAACATCTATCCATTTCTTAAGAAAAGATTAACATTTTTAAATAGCCTGTGTCCAAATAACATTCACACAAGAATTCACAATATAACATGATTTTAAAATCTCGTTGTCATGAATTTATAGGCCAAATGGAAGGAATTTAGTGTTTAATTCCCGTAAATTAATGGCCATTTAAATCATCTTGCGAGTGAGATTTTGTGGAACCATAATGGGGCCATAATCACATTTTCACTGATGAAATTTTGATTAAAGTAATCCTAAGAAGCAAGTTTATATGTAAAATAAACGACTTACTTTACTTCCCCTACGTGAGATCCGTCCCGTTGTCGGAGTTGACGGCGTTAGAAATAGATTTTTATTTTATTCTAGGGATTAAATTGTCCCGCGTTTTTTTTAAAACTTCCGAGAACGGCAGTCGGAACGATTTTTCAGCATCAGGTAGTAGCCCGAGAAAATATATCTCGGACAGGCAGGAGAAAACGGCATTTTATTCCCGTACCTTGTGAGCCTTTGCAGATGCTGACTATGTTGTCCATTGCCAACAGGTGATGCAGGCCGAGTGTATAAAAGCACAGACAGAATTCTACCGCCGTAGCCGGAGCGAGGTGGTTGACGGGCAAGGAATGACGATGGGCACCTTGTACTGGCAGCTCAACGATATCTGGCAGGCCCCTTCCTGGGCCTCCATCGGTACACATCTCATCCTCATGTTCATTCTCATGGGCCTTTGGAACCACTGCTTCAGCTGCAAGGCTGTTCTCTAAAGAAATAAGATGAATCCTTTGAATGTTGAAATGTCAACTTGGTCTGAAATAATATTGAATTGAAAGACACTGCACGGAAACAGGCCCCTACGGCCCACTGTGTCCATATCAACCATTGATCACCCATACATTAGTTCCATCCTAGACATGAGCATGAAAGGTTAATCCATCCCTCATGTTAGTTTAGTTTAGTTTAGTTAAGAGATACAGCATGGAAACAGGCCCTTCGGCCCACCGAGTCCACGCCGACCAGCGATCACTCGTTCACATTAGTTCTATGTTATCCCACTTTCCCATCCACTTCCTACACACTAGGCCAATTAACCTACAAAACCCGCATGTCTTTGGTACGTGGGAGGAAACCGGAGCACACGGAGGAAATCCACGCAGCCACAAGGGAAACGAGAAAACTCCACGCAGACAGACCCGAGGTTATATGCAAAACAATGCATTTCACTGTACTCACGTACATGTGACAATAAATTATAGTTGAATTGAACCTGAGGATCGAATCTGGGCCTCTGGAGCTGTGAGGCAGCGGCTGTATCCACTCCGCCACTTTGCCACCCCCTCATAATTCTTGGAAGCAAACTACTTCCTCGTTCCATATACCACATTTGCTCAGTATGTGCTGCGCTGCACAGCCCGTATCTGAGTTTGGCAAGGTGCACGGGTTCCCCTGCAGCTGAGCCAAGAACCCCCCTCCCCTCCACTCTGTCCCTTATGCTGGGAGATCCATAAAGAATTCAGGAGCATCATGGTTGGAGCTCTGGTGTTCCAGTCACCCGGCTACAGGAAGGATGCCATTAAGTTGGAATGGGCACAGAAGAGATTCACCAGGATGTTACCTGGGCTTCAGGTATAGGGAGAGGTTGGATAGGCTGGGACATTTTTCTTTGGAGCGTTGGAGGCTGAGGGGTGACCTTATTGAGGTGTACAAGATCAGGAGGGCACGGGTAGAGTAAATGCTCAGTCTTTTTCCAGGGTAGAATATTCTAAATCCAGAGGGCATAGGCTTAAGGTGAGAGGAAGATTTCCTTTCATTCAGAGGGTAGTCTATATCTGGAACGAGCTGCCAGAGAAATCTATAGAAATGGATACAATTATGATTTTCAAAAGACATTTGGACAGATATATGAATAGGAAGGATTTAGTGGCCCGTGGACCAAATGGGATGAGCACAGAAAGCCAACTTGGTCAGCATGGACAAGATGGGCCTGTTTACATGCTCTACAGCTCTACGACTGAAGTATCTCATTGGCTGTATTTGGGCATGCCCTGTGGACAAGAAAACCACTACAGCCATGCTAGTAACTCAGTGGGTCAGGCAGCATCTGTGGAGAACATGGACACAGAATGCTGGAGAAACTCAGTGGGTCAGGCAGCATCTGTGGAGATCATGGACACAGAGTGCTGGAGTAACTCAGCGGGTCAGGCAGCATCTGTGGAGAACATGGACACAGAGTGCTGGAGTAACTCAGCGGGTCAGGCAGCATCTGTGGAGAACATGGACACAGAGTGCTGGAGTAACTCAGCGAGTCAGGCAGCATCTGTGGAGAACATGGACACAGAGTGCTGGAGTAACTCAGCGAGTCAGGCAGCATCTCTGGAGAACATGGACACAGAGTGCTGAAGTAACTCAGCGGGTCAGGCAGCATCTGGAGAACATGGACACAGAGTGCTGGAGTAACTCAGTTTGTCAGGCAGCAGGTCTGGGGAACATGCATAGGTTTCAGACTTAAAGGGGGGAGTGTTTAGCTTTAGTTTAGAGATACAGCTCCGAAACTGGCCCTTCAGTCCACTAGGGTCATTTTTACACTTATGCATTTATACCAAGCCAATTAACCTATAAGCATCTTTGGACTGTGGGAGAAATTGAAAGATCTTGGAGAAAATCCATGCTGATTATGGGGAGACGTACAAACTCCCGACAGACAGCACTCATAGTCAGGAACGACCCTGGGTCTCTGGCGTTGTAAAGCAGCAACTCCATCGTGTCAACCCTGTGGGGGGGGAGAGCTCTTAGGCATTGACTGTTGTAATGCCATTATTCTCTTAATAAGACAAGTTTTAATGATTTTGTTCAAAACCCTAATGTCATAGATAACCCTGATTTTGTTCATATTTATTTAACTGGGGAACTTGACCTGATAGAGATGAAGTTGTATTGGTTACCATTGGAGAACAGGTGGAAACACCACACTCTTTTCTCCCTGCAGAGTACGGAGGTAAATGGAAGATGCTTCATTACTTTGCACGTAATTTCTTTGCACCAGTTTTGCCAGTTGCTTTTGAAGACGATGGGACACTGATCATCTACGGAATTTCCGATCTGTCCATAGACCTTCATCTTGTTCTTCAGGTATGTTTGGGAAGGGCACAGATGTTAGAAAGTTGGTTCAGGTTGAGCTGCTGCTGGTCACCACTTTACACAGCGTCGTTATACAGCAAGGAAACAGGCTCTTTGGAGTATGGTAACCAGAACTGCACACTATTCCAGGTGTGGTCTCAACCACTTCCTCTATACCTATAACATGACATCCCAACTGTTGTATGCAATACCTTGTATGCAAGCTATATGCCTTCTTCATCACTTTGGGTGAGTAGTGGAATGTTATGTTGGGGAACGGGCTACGTTGGGGGAACGGGTGGAATATTATGTTGGGGATATATTACGGGTCCCACTTAGTCTAGTCTTATTTAAAAGCCTCAGCAGCATGTTGCCTGGAATGGATAGCTTTAGTTAAGCAGTGAGATGGGAAGTCTTGGCTTATTGTCACTGGAGTGCAGGAGGCTGAGGGTTGACCATTTAGAGGTGTGCAAAATTATGAAGGGCCTGGATAGGATAGATAGAATATTTTTTTATTTATGGGTGGGGGAGTCTGGAACTAGAGGACACAGGTTTAAGGTGTGAGGGGGGGAATTTGAAGGAGATTTTAAGGGTGTTTTTCACACATAGGGTTTTGAATATCTGGAATGAGCTGCCCTGGGAGATGATGGAGGCAGATACATTCCAATATATGCAAGACATTGGTACGCGGATAGGAAAGATGTGGAGGGATACGGGCCTAATCAGGGTAAACAGGATTAGTGTGGACACAATTTCTCTGGGCTGAACAGCCTGTTTCTGTGCTGTGTCTCTTACTGAAACAAAACATCCCAATCAGCATGGACTTGGTGGAGCGAAGGGTCCGTGTCCATGCTGTATCTCTAAACTAAACATCTTGGAACACATGGCTTCAGTGGGCCGAAGGGGCGGTTTCAGTGCAGTGCAGCTCTGTGACCATGGAGAGGAATTGTGGGGCACGGCAGCGCAGCAGTAGAGTTGCTGCCTCACAGCGCCACAGACCCGGGTTCCATCCTGACCACGGGTGCTGTCTAGACAGAGTTTGTACGTGTTCCGTGTGACCATGTGGCTTTTCTCCGGGTGCTCTGGTTTCCTCCCACCCTCCAAGACGTGCAGGTTTGTAGGTTAATTGGCTTTGGAAAAATGGTAAATTGTCCCTAGTATGTATAGGATAGTGCTAGTGTATTGGGTGCTCGCTAGTCAGCGTGGACTTGGTGGGCCGAAGGGCCTGTTTCCGCACTGCATCTCTACACTAAGACAAAACTAAATTTCTCTATGCGGTAAAACTACAGGCATCAGTGTAAGCGGAAATCCCCAGGGGTGAGGGTTGAGGCAGCGCCAGCCCTGAGCACCGATAGCCTCACCTCGGTAGAGTGTAGGTGTAACTCCCCCTGTCACAAGGACAGGCGGCTTTGTGTAACCCCTTCATGAGAATGGTCGTGTGCAGCCCCACCTCACGGTGGGTCATTGTCAGGGATCAGCAGCGGCTGTCCGTGTCTGAAACAACACCTTGCCAAGGCTCGGCCACTAAACAGGTCATGGTGTGTCAAGCCCACTGTGACCCACAACACTCGCGCTGCTGTGTCCCCAACACCACCATGCAACGGGTGGAGCCGCTGCCTCACAGCACCAGAGACCTGGTTCCATCCTGACCTCTGTCTGTGTGGAGTATACATGTTCTCCCTTTGAACACGTGGGTGTCATAATCATAATCATATTTTATTAGTCAAGTATGTTTTCCAACATGTGAGGAATTTGTTTTGTCATAGTCATACCAATAAAAAGACACACAAAGTAAATTTTAACATAAACATCTACCACAGTGACTCCTCCACATTCCTCACTGTGATGGAAGGCAAAAAAGCAAGTTCAATCTCTTCCCTGCTTTGTTCTCCCGCGGTCGGGGGCCTCGAGCCTCTCGTTGATGGGGCGATCTTGACTCCCGCAGCTAGCGGTTGGGCCCTCTGCGTCAGGGCGATCAAGCTCCTGCATCGGGGGGGAATCTCAGCTCCCCCGCGCCGGGCGATCGGACCCCGGGTCGGGGCTAGTCGAACCTTCTGCGACTTTGGAGCTGCCCGACATCAGTCTCTACCCGAGACTGCGAGCTCCTCGATGGAGAAATCCGCAGGCAGCGGTTGGAACGTCGATCCCAGACAAGGGATAGAAGGATTTAATGGTAAGCCCACGACCCCACGGTGGGGCTCAAAGTCAGTCCCGAGCAAGGCCTCCAACTCCATATTGTTAGGCCGCAGAGCGAACGGAGATATGATCCGGAAAACAGTCGCATCTCCGGCAACGTAAGAGATTGAAAACAAGTTTCTCCCGGCCCCCTCCCCCACACATAAAACAAACCAGAGAACATTAACTTTTTAAAACACACTAAAAATAACAAAAAAGACGAATAGACAGAGACTGTTGACGAGGCTGCCAGCGCCACCCGGTGGACCAAAGTTGTGCGGGTTTGTAGGTTAATTGGCCTCTGTAAATTGTCCCTAGTCCAGGGAGTGGATGAAAAAGTAGGATAACATGGAACTAGCGTGAACAGGTCGGAGTGAACTTGGTGGACTTTGTTCCATGCTGTATCTCTAAACTAAACTAAAGCAGATTAAACCCACACTGGGTGCATTTGGTGCTGGGTGGCCCTGTCTCGGTGCTGGGTACTCTGACTGCTGGGTGCTCTGGGCATTGGGTGCCCCTGGCTCTGGGTGCTGGGTGCCATGGACACTGGGTGATCTGAGTGCTGGGTGGCCCTGTCTCTGGGTGCTCGGTGTATGTGCCCTTCCACAGATCCCTTGATTAGTATGGGTGTCGGGTTATGGGGAGAAGGCAGGAGAGTGGGGTTAGGAGGGAGAGATAGACCAGCCATGATTGAATGACAGTAGACAATGGGCCGAAGGGCCTGATTCCGTTCCTATCACTTATGACCTTATCACCCGACTGGGTTCACTTAAGTGATAGGTGGGAAAACTGAAATCTCCTCCACCCTCTGTCTCTCCCCCCTCCCCCCGTCTGTCTGTCTCTCCCAATTTGCTGGTGTTTGCTGGGATGTGTTGGATTCCCATATCGAAAGCGATATGGACCAGCTTCCAGCCTCGTCATTGCCTCTTGGAGGAGCCTCACTGCGTATTCAGTCTGCAAGACATCAATAGCCCTGCCGAAATTTAGTTTGGAGATGTAACAGCATGGAAAAGTTCACCGAGTCCTTGTCAACCAGCCATCCCCTCGTACACGAGCACTATCCTACACTAGGGACAATTTAGAATTTACAAAGGGCAATTAACCTACAAACCTGCACATCTTCAGAGTGTGGGAGGAAACCGGAGCTCCCGGAGAAAACCCAAGCAGGTCACAGGAAGAATTCACAAACTCCGTACAGACAGCACCCATAGTCAGGATGGGACTGGTGTTTCTGGTGCTATAAGGTAGCAGCTCAACCGCTGCGCCACCGTGCTGCTCATGTTGATGAACTGTCGCTGTGTGTTGTGCAGGTGCGGATTTACCAGTGGAGCAGTCTGGAGCCAGCGTGTGCTCACACCACTGAACCCTTCACGCTGAAGGGCAGCAGTGCAGCTCCTGTGTACAAGGCCATGACAGCCGCCCTGCTGCAGCGCTGCAGTTGCACCCGCGATCGCTGCGTGATCGCATTCCACCTCGAGGACCAGGGGCAGCAGCGGGGACCAGTGAACTACCACCTGCTCACTTCCCTAAAGGATGCTCACACTCTGAGAGCACCACACATTAACGTAAGTAACGTAGGCACACTGAGTGGACCACACATTAACGCAAGTTACAGCAGCCTTCCTCCAACCCTCACATCTGGCCACAGGTAGGTTATCTAGCCTGAGGAAGGGTGCTGACCCACAACATCACCTTTCCATGCTCCCACCCCACCCCCCCCCCCCCCGACTCGCTGCCTGACCTGACCCGCTGAGTTACTCTGGCTCTGTGTTCTTGGTATATCACCAGTTGAGCCGCTGACATGATGAGCAGCAGAGACAGAGCATCCAGGCACATCAGTCTCTGGTGATCACAACAGTCTGCTTGGCTGGCAAGGATGTACTTGTCAATGCGACAGTAGGAATGTTGTCCAAGCTGTGAACAGACAAAATATGTTGGTTTGACCTGTGTCATGTCGCCCCTTGACTGACCACACAGTGCCTCGCAATGCGAATATGACCTGACCTGCAGTCCCACCCACTGCGGGAGTGCGTGTGGGGGGGGGGGGGGGGGGGGAGGTGTATGTGTGTGGGTGTGGGTATGTGTGTGGGGGGTGTATATATGTGTGTGTGTGTGTGGGGGGGACGTGTGTCGTGTTCGCGGGCGGTGTGGGGTGTGGGTGGTGTTTGCAGTGTTTACTCTGGGACACTGGATGATTTTGTTGTGAGCCAGTCCTCTCCTCCCACCAGGCCAGTGTGAGTGAACATGGCGATGTGTACAGCGTCTCCCTGCACTCCTCCAGCATCGCCCCTTACGTCTGGCTGGATGTGGGCAACATACCCGGACACTTCAGTGACAACGCCTTCCTCATGCTGCAACATAACAAGGTGCTGACCTTCCTCCCACGCCGACCCACCTCTACCTCACAGCTCCAGGCAGCTCTCTCCATACGCACCCTGCACGGCTCCACACTGACCACACACTGACCACCCACCCCCACGCACACACCTGCCCCACGCACACCCCCCCCCCACACACACACACACACCCCACACTGACCACCCACACCCCACACTGACCACCCACCCCCACGCACACACACACTGACCACACACTGACCACCCACCCCCACGCACACACCTGCCCCACGCACACCCCCCCCCCCACACACACACTGACCACACCCCCCCCACACACACACACACACCCCACACTGACCAAACACACCCCCCACACACACACTGACCGCGCACACACACACACACACACTGACCAGGACATTCACTGACGATTGGTGAACGACTGACCCATCATGGCTCCAGGATCAAGGGTGCTCCTGATGGTTATAGTTGTGTGGACAATGCCAGTTCGCACCAGATGGAGGTGACAGCCCATTAATCTGCCCGTTTCACCCAAGAGACGAGTGCATGTGACACCAATACCGGATCAGAAAATCAACGCAGAAACCTATCAACTCAGGATCTCTTTATAAATTGAATACATTTGGATTTGACTTTGCCAGGATGACAGACTCCCTCCCCTCTGAGTAAACGTGATATGACATTCCTCTCCCAGCGCTGTTTCCCAGGCGTGGGTTTTATGCTGAGCTATGTCCTGTCTGTTGCTGAATTGCTTGCTGCTCATGTCACCAGCCCCTGCCTTTGCTCACACCTTGTGCCTGACCTCTGGGTCACCTAACACACTTCCCACATCACCCATCTCCGCGCCTCCTCACCTTTCAAATCAAACTAATTGTTAAAATGGCAATATTTAATTGAAAAATACTGGGGACCAATTTGTTTTTGTATATCAACAGTTGTCCTGCAAATCTATGTTTATCTCTAGAATGCACTGATTAAATGTATACATATGGAGCACCATAGTGTGAAAAAGATTGTTGATTAAAATGGAAGTAATGAACCGAGACAAGGATTTGAGTGATTCTAATAACGTAGTACTTGCTTGTCTTTCTGGAGCAGGTGCTGGTTTCAAAGGACTAAATGATCGTCATCTACAGTGCCCTCCACGATGTTTGGGACAAAGACCCATCATTTATTTATTTGCCTCTGTACTCCACAATTTGTGATTTGAGATTAAAATCACATGTGGTTAAAGTGCACATTGTCAGATTTTAATCAAGGTCATTTTTATACATTTTGGTTTCACCATGTAGAAATTACAGCAAATACATAGTCCCCCCATTTCAGGGCACAATAATGTGTGGGACACAGCAATGTCATGTAAATGAAAGTAGCCATCTTTAGTATTTTATTGCCTATCCTTTGCGTGCAATGACTACTTGAAGTCTGCAATTCATGGACATCTTCTCATGGGTGTCTTCTCTGGTGATGCTCTGCCAGGTCTAAATTGCAGCCATCTTTAGCTTATGCTTGTTTTGGGGGCTAGTCCCCTTCAGTTTTCTCTTCAGCATATAAAAGGCATGCTCAATTGGGTTCAGATCAGGTGATTGACTTGGCCACTCAAGAATTGACCATTTTTTAGCTTTGAAAAATTCCTTTGTTGCTTTAGCAGTATGTTTGAGATCATTGTCTTGAACCGCCGGCCAATGAGTTTTGAGGCATTTGTTTGGACTTAAGCAGATAGGATGTGTCTATACACTTCAGAATTCATTATGCTACTGCCATCAACAGTTGTATCATCAATGAAGATAAGTGAGCCAGTACCATCAGCAGCCATACATGCCCAGGCCATAACACCCCCACCACCGTGTTTCACAGATGAGGTGGTATGCTTTGGATCTTGGGCAGTTCCTCCTCTCCTCCATACTTTGCTCTTGCCAACACTCTGATATAAGTTAATCTTCGTCTCATCTGTCCACAAGACCTTTTTCCAGAACTGTGGTTGCTCTTTTAAGTACTTCTTGGCAAACTGTAACCTGGCCATCCTATTTTTGCAGCTAACCAGTGGTTTGCATCTTGCAGTGTAGCCTCTGTGAAGTCTTCTGCGGATAGTGGTCATTGACAAATCCACACCTGACTCCTGAAGAGTGTTTCTGATCTGTCGGACAGGTGATTGGGGATTTTTCTTTACTATAGAGAGAATTCTTCTGTCATCAGCTGTGGAGGTCTTCCTTGGCCTGCCAGTCCCTTTGCGATTAGTAAGCTCACCAGTGCTCTCTTTCTTCTTAATGATGTTCCAAACAGTTGATTTTGGTAAGCCTAAGGTCTCATAATGGCTTCTCAGTCTCTTAATGGTTTCTTTGACTTTCATTGGCACAACTTTGGTCCTCATGTTGATAAACAGCAATAAAAGTTTCCAAAGGTAATGGAAAGACTGGAGGAAAGACTAGGTGCTGAGAGCTCTCTTCTACCTGCATTAAGGAGGCATTTAAACACACCTGAGCAATTACAAACGCCTGTGAAGCCATGTGTCCCAAACATTATGGTGCCCTGAAATGGGGGGACTATGTACAAACACAGCTGTAATTTCTACATGGTGAAACCAAAATGTATAAAAATATCCTTTAATAAAATCTGACAATGTGCACTTTAACCACATGTGATTTTTTCTATTACAAATCTTAAATTGTGGAGTACAGAGGCAAATAAATAAATGATGGGTCTTTGTCCCAAACATTATGGAGGGCACTGTATTCCCTCCCCACTCCCTATCCCTCCCTCTGGCTTTACATTCATTCATTTTCACCCCTTTTCAGACACCCTTTTGAAAGACACAAAGTGCTGGAGTAACTCAGTGGGTCAGGCAGCATCTCTGTCAAGTCAGGACCCTTGTTCAGACTGAAGAAGGGTCCTGCCCGAAACATCACCTATCCATGTTCTCCAGAGATGCTGTCTCACCCGCTGAGTAAAGGGCCTGTCCTACCAGCATCCGACTCCATGCGGTGAGCGCGATCAAACCGGCAGCGGGGGCCGCGCGGAGGTCGGGTGATCCCTGTACAGGGCCGTTCCCAACAGCATGCGCCTGCATGCGAAGAGCGCGACCAAACCGGCAGCGGTGGCCGCGCGGAGGTGGGGTGAGTGGCGCAACGCGGTGCAAAGTGAGGCGAACTTGGAGTGAAGTCTTAAAGGTAAGTTCACCAGGACAGAGAGGGACACACAGAGAGGGTCACGGAGGCACGACGTCGAGGCGGTGTGTAATGTGTCGAGGCAACTGCGAGCCGACAAGCCGTTGCCGCGCGGAATTTTTGAACATGGTCAGTTTTTCGGAGTCCCGCGCGACGTCGGGACGAACTCCACACGGCTCCGGCGATCAAAGTGAGACCGGCCCCGCGACGCCGGACAGTTCAAGCGACCATGTTAGGTTGCGCTCATCGCATGGAGTTGCATGCTGCTGGGACAGGCCCTTTACTCCAGCACTCTGTGTCCATGTTCTCCACAGATGCTGCCTGACCCGCTGAGTTACTCCAGCACTCTGTGTCCATGTTCCCCACAGATGCTGCCTGACCCGCTGAGTTACTCCAGCACTCTGTGTCCATGTTCTCCACAGATGCTGCCTGACCCGCTGAGTTACTCCAGCACTCTGTGTCCATGTTCTCCACAGATGCTGCCTGACCCGCTGAGTTACTCCAGCACTCTGTGTCCATGTTCTCCACAGATGCTGCCTGACCCGCTGAGTTACTCCAGCACTCTGTGTCCATGTTCTCCACAGATATGCCTGACCCGCTGAGTTACTCCAGCACTCTGTGTCCATGTTCTCCACAGATGCTGCCTGACCCGCTGAGTTACTCCAGCACTCTGTGTCCATGTTCTCCAGAGATGCTGCCTGACCCGCTGAGTTACTCCAGCACTCTGTGTCCATGTTCTCCAGAGATGCTGCCTGACCCGCTGAGTTACTCCAGCACTCCGTGTCCATGTTCTCCACAGATGCTGCCTGACCCGCTGAGTTACTCCAGCACTCTGTGTCCATGTTCTCCACAGATGCTGCCTGACCCGCTGAGTTACTCCAGCACTCTGTGTCCATGTTCTCCACAGATGCTGCCTGACCCGCTGAGTTACTCCAGCACTCTGTGTCCATGTTCTCCACAGATGCTGCCTGACCCGCTGAGTTACTCCAGCACTCTGTGTCCATGTTCTCCAGAGATGCTGCCTGACCCGCTGAGTTACTCCAGCACTCTGTGTCCATGTTCTCCACAGATGCTGCCTGACCCGCTGAGTTACTCCAGCACTCTGTGTCCATGTTCTCCACAGATGCTGCCTGACCCGCTGAGTTACTCCAGCACTCTGTGTCCATGTTCTCCACAGATGCTGCCTGACCCGCTGAGTTACTCCAGCACTCTGTCCTTTTTTTGTAAACCAGCATCTACAGTTCCTTGTGTCTATCACCCATTCGTCTCCTTTTCACCTCCTGCCTTAATCACTTACACCACCCATCTGCCAATTACCCCCCTCACCTGTATGCACCTATCACTCGTCAGGCTTTGTCCTGCCCCCACCTTTTTTTTTCAGCTTTCATCCCTCCTCCTCCATCAGTCTGAAGAAGGTCTGCCATGATACCGGGAGGCACCAATGCAACGGCTCCGCAGGATGCACCAATGCAGGGCTGCGTGGAGCTGCACCTCAGGGTGTCATCTGCATTTGAACAGTGTGCTTGTCAAACTGAAGAGCTGTGTGTTTGAGGCACACACACACAACTAATGCACATATAGTCACACTATGGAAACAGGCCCCACAGCCCAACCCATCCATGCCAGCCATCTAACCTGCTTTCATTTGCCCAGTCCTGGGCCATATCCCTCTAAATCTTTCCTATTCATGTACCTGGCCAAATGTTTTTTAAATGTTGTGCTGCAGAAAACATTTTATTGGGATGCATCACAGCTTAGTTTCTGAACCGCTCCATACTAGACCACAAGAAAATAGAGTAGTGGATGCAGCCCAGACATCACACAAACCAACCTCCCTATATTGACTCCATTTATACCTCTCACTGCCTCGGCAAGGCCAGCAGCATAATCAAGGATCAGTCTCACCCTGGTCACTCCCTCTTCTCCCCTCTCCCAGCAGGCAAGAGGTACAGAAGTGGGAAAATGCACACCTCCAGATTCAGGGACAGTTGTTCTCAGGCAACTGAACCATCCTATCACCAACTAGAGAGTGGCCCTGACATCCCAGCTACCTAATTGGAGACCCACAGACTATCTTGAATCGGACTTTATCTTGCACCTATTATCTACGTTATTCTCTCTAAACCTTTTATTCAAGGATTTGTAAAAGTGGGATAATTTGTGCAGAAATTAGATCAGAAATGAAGACCCCTGTCATCAATTGATCATTTTTCAATTGTTTATTTTAAAAAAGCATAAAATTTCAAAGTGCCTTTTTCAATCAAAAATACAAAAATCTAATTTTGGAATCCCAGCTGCTGGGACTATTTACAGGATCCATGTCGAACGCAAGGACGATGGGAACAATACAGCTTTTCGTAAACAAAAAATAAAAATTGCAGTTTGTCTCGTGAAGAATCCAAGAGCCCTTCCTCCCTCCCACCCACCCAAACACACACAACCAGTTTTGTTGCTTTGCAGACAGAGACAGCCCCAGGGAAGTGGAGAGGGAAAGTTCACGGGTGAAGCTTTGGTTTAACATGATCCGTACTAAGTGTGTCCTAGTAATTCAGGGATCTCAGGGTTACCTGATCCCTGATCCTGAAGATGAGTGTTTGATGGCACTGGGCCTGTACTTGCTGGAGTTTAGGATGAGGGAGGACCTCGTTGAAACTTACCGAATAATGAAAGGCTTGGATTGAGTGGATGTGGAGATGTTTCCATGAGTGGGAGCGTCTAGGACCAGAAGTCATAGCCTCAGAATTAAAGAACATTCCTTTAGGAAGGAGATGAGGAATTTTTTTAGCCAGAGGTTCCTAATGTGTGGAATTCATTGCCACAGACGGCTGTGCAGGCCAAGTCAATGGATATTTTTAAAGTGGAAATGGACAGATTCTTGATTAGTGCGGGTGTCAGGGGTTATGGGGAGAAGGCAGGAGAATGGGGGTTGAGAAGGATAGATCAACCATTTAGATAGCAGAGTGGACTTGATGGGCTAAATGGTCTAATTCTGCTCCTGGAACATGAACCACTGAGATTTCTGGGCAGCGATGGTTGTGAAGGCAGGCACAGGGCTGTGGGACAGATATGGCGCAGTCACAGTGTGCTCAGAGGCTCCCACCAGAGGGGGAACTGTCGCCTGGTCCCCATGTTGGCAGGAAACCAGGAGGACCTCCACTGATCTCCGCATCCACACTCTGGAAACTTCCCTGAGATCTGCAAACCCTAAGGCCGTCCCACAGCCCGGGGAACGGCAGGCTGTATGTACTCAGGGCTCACGGTTGGGGGATCTAAGGACATGGGCAGCCTCAGCAACACAGAGACTGCAATAGTTTAAAACAAGTTGTAACACAGCTGAGTGGGCCAGGAATGTTCCGTTAGCTTTGGGAATGTGTGGTGTGGTTGAGATTGTTTCTTCTTCCAGTGGGGTCGGTGATCGGTGGAGATCAGGCCGTGGAGCACCGCTCACAGTTTGAAAGAAGTTTCGTTGTCGAAAGACTCCAAGGACAGATGGCTGAGCTTCCTAAACGAGGTCTCCACGCCGCTATCACACACGCTGTCGCACTGCTGGCCCTTCTCTTCCTCCGCCTCAACAACTGTGAGAGACAACAAGACCTGCATTTTAACTGCAGTTTAGCATCAGTGCAAAAAGTCAGCACCCTCCCGCAATCTGTCACAGAGTCATACAGCACGGAAACAGGCCCTTCAGCCCATGCCCCATCTACACTAGTCCCACCTGCCTGCGATTGGCCCATATCCCTCTGTACCTTTACCACCCATGTACCTGTCCAAGTGTATTTTAAATGTTGGTATAGTACCTGCCTCAACTACCTCCTCCGGCAGCTCGTTCCATGCACTCACCACCTTCTGCGTGAAAAAGCTACGACTCAGGTTCCTCTTAATGTATCCCTCTCACCGTAAACCCTCTGGTTTTTGATTCCCCTACCCTGGGAATAAAAATACTGCACCTATCCTATCCATTCCCCTCAAGATCTTGTACAACTGTATAAGATCACCTCATCTTCCTGTGGTCTGAAGAAATAAAGTTCAGCCTGCCCAACCTCTCACTGTAGCTCAGGCCCTTGAGTCCTGGCAATATGATTGTACATTTTCTCTGCACTCTTTCCAACAATGGCACCTAGCCTTTGGTAGGGTGACTAAAACTGAACACAATCCTCCAAGTGCAGCCTCACCAACGCTTTCATTGCTACAATGGGGTCAAGGTAAGAGCATTCACGTCGCGGAGGCCCAGTTTCCACCAATCTTTCCACCACCACGCACAAGAAGCGACAAGACAGACACCATTGTATGCAGATTGCCGAGAAGTGTGTTCAGCTCTGGCTGAACAACTTCTAATCTTGTGTGTGGACTCGATAAGAAGAAGATTGCTTCAATAAAATCTACTTAAAATTTAGATTAATCTTGAGTCAGGAAGAGCTACGATTGTAAAACCACTGCTCTCGGTTTTTAGGCATCTTTAACATGCTAGAGTTTAACAATTTGATTACTAGGTTTTTATTCCTAAATGCATTAACTTTTAAAATATTGGTAGCTCCTGGTGTGACATTAACAAGATGGGTTTTTCCCAACAGACCAATCTGTTTGAAGTGAAGAATGAAGTGTGGTTAGTTGATGGAGCGCTTGTAAGAAGTGTTGTAGTGTCCGTTAAACAGCGGATAATGCCAGCACATCATCTCTGTTTATCTCAGAGGGACAGGCAGCATATCTGGAGAGAAGGAATGGGTAACATTTCGGGTCGAGATCCTTCTTCAGACCCGACCCGAAACGTCACACATTCCTTTTCTCCAGAGATGCTGCCTGTTCCACTGTTATTCCAGCACTTTCTGTCTATCTTCGGTTTAAATCAGCATCTGCAGTTCCTTCTTACACCTCTGATTATTTCCCTAACTGAGCCTGGGAACAATCAATATAACTGTTTATCTGCTGCCGGGATATACAAAATCATGAGAGGAATAGATCAGGTAGACCCACAGAGTCTCTTACCCAGACAAGGGGAATCGAGAACCACAGGACATAGCTTCAAGGGTTAAACTTATTTACACAGAGGGTGGTGGGTGTTTGGAACGAGCTGCTGGAGGAGGTAGTTGAGGCAGGGACTATCACAACGTTTAAGAAACATTTAGATAGGTACATGAATACCTAGATGTTTAGAGGGATAGGGTTCAAACGCAGACAATTGGGACCAGTGTAGAATGGACATGTTGGTCAGTGAGCATGTTGGGGCTGAAGGGCCTGTTTCCACGCTGTGTAACTCTGATATCTCGGGTCTTTTCACAAACTAAATGTAAAAGTAAACAGGAAATTCCCGTTTTGTTTAAAATGGGAACAAGATATAATCCAGAGTGTTACAGGCCAGGGAACTTCGCGGCAGTGGTGGGGAAACTATTGGAGGGGATGCTTGGGAAAGGGATTTACTCCCATTTTGGGAGAAAATGGCAAGTTAGGAACGGTCACATCTGACCAGACTGTATAGTTGAGTGGAGACGAGATAAGTATATAAAACTATGAGAGGTCAGGCAGCCAGAACCTTTTTCTCCAAGGTGGAAATGTCAAATACTAGAGAGCAGAGCTTTATGGTGGGGGTGGGGGATGGGAGCAAGTGAAGTTTAATGGAGGTGTGCTCAGGGCAAGTTTTTTTACAGGTGGTGGGGGCCTGGAACATGCTGCCAGGGGTGGTGGTGGAGGCAGATATACAGAGACATTTAGTAGGGTTTAGATAGGCTGATAGATATGCAGGGAATGGAGGAATATGGATCACATCCAGGCAGAGGAGATTAGTTTAACTTGGCATTAAGTTTGGTACAGACATTATAGGCTGAAATGCACTGTACTGCGGGCAGTATTCACTAGTGTTAGGACAGACTGGTTGCATTTGATAAGAGAGGTTGATGCATCCGAGCATTAAGAGATGCGTTTCATTGTACTGAAGGTAAGTGTGACGTGTGAAGGAGACACACAGAGGGGTGAGTGTGGCGCTGGGAACTGGGCCACACTAGAGACAGCATTGCTTACTGTTGTGCTGCGGAATGGCCGGTTCCTGCTCATGCCCGCTTGCCTGTGTGCTGCCTGAGTTGGCCATTGCTTTACTGACCACGGCCACTGCCTCACGGTGCCCCATGGACCTCAGCGACTCCAGGATCTCCATCAGTGTTCCACCAGACACCTGCAGGAACAGAACGACAAGGGTTAGCACCCAGGACAGACATAGAGCGCTGGAGTAACTCAGCGGCTCAGGCAGCATCTGTGGAGAACATGGACACAGAGTGCTGGAGTAACTCAGCGGGTCAGGCAGCATCTGTGGAGAACATGGACACGGTATGGAGTAACTCAGCGGGTCAGGCAGCATCTGTGGAGAACATGGACACAGAGTGCTGGAGTAACTCAGCGGGTCAGGCAGCATCTGTGGAGAACATGGACACAGAGTGCTGGAGTAACTCAGCGGCAAGCATATCGTTCTAGTTTCCCTCTGCCCTGACTCTCAAGCTGAAGAATGGTCTCGATCCGAAAAGTTACCCATTCCTTCTCTCCAGAGTTACTCTAGCACTTTGTGTCTATCTTCTTTACCACTGCCTGCCTGTGGTGTCTGAAGAGGGTGGAGGACCTGTAGCCATCTCACCAAAGAACTGTTGGAGCAGGTGAATGAGAGTTTCATTGAGATGGCTAAATGTGGGTTAGACCAACGTTAGGGCCGTGGTCAGTGAAGCAACGATTGAGCAGAGCTACGAGTCAGTGACAAACAGTAGAGCTGGACGAAGGGCCCAATGCTTAAAATGGTGTCAGCATAATTTGAGAAAATTCACGAGGATGTCATGGAGTCACCGAATGATACAGTGTGGAAACAGGCCTCTTGGCCCAACTTGCCCACACCGGCCAACATGTCCCAGGCAGTGCAGCGTAGGTTCACGAGATTGATCCCTGGGATGGCGGGACTGTCATATGAGGAAAGATTGAAAAGGCTAGCCTTGTATTCACTGAAAGATGAGGGGAGATTTTATAGAAACATATAAAATTATAAAAGGACTGGACAAGCTAGATGCTGGAAAAATGTTTCCAATGTTGGGCGACTCCAGAACCAGGGGCCACAGTCTTAGAATAAAGGGGAGGCCATTTAAGACTGAGGTGAGAAAAAACTTTTTCATCCAGAGAGTTGTGAATTTGTGGAATTCCCTGCCACAGAGGGCGGTGGAGGCCAAATCACTGGATGGATTCAAGAGAGAGTGAGATAGAGCTCTAGGGCTAGTGGAATCAGGGGAAATGGGGAGAAGGCAGACACGGGTTATTGATTGGGGACGATCAATCATGATCACAACGAATGGTGGTGCTGGCTCGGGCCAAATGGCCTCCTCCTGCACCTATTTTCTATGTTACACTAGACCCATTTGCCTGCGCTTGGTCCATATCCCTCCAAACCTGTACCTGTCCATGTACCTGTCCAACTGTTTCTTAAATGATGGGATGGTCCCAGCCTCAACTATCTCCTCTTGTTCCATACACTCACCACCCTTTGTGTGAAAAAATAACCCCTCTGATTCCTATTAAATCTATTCCCCTTCTCCTTGAACCAATGTCCTCTGGTCCTCGATTCCCCTACTCTGGGCAAAAGACTCTGTGCATCTACCCGATCTATTCCTCTCATGATTTTTTGTACTTTTATAAGATCTCCCATCATCCTCCTGCGCTCCATGGAATAGAGACCCAGCCTACTCAACCTCTCCCTATAGCTCACACCCTCTAGTCCTGGCAACATCCTCGTAAATCTATTCGGAACCCTTTCAAGCTTGACAATGTCTTTCCTATAAAATGATGCCTAGAACTGAACACAATATTCTAAATGCGGTCTCACCAACGTCTTATACAACTGCAACATGACCTCCCAACTTCTATACTCAATACTCTGTCTGACCAAAGTACCAAAAGCCTTTTTTGACCACCTTATCTACCTGCGACTCGACCTTCAAGGAACCATGCACCTGTACTCCTAGATCCCTCTGCTCTACAACACTCCCCAGAGGCCGACCATTCACTGTGTAGATCCTGCCCTTGTTCGATGTCCCAAAATGCAACACTTCACACTTCTTTGTATTAAATTCCATCAACTATTCCTCTGCCCACCTGGTCAATTGGTCCGGATCCTGCTGCAATCGTTCACAACCATCTTCACTATCTGCAAAACCACTCACTTTTGTGTCATCAGCAAACTTGCTAATCTTGCCCTGTATGTTCTCATCCAAATCATTGATGTAGATGACAAACAGTAACGGGCCCAGCACCGAACCCTGAGGCACACCACTAGTCACAGGCCTCCAGTCTGAGAAGCAACCTTCCACCATCACCCTCTGCTTCCTTCCATGGAGCCAATTTTCTATCCATTCAGCTATCTGTCCTTGGATCCCATGAGATCTAACCTTCCAGAGCAGCCTACCATGCGGCACTTTGTCGAACGCCTTACTGAAGTCTACGTACACAACATCTACAGCTCTGCCTTCGTCAACCTGGCTAGACTATTCCTTGGTGCGCTGGAGGATGAGAGGTGATCTTATTCTTTTTGTTTAGAGATACAGCGCAGATGCAAGTCGTTTGGCCCACCGACCAGCGATCCCCGCACATTAACACTATGCCACACACACTAGGCACAATTTACATTTATAAAAAGCCAATTAACTTACTAACCAGCACGTCTTTGGAGTGTGGGGGAAATCAAAGATCTCAGAGAAAGCCCTCGCGGTCACGGGGAGAACGTACAAACCTGGTACTGACAGTCGGGAGCTGTAAGCGCTGCAAGGCAGTAACTACCGCTGTGCCACCGTTCCGCTTGGGAGGATTATAGAGGTGTATAAAACTGTGAGGAATAGATAGGGCTAACGTACAGAGTCTTTTACCCAGAGTAGGGGAATGAAGAACAAGAGGACAGAGGTTTAAGGTGAGAGGGGAAAGATAGGGATAGGAAGCTGAGGGGTAACTTTTTCACTCAGAGTGCTGGGTGTACGGGACGAGCTGCCGGAGGATGTAGTTGAGGCAGGTACTATAACATGGCAGGTACATGGATAGGGAAGGTTTAGAGGGATATGGGCAAATGGGGCTGTGTGGATGGGGTGTGTTGGTTAGCATGGATGAGTCAGCGTGTTGTTCCCGTGATGTATGACTCTGGACGCATGTGGCGTGTTCATTACTTGACCCAGAGTTCACCTGGCTCATAAAATACCAACTCCAGCTGAAGGCAAACTAGCACGGTGGCGCAGCGGTAGAGTTGCTGCCTCACAGCGCCAGAGACCCGGGTTCCATCCTGACCACGGAGTTTGCACGTTCTCCCCGTGACCGCGTGGGGTTTCTCCGGGTGCTCCAGTTTACTCGCAAAGACGTGCGGGTTTGTAGGTTAATTGGATTCTGTAAATTATCCGCAGTGTGTAGGGAGTGGATGAGAAAGTGGGATAGCATAGAACTAGTGTGAGCAGGCGATGGGTGATCGGAGTGGACTTGGTGGGCCGAATGGCCTGCTTCCATGCTGTATCTTTAAACTACACTAAAGTGTGGGATGGGTTAATGTTCAACCCTGGTGACACCACCATGTACCGAAAACACCCGGCGATACCACCCTGTACCTTGTGCCACGCTGGTCAGCGCAGTCTCCTGGTCCACCCTGCCCAATCCAGCGCTGCCCCACCCAGTGCCACCCTGGTCAGTGCAGGCAGCCTGTGCCACGCTGGGCATCTCAGGCTCCAGGTCCACCTTGTCCTCTCCAGCGCTGCCCCACCCAGTGCCACCCTGGTCAGCGCAGGCAGCCTGTACCACGCTGAGCATCTCAGGCTCCTGGTCCACCTTGTCCTCTCCAATGCTGCCCTGGCCCTGTGCCATCCTGGTCAGCACAGCACCCTGTGATACCATCCTGTACCCTGTGCCACGCTGGGCATCTCAGGCTCCTGGTCCACCCTTGCCTCTCCAGCGCTGCCCCGGCTCTGTGCCACTGGTCAGTGTGGGCACAGGGTCCTCCACCCTGTCTACTCCAGCTATGCCCTGGAACAGTACCAGCTGGTCAGGGTGGGCACCCACGCCGGTGTGTGGGGTGGACGACTCACCTGGGCATTGTGAGCACCCACAGCAGTGTGTGGGGTGGACGACTCACCTGGTAGTTCTCCAGCAGTGAACTGGCGGGTGACGGGCTGAGTCGGAAGGCGTTGACCAAGATGCCCAGACCCAGCTTCTCGGCCAGACTCAACCAGTTGAGCCCCGACTGGGTCTGCTCCAGCAGTTTACAAAGCTCCAGCCTGGACTCACTGTCCAGTTGTCCCAAATCACCTGGTGGCACAGACATGAGAACTTTCAACATCCACACCCAGAACATTCCAGAGAGATGACCAAAGATAAGTGGACACAAGGAATGCAGACAACATGTGTAGGAAAGAATTGCAGTTGCTGGTTTAAACCAAAGATAGACACAAAATGCTGGAGTAACTCAGCGGGACAGGCAGCATCACTGGACTCCTCTCCAATGGGTTGGGACTGAGAGTCAGGAGAGGGAGACACAGAGATAAGGAAGGGTAAGATGTGAAAACAAGACATCAAAGAGGACAAAGCTCAAAGAAAATGTAGAATAGATCATTGTTAGCTGGGAGAAGGTGACAATAAAGCAAACGGATAAAATATCGGAGACAGACTGGTGGGAGAACTGGAAAGAGAGAGGAGATGGAGAGAGAGAGGGAAAGCAAGGGTTACTTGAAGTTACAGAAGTCAATGTTCATACCGTTGGGGTGTAAGCTGCCCAAGCAAAATATGAGGTGCTGTTCCTCCAATTTGCGCTGGGCCTCACTCTGACAATGGAGGAGGCCCAGGACAGGAAAGTCAGTGTGGGAATGGGAAGTTAAAGTGTTTGGCAACCGGGAGATCAGGTAGGTTTCGGCATATGGAGCGGTGGTGTTCAGCGAAACGATCGCCGAGCCGAAACGTCTCTTATTATATTCTCTCCAGAGATGATGCCTGACCCGCTGAGTTACTCCAGCACTCTGTGTCTAAAGATGAGAATCTTTGAACTTTTACACCTTGATGCTTCCTCAAACACATGGTCACTGGGGCAGGGGGTGGGGACAGTGACTCGATTAGATCAGCTCTTCCAGACAACCCCACCCTTCCAGCTTGGGCTGGAGTTACAGGGAGAGGTTGGATTGGCTGGGACTTTTGTTCCTTGGAGTGTAGGAGGTTGGGGCGTGACGTCATTGCGGTGTACAAGATCATGAGGGGCATGGATAAAGTGAACACTCAGTCTTTATCCCAGGGTAGAGGATTCTAAAACTAGACGGCACAGGCTTAAGGTGAGGGGCGAGAGATTTAAGATTGGACTCAGCAGTAACATTTTTCACTTAGATGGTAGTATCTGGAATAAGCTGCCTGTTCTGTACATTACGTACTAACCGGGGGATTGTGCTAATGTATGGTGATAGTCTTGCTGAGCTGTATGTAAAAAATATATTTCACTGTAGCTTGGTACAGGAAGCTATAGAAGCGGGTACAATTATGACGGGGAGATAGATGGGAATTCAGATGGCCAGAATCCACAGCTCAGATGTCTAGCTCTGGCTGTGGGGCTGTGGGGAGCTGACGTGAGCACAGGTTGTGGGCAGTTGCTGAGACCGTGTTTCCTGGTCCAGGACTCAGACACCATCGTATTCTGCGTGAGAACAGTCTGCAAGTCAGACGCAGATCTGGCCCTGGACTCACTGAGACGATCGCAGGACTGCGAGGACAGAACAGCGGTCATGGTGGCGCAGTGGTAGAGTTGCTGCCTCACAGCGCAGGAGACCCGGGTTCCATCCCGACTACGGGTGCTGTCTGTACGGAGTTTGTACGTTCTCCCCGTGACCTGCGTGGGTTTTCTCCGAGATCTTCGGTTTCCTCTCACATTCCAAAGACATACAGGTTAATTGGCTTGGTAAATGTAAAATTGGTCCCTAATGGGTGAAGGATGGTGTTAATATGCAGGGATCGCAGGTCGGCACAGACCCGGTGGGCCGAAGGGCCTGTTTCCGTGCTGGATCTGTAATGAACTAAACTAAACAGCATTCCTGTGGCCACTGTTCTTCATTCAGGGGTTGGAAGGGCAGCACGGTGGAGGAGCGGTGGAGTTGCTGCCTCACTGCGCCAGGGACCCCAGTTCGATCCAGACCACGGGTGCTGTCTGTGTGGAGTTGGGACGTTCTCCCCGTGACCTGCGTGGGTTATCTCTGGGTACTCCCACACTCCAGACATACAGGACCATAGGTTAATTAACTTTGGTAAAAAATTGTAAATTGTCCCTGAATCTAAAGTAAAGTCCAAAAAGACATGCAATATTTTGAAAGATAGTCCTCCAACCCACATCCCGAAGATGTGCTGGCTTGTAGGTTAATTGGCTTCTGTAAATTGTAAATTGTCCCCAGTGCGTAGCATAGAGCTAGTGTACGGGGTGATCGCTGGTCAGTGCGGACTCGATGGACTGAAGGGCCTGTTCCCGTGCTGTGAGGGGCCACAAAGATGCTGATGCACAACAGGAATAAAGAGGTTACACAAAAAGCTGGAGAAATTCAGCGGGTGCAGCAGCATCTAAGGAGCGAAGGAGATAGGCGACGTTTCGGGTCGAGACCCTTCTTCAGACCCGAAACGTCGCCTATCTCCTTCGCTCCTTAGATGCTGCTGCACCCGCTGAGTTTCTCCAGCTTTTTGTGTACCCTCGATTCTCCAGCATCTGCAGTTCCTTCTTTAAAAAAAAAAAGAAGGAATAAAGAGGTACCTTGTGGGAAGGCAGACGTGTTCTTCGGTTGGTAGGGTTTGCCGTTTAGGATATCGTAGACCTGGCAAGAGGAGGCAGATGATTAACCGGTGCAGTGAAATGCTCTGCTTTGTGCAGAGCACAAGTGTCGCCACAGGGTTGGTGTCGACTAAGTGACAAAAGTACCTAACAGTCCTACCTACTGCCTGCCCCCACCCTTTCCCTCCACCTCCCCCCCGCCCCCAATTCCCCCTTGTTCACGATAGCCCCCCCCCCCCCCCCCCCCCCAAGCCGGGTCCCGCCATTGCTATCTCCACGTGGAGATAGCAATGGGGGGACCCACCTTGCTCTCTCCACATGGACCTCCAGGGCTATCTGTAATCGGACTGCACCTTGCACTGAATGTTATTCCCTGCATCCTGTATCGGTTCCCTGTGGATTGTAATCATGTACAGTCTTTCCGCTGACTGGCCAGTACGCAGCAAAAGCGTTTCACTGTACCTCGGCACACGTCACAATAAACTAAGGCGAGGGAGGGTGGGGAATTATTGGACCCGACCAGCAGGGTGTCAGTGGGAGAGCAGTAGTACAGTCAGTGACGCAGAGACAATGAACTGCAGATGCTGCAATGTTCAGAAAAGCACAGAGTGCTGGAAGAACTCAGCAGGTCAGGCAGCATCTGTGGACAGGGGACTTTGTGAGGCGGGACCTTCTTCAGACTGATGGAGTAGGGGGGAGAAAGCTGGAAAAGAGAGGTGGGGCAAAGCCTGGTGAGTGATAAGTGGATACAGGTGAGGAGGTGATAGGTGGATGCAGGTGAGGGGAGGGGGTGGAGACTAATCAAGACTGCAGGTGATCAACGAAGAAGACAAAAGGATTCGTTGTGGAATCTGATGGGGAAGGACGATTGGGGAGTGAAATGCAGAACCATTCCTTGCTACTCTTGCAGCATTGAAGAACATTTATTTAGACAGGCACATGGATAGGACAAGCCTGGAGGGGTATGGGCCAAACGCAGGTAGGTGGCACTAGTGTAGATGGGTCATGTTTGTCAGTGTGGGCAAGTTGGGGTTGAAAGGCTCTATCACTATAACCAGGGAGAGGGGGCATAGCAGGGAAGGAACAGGGAGGAAGGGGCATAAAAATAAAATAGGGGAGGGAGTAGGGAGGGGAGGGAGATGAGTCGATAGCAGAGGGGAAAGGAGGGGAATGATTGGTGAGCTGAGGAGTGGGGACATTCATCTGGAACTTGAAATGGGAAATGGAGAATTCCTGCTTATATCACGGTGTGAGTCAAGGTTGTCAGAGCCGCTGCAGGAATGCTCTGCTTCCTTCACATGTACACTGAACCATCCCATCCCTACCTTCACATATACACTGAACCATCCCGTCCCTACCTTCACATATACACTGAACCATCCCGTCCCTTCTCATACCCACAGACCAGTCCCTCCCTCCCTTCACATATAGATTGAACCGTCCTGTCACTTCCTTTAGATATACATAGAACCATCCACCCCTTCCTTCGCATATACACTGCCCCATCCCTCTTCTCCTTCACATATACACTGAACCGTCCGGTCCACTCCTTCGCTGCCTGCGCTCGTACCTCCTCTGTGGTGGCCATGTCCAGCGGGGTGGTCCCACAGAAGATGCCTTCGTCGTCAGAGTCTGCAGGCTCCTCATCTGTCCGCTCCGCCAGCGGCTCGTGGTTCTGTATGTGTGGGTCAGCACCTGCGTGATCCAACACGTTACTTTAACACTGTATCGTCATTCAGGCTCACTGCCACAGCGCAACTCAAATGTAAAAGATAAAAAATAACTATAAAATAACAGCAAAAAAGATTGTTCATACATTCACGTGCACACACAGATCCCCACATGCAGACACATTATGCCTATGTGGGGTGGGAGATTGCAACCTTCATGTGGTCCGCCCTGTTTCGACTAATGCAATCAACCCAACGTGAACAAATAGATCAAATAGAACAAGTTGACCTACAATTTTAGGCTGTGCACGCCTTATGCAAGAAGAAGATGCCCACATGTGTACCTTTACCAGAATATAAGAGACTGCACTCGGGAGGTCATTGTCAGAATGTAAGATATTGCACAGAATGGTATTATAAAAATATTATAAATGAATATATCAGTATTGCACAAAGGGAGGTATTGTACAGTATAAATGTTGACTATGTGTTCAGTGCAGAGTTCAGTGCAGAGTTCAGAGTGGTGATGGCCTTGGGGTAGAAATGTTTGTTAGTCTTGTGTGTGATTTGATCCACAAGATATGTAGCACTTTCCTGGTACGGGGTGAGACGGGTGGGGTGAGATGGGTCCTTTAGGATGCAGGATGCCTTCCGCAGCTATAGATGTCTTCCTGGACAGGCAGGTGTGTGTTGGCGATCTTCTGGGCTGTGTTGATGACTCTCTGCAGATCCTTCTTGTCAGTCGCAGAACTGTGGCCGTACCACCCCAGGATGCCATGTGTCAGCCCACTCTCTATGGGGCAACGGTAGAACGACACTAGCAGCTGTTGTGGCGAGTTGACTTTCCTGAGTGATCTTAGGAAGTAAAGCTGTTGTTGTGCCTTCTTAACCAGAGAGTTTATGTTGGTTGACCACGTGAGATCTGAGATGTGGGTGCCCAGGAACCTGAAACTGGAGACTCTGTGCACTCTTTCTCCGTTGATGTGCAGTGGGGGTTGGTCACCCTGCTTCTTCCCGATGATGAGCTCTTTTGTTTTTTTGGTGCTGAGTGCTAAGTTGTTCTCTGAGCACCAGCCTATTAACCGCTGCACCTCCTCTCTGTAAGCTGACTCATCGCCCTCACTGATCAGCCCCGCCACCGTCGTGTCGTCTCCAAATTTCTTTATGGTGTTCGTGCTGTGGGTCGGTATAGAGTCATAAGTATAGAGAGAGTAGAGGAGGGGGCTCAGCACACAGACCTGTGGAGCTCCTGTGCTGAGTGTCAGAGTGGTGGGGACCTATCCTGACTGACTGCGGCCGGTGTGTTGGGAAGTCCTTTATCCAAAGGCCAGATGTTGTGTTGGAAGCCAATGTCGGACAGCCTGGAGACCAGTCTACTGGGTATGATTGTGTTGAATGCACAGCTGTAATCCACAAACAGCAGTCGTGCGTATGCTTCCCGTTGTTCCAGGTGGAGCAGTGCAGTGTGGAGGGCAGTGGCAATGGCATCATGTTGATCTGTTTGCTCTGTACGTGTACAGGTGTGGATCCAGGGTGGGTGGGAGAGCAGCCTTGATGTGCTTAAGGAACAGTCTCTCCAGGACCTACATGATTATTGGTGGCAGTGCAACTGACCTGTAGTCGTTGAGGCAGGTTATGGCTGTCTGCTTCGGAACTGGCACTATTTTAGATGTTTTTAGGCATGTGGAGACAATGGACTGTGCCAGGGATAGACTGAACATGTTTGTGAACACGACAGCTAACTTAGCAGGATGAGGGGCAACCTTATCCTTAGAAGGATGAAGGGGCAACCTCATTGAAACTCACCAAATAGTGGATGTGGAGAGGATGTTTTCACTAGTGGGAGAGTCTAGGACCAGAGGGCACAGCTTCAGAATTAAAGGACATTCCTTTAGAAAGGAGATAAGGAAGAACTTCTTTAGCCAGTGGTGAATCTGTGGATTTCATTGCCACAGATGGCTGTGGAGGGCAAGTCAGTGGGTATTTTTAAGGCAGAGATAGATCAATTCTCAATCAGTACGGGTGTCATGGGTTATGGAGAGAAAGCAGGAGAATGGGGTTAAGTGGGAAAGGTAGACCAGCCATGATTGAATGGCAGAGTGGCATGGGCCTAATTCTGCTCCTAGACCTTATGACCACAACCCTGCCCTCAGCACAACTTGATTTTGGCTGCAGTGAAGGATGATACAACCATGTCCCTGGAAGATGAGTGTAGTCACAAAGATCCTCTCTGCAGCTAAGCCACGGTGGCGCAGCGGGTAGAGCAGCTGACTCACAGCGCCAAAGTCCCGATTCCATCATGACTACTTTATAGGAAGGATGTCAACAAAATAGAGAGAGTACAGAGGAGATTTACTAGAATGTTGCCAGGGTTCCAGCAACTATGTTACAGAGAAAGGTTGAACAAGTTAGGTCTTTATTCTTTGGAGCGCAGAAGGATAAGGGGTGACTTGATTGAGGTCTTTAAAATGATGAAAGGGATAGACAGAGTTGACGTGGATACGTTTTTCCCATTGAGGGTAGGGAAGATTCAAACAAGAGGGCATGACATGAGAATTAACGGACAGAAGTTTCGGGGTAACGTGAGGGGGAACTTCTTTACTCAGAGGGTGGTGGCTGTGTGGAATGAGCTTCCAGCAGAAGTGGTGGAGGCAGGATCGATTTTAACATTTAAAAGTAAAGTGGATAGGTATATGGACGTGAAGGGAATGGAGGGGTATGGTCTGAGTGCAGGTAGATGGGACTAGGGGAAAACAAATGGTCGGCACGGGCTGGAAGGGCCGAGAGGGCCTGTCTCCGTGCTGTAATTGTTATATGGTTATTTGGTTATATGGGTGCTGTCTGTATGGAGTTTGTACGTTCTCCCCGTGACTGCGTGGATTTGACTGGAGGGGAGGGGAATAGGGAAGGGTGTGGATGGATTAGGAAAGAAAGGGAGGAGATAGGAGAGAGAGGGAGGCGGAGGGCGACGGGTGGGGTTAGGGAGGGGTGGGATATGGAGGGAAGGGAGGGGATGGAGAGGGAGGAGATCCCCCCTGCGCACAGACAGGTCAGGGCTGTGGGACAATGTCCAGCCGTGTACACATCTCCCTCGAGACCCATTGCCCATCCCCACTGACCACTAGCCCTGGACTACTGTCCCCACTGACCACTAGCTCAGGGCTACTCACCGGCAGCCATCAGCAAGGCACAGAGTTTGGTTGATCCTCTCCCCGCTGCGATGTGAAGAGCGGTTGACCCGTCAAACGTGGTGGCGTCGACTTCAGTCCCGGCCTGAGGGTCCGAAGCACACGTGTGTCAGAGCCACGACGTCACGGGAACACGCCACCCCTCATGCCTGCCCTGTGTTGTGACGGGATCTACGTGCAGGGGGGCTGCGGCCCCCTCCCTGCGACCAGCCCAAAGCTGACCCGCCCACCCCCGGGGGAGACACTGAGCCGGGGAAAAGACTGAGTGTTGGAGTAACTCAGCGGGTCAGGCAGCATCTGTGGAGAACATGGACACAGAGTGCTGGAGTAACTCAGCGGGTCAGGCAGCATCTGTGGAGAACATGGACACAGAGTGCTGGAGTAACTCAGCGGGTCAGGCAGCATCTGTGGAGAACATGGACACAGTGCTGGAGTACCTCAGATAGGTGACGTTTCAGGTTGGGAACCTTCTTCAGAGATAGTGCGTGCCATCTGTGATGGGTGTTCACACCTCACACATATGACAATTAAATACTTAACTACCAAATCTGGGACTTTTTAATTTAGTTGTGTTTAGTTTTTGTTGCGTGCTATCCAGACGATAGATGATTACAGGGAATAATGTACAATGCATGATAAAGTCCAGTGAAGTCAGATTAGTTGACGTGTGGTCTACATGGACTTCAAGGCATTTGTCAAGGTTCGACATGGTAGGCCACTCTGCAATGTTCGATCGCACGGGATCCATGGAAAGATAGCAGTCTGGATAGAGAATGGCTTCATGAAAGTAGGCAGAATGTGATGGTGGAAGGTTGTTTTTCGGACCGGAGGCCTGTGACTAGTGGCGTGCCTCAGGGTTCGGTGCTGGGCCCATAAACTAATCTCCTTTCCACTGCGTCGGCAAGGCCAGCAGCATAATCACGGACCAATCTCACCCCAGGGCCTGTCCCACTTACGCGTCCTTGGCTCGCAAATTACGAGACCTCGTGGTTGCTTGAGGCGTATGGGCACCGTATGGCCGCATGGGGCCGGTCCCACTTAGAAGCGCAGAGTTATGTGGGGCTGGTCCTGACATCGCGTAGGGCTCCGAAATTTTTGCAGTGAGCGAAAGCTTTGCTGCCAACGGCCTGTCGCGGAACTGACGGCCAAAGTGGGACAGGCCCAAGACCCTGGCGCGACGCAACGTCTCACCTCCAACAGCAGCAGAAGCAGGCAAACGATCGCCGAGCTCGGCCTGGGGCTCACGGCCGTTGCGGTCCGGATCCGCCCCCACTTCTACTCCCAGAGCGGGATCAAGAAAATTGAAGAGACACAAAATGCTGGAGTAACTCAGCGGGACCGGCAGCATCTCTGGAGAGAAGCAATGGGTGACGTTTCGGGTCAAGACCCTTCTTTTTAGACTGAAGAAGTCTCTAGACAATTTGGGCCGAAGGGCCTGTTTCCATGCTGGATGTCTCCATAGACACTAGAAGGGTCTCGACCCGAAATGTCACCCATTCCTTCTCCCCAGAGATGCTGAGTTGCTCCAGCTTTTTGTGTCCATCTTCAGTTTAAACCGGCATCTCCAGTTCCTTCCTGCACAGCTGTGTAGCTCCATGATTGGTAAGTTTGCAGATTGTCAGTGAAGGAGTTTACAAGAGGATCTCCATCAACTGGATAAGTCGACACTGGACAGGCAGATACAAGTTAACAAGGATGTGTCAGATGTTTAACTTTTGGCAGGATTTACAGAGTGAATGCAAGGCCCTGGGGAATGTTATAGACCTAGAGTGGGCAGGGTGGTGCAGCGGTAGAGTTGTTGCCTCACAGCGCCAGAGACCAGGGTTCCATCCTGACTATGGGGGCTGTCTGTACGCAGAGGCTTCTCCCTGTGACTGCAGAGGGTTTCCTCCCTCATCCCAGGGAGAGGGGTCTGGTCTCCAGGGTGTGAGTGGGGTGAGCCCGTGTGTGCGTGTGTGTGTGCTTACGTGTGTGTGTGTGAGCCTGCGTGTGTGTGTGTGTGGTGTGTGTGAGCCCGTGTGTGTGTGTGTGTGTGTGTGTGTGTGTGAGTGCGTGTAAGTGTGCGTGTGAGCCGGTGCGCGTGTGTGTGCGTGCGCATGCGCGTGTGTGTGTGTGAGCCAGTGTGTGTGTGTGTGTGTGTGCGCGCGCGCGTGCTGGTGTGTGTGTGTGTGAGCGCGCGTATGTGTGTGTGAGCGTGTGTGTGTGTGCGTGTAAGTGTGTGTGTAAGCGCGTGTAAGTGTGTGTGTGTGTGAGCACGCGTGTGTGTGTGTGTGTGAGCACGCGTGTGTGTGTGTGTGTTTGTGCGCGTGTGCGTGTGTACGTGTGTGTACGTGCGTGCGTGTGTGTGTTACACAGCGGCGGTGTGCCACGGATTGACTGACCTGGAGGAGGAGGCTGCCGGCCAGTGAGACGTTGTCCATCTCTGTGGCCAGGTGTAGTGCGGTGCGTCCAGAGCACTGGTCCGGCCCGTTCACATCAGCTCCAGCGGTCAGCAGCTGCCGGAGGGAGGCCAGGCTATTGGCCATCACCGCCATGTGGATGGGAGCCAGACCTATGGAACAACAGCCAGCAGTTATCATGGTTACCCTTGCCATGGTGATCACAGTGACCCTCACCACCGCTACCCCACCCAACGAGGCACTTACCACGGCTACCACCACGCCCGGCCCCAGCCGAGCGGTGACACCCCCATTGGTTGTTGAACCTTCTACCGGGAGCCGTGCAGACACCGGCGGACACATCGCGGCCCTGGGGTGGTACCGCCAATACCCCCACTGCCAAACACACAACCCCGGTTCAGGGTTCACCATCAGGTAGACCGGGTGCGGTGAAACCGCTGGTGGGCATTGTTACATATACGCAGAGCAAGAAGCACCGTGTTTTATAGAGTCACGGCCAAGGGGAAGTGGCGAGAGACTGGGCAGGGACCAGGCACGTGGGTGAGGGCGCACACAGAACTCGTGGCCCGCTGGTGACCCGCTCCGATTGATGCACTGAGATAGAAAAGCCATGCGTGTGTGCGCTCATGGCTGGTGAGCGGTTGTGGTGCCCGTGGTCTCGATATGCTTCATGCGTGAAGCTCTCCGAGTACACAGTGGACACGAGGGGATTGTAATGCCTCCAGCCCCGTCAAGGTTGGCTGCAGGAGCTGCCCCACAAAGGGACACAAAGGTGACCGGGCGAGGAGAGGAGGGACGTCGGTTCGTGGGAAATGTTCCAGTACATCGAGCTTGCCGGCCGACCATATGTGTTATATGTGCACAAATAATCTCACTGTGCGGTTGCATAGGTGACAAATAAAGCACTATTAAACCATCAAGTCAGGGCTGTAGTGATGTACAGTCACCAAATCAGGGACCACTGCATCCCACTCTTCAAAAGGCAATGTCAGAAACTGCCTACCCTGTTGTATATGTGGCTGTAATCACTGTTCATCTTGTCCTGTGTTACCAGTTGTGTTTGTATGACCACAGCCCTAAACTAGGTACAGCTCCTCTTGTGTGCAGGGATCGCTGGTCAGCACGGACCAGGTGGGCTGAAGGGCCCGTTTTAGCGCTGTATCTCTAAACCAAACCACGGGCCAGCATCTCGGTCTCATTGTCCTGATTTGGGGTTTCGGAGGTTGATGCTCCCTCTGGAGTCTAAAATGCAGGCTGAGCTCGACAAGCTGCTTTGTGGTTTTGGGTTTACACGTTGAACAGAAGAACACGTTGGCTGGAAAGTAAGAGCAAAGGATACCGAAGGTAACCAGTGTTGAACCATTAACCGTAATGCATAAGCTTCACAGAATGCTGCTACAGGCAGGTGTTTCATTGTAGATACATGGGACTGTAGATGCTGGTTTACAAAAGAAAGACAAAACGCTGGAGTGACTCAGGCAGCAGTCGACCCTGGATCCGAGCAGAAGACCATGTATCTCCCTGTACAGAAGATCATCGTCCATGTACAGGGAGGTCTTTACTTGAATGCCCCCACCGCCTGGCAATGTCACTCCTCTTATGCTCGCGTCCTTCCTGATGGATTCGACAAAAGGTTCAATACAGCAGACAAACAAGACAGGGAAGAGAGGGCAACCCTGCCTGACTCCAGACCTGACGGGGAAACTGTCTGATTCCCACCCATTGATTTGGACTGCACTACAGATATGGGTGTAGAACAGTTGGATCCAATTTCTGATTCCCTCCCCAAAACCCATTTTGGAGAGCACGTCCCTCATGTATGTGTGCGATATCCTGTCGAAGGCCTTCTCCTGGTCCAAGCTGACTAGGCAGGCATCCACCCGTCTGTCCTGCACGTAGGCGATGGTATCTCTCAGCAGAGCCAGGCTCTGAGATTTTCCTGCCAGGTACAGCACAGGTTGGCGATGGCCTTAGACAAGATCTAGTAATCAACATTGAACAATGTGATCATACAGAAGCATGGTCATTGGCAGATGCCTTATATATGAGGCATAGTTTCCATCACTATTACATCTTGAGTGGCCCCATTTGGTGTGGTGCAGTTGAAATCACCTGAGCATACACAGGGAGGGCTGAACACTGGTATGCATGTTGTAGCCAGACGCACTGGGGGTGACTAACACATTGATGATGGTGACGTCCTGGACATTCACTGTAAGACATTCCAGATCTGAGTCTTCTGCCCTTCTATAGCCCAATCAGTGTCATCTCTGATGAAAGTGGCCAGACAATATTTACTACTTGGTGTGAAAGTAGCTAGTGTGAATTCAGGAATTGCGAGCTCAACAGAGTGGTGGTTGGTGAGCCCAGGCCTTTGACGCTTCTAAAAAGAGTCTTGGCTCAGGGCTGCGACACTGCTTTGTCTTTGGTTTCATGTTCTCGGCAGGCATCTGTCTCCAGGAACATTGTGGAGAAGATTGAGGGCTTCGGGGTTGGACAGGCTAGATGCCAGAAGTCCAGACAAGCACAGTTTAAGGATAAGGGGAGTCCTTTTAGGACCGAGATGTGAATCTGTGGAATCTCTGCCAAAGTGTTGAGCAGAGAGGGAGTTGGCAAGAGATCAGGGGGTACGGCAGTACAGACCCAAATGGCCTAACTCCTGCACCTATTTTCTATGTTTCTAAGGGTCATTGGTACTCTGGGTGCCCGCTGTGAATGCTACCAGCCTGCAGCCAAATGGAGCTCGGGGCCTGGCAGACAGTGACGCCAACAGAGACAACAACCTGGCTGCTCAACACCCGGCTTGAAATCTAACTATTCCTTTGGTTTATGTTTCATTCGCAAGGAGAACAATGTGACGGGTCTCCAATTCCTTATATCATTCATCTCCCCCTTCTGCTTGTATATTAGGGTGATGCTGCCCTTCCTCATGGAGTCTGACATGCTGCCAGCTAGAAGCATGTCATTGTACACTTCTAGCAGGTCTGGGCCCACCCAGTCCCACAGAGCCGATCGGTAAGCCATCGCTTCTGGGAGTTTTACTCAAGTCAACGGAACGGATGGAGCCAGTCAGCTCCTCTAGGGTCAGTGGTTGGTCCAGAATCTCCCGCTTGCTGTCCTCCAAGATAGAGGACGGGATGTTCTGGGAGGCGGTGCTGTCTGTGGCCTTTCTGTCCTATAAATCCGTATAAAAGGATTTGCAGATCCTCAGCATGTCCGTCTGCAAGGATGTTACCGAGCCGTCCTCCACCCTAAAGGTGCTGTCCCACTGCGGCCACCTCATCCCCGAGTTTAGAAGAGTTTGCCCTTGACTCATACTCGCAGCATGGTCGACACGAGGTCCTAGGTCCCCGCGTACTCGAGGCCTCAGCTAGGTCGCCGCGTATTTTTCAACACGCTGAAAAATGTCCGGGAGTAAAAAGGCCGCTATGGAAAAAAATAGATATTTTTACTCGTAGGTTTAGTCGGTCGGTCGTAGAAGGTCGGCATGTTAATCGTAGGTCATCGAGGGTAGTCCAAGGCAGTCGTAGTAACACAGTCGAAGGGAGGTTGAAGGTCGAAGGAGGTTGTCTTCACTCTCCACTATTCAGTGTCCAATTTTCCCAAAGTTTGTCGAAGCTAGTCTTCTTCATAGTCGAAGGAGGGCTTCTACATGGCACTTTTTCAAACTCTCCTAAACTCTTTTAAACTCGCCAATTAGGTCGCCACAGTGGCACAGCCCCTTAAGGCTGTTGATCACAGAGCTCCCTCTGTGAACCTTATGGAAGAAGAAGCGTGAGCACGTCTCACCCTGCTCCGCGTGGCGGACCCTGGATCGGTGATCACGGTCCCTCCCTGCCAGGTAAGATGCGAGGATCCAGCCGCCCTGCCCGCCCTGCCCGCCCTCACCCTGCACCCTGCACACAGGCTGACGCTGCATTTACACGCACTTCCCAATATTCCAAATAATCCACCAGGGTAAGAGCAAGGCTTCATCCTCGCCTTTTCCTGTTATCTGACAGCGGCTGTGCTTTAAAGGGCCTGTCCCACTTGAGCGACCTAATCTGCAAATTTAGAAGAGTGTCTTCGCCCTTGAAACTCTCAGCATGGTCGACACGTGGTCCTAGGAGGTCCTATGAGGTTGCTGGAACTCTCCTTCATGATCGAGGGAAGTTCCCGAATACTCGTGGCCTCAGCTAGGTCGCGGACATTTTTTCAGCATGTTGAAAAATCTTCTGCGAGTAAAATTTGGTCGGCATGGTTCTTTTGAACTCGTAGTGTAGTGAAGTGGGGTTGCTATTTACTTACAGGCAGTCGAGGGCAGCCATAGGCAATCTCCTTCGCTGACCGGGCATTTTAATCGGCTCATTGGAGTTTTCAGGTCCAAGGAAAAATGCCCGCAAAACTTTATTATACTTCTTAAAGGTGTCTCCACTCCTTCTCCCCCCTTCCTCTCAACCCCCCCCCCCCCCCCCCCCCCCCCGCGCTCTCTAAAGGTCTTACCGTACACTGTGCAGCCGACTTTTACCTTCCTCTTCATCGCCGGTGTGAGTTTCAGACAGCGCTCCCCCGCTTTCCCTTGCCTTTGCTGCGGGGTGTGTGTGTGTGTGTGTGTGTGTGTGTGTGTGTGTGTGTGTGTGTGTGTGTGTGTGTGTGTGTGCGTGTGTGTGTGTGTGTGTGTGTGTGTGTGTGTGTGTGTGTGTGTGTGTGTGCGTGCGTGTGTGTGTTCGATCCAGCTCGCAGTTGCACCACGCACGGTCGATCCAGCTCGAGCCTGAAGGTCAAAGACACTCTTCTGGACTCGCTGATTAAAGGGCAGCCCCTTTAGTGTGAGGTGAAGTTTAGTCGAGGCGAGGTTTAATTGTGAGGTTTGGTTGAGGAGAGGGGTTTAGTCGAGGTTTGGGTGTGAGGAGCAGTTTGGTAGTGAGGTATCGTCGAGGCGAGGGGTTTAGTCATCGATGGGTTTAGTCAGTGTGTAGGTGAGGTGAGGTGAGGAGAAGTGGGTGCCTGAGCTCAGGAAGGGAGGCCGAGGAGCTGCTGAAGGAGACAAGACCATGTCTGGGACGCAGGGTTCAGAGATGAGACTCCAGGGAGCTTTGACATGGAGAGCGGGCAGCGGGAGAGCGGTCACAGTTAGGAAGGGCAAGGGGCAGGGGCTAGAGAGTACCCCTGTGACCGTACACCTGGAAAATAGGTACTCGGGTTTGAGTACGATTGGAGGGGACAGCCTACCTGGGGGCAGCAACAGCGGCCGGGCCTCCGGCACAGAGACCGGCCCTGATGCTCAGAAGGGTAGCAAAAAGAGGAGGGCAATTGTAATAGGGGACTCTATAGTTAGGGGGTCGGATAGGCGATTCTGTAGACGCAGTCGGGAGACCCGGATGGTAGTTTGCCTCCCTGGTGCCAGGGTCTCGCATAGTGTCAGAACGTGTCCAAAAGATTCTGATAAGGGAGGGAGAGGAGCCTGATGTTGTGGTACACGTAGGTACCAATGACATAGGCAGAAAAAAGAGACGAGGTTCCTGAAAGGGAGAATTTAGGGAGTTGGGGGGAAAGTTAAGGAGAAGGACCAAAAGGGTAACGATTTCAGGATTACTGCCTGTGCCACGTGAACAGTGAGAGTAGAATGAAATGAGGTGGGGGATAAATGCGTGGCTGAGGGACTGGTGCAGTGGGCAGGGATTCAAGTTTCTTGATCACTGGGACCTCTTTTGGGGAAGGCATGATCTGTACACAAAGGACGGGTTGCACTGAACCCGAGGGGGACCAATATCCTGGCAGGGAGATTTGCAAAGGCTACTGGGGAGACTTTAAACAAGAAAGGCAGGGGGGAGGGTCTCGGTAGAGGGGGCTAGGGGTCAGGGTGTGGGGCAAGAGGCAGAGAAGGGAAGCACTCGGACCCAAAATGTAGGCGAGAAAGATGAAAAAGATAATAGACAGAGAATAAGGGATGGTGGGTTTCTAAAATGTGTATATTAATGCTAGGAGCATTGTAAATAAGGTGGATGAACTTAGAGCCTGGATTGACACCTGGAAATATGATGTTGTGGCAATCAGTGAAGCAGGAGGGCTGTGATTGGAAACTAAATATTCCAGGATTTTGTTGCTTCAGGTGTGATAGAATTGGAGGGACCAGAGGGGGAGGTGTTGCATTGCTTGTCAGAGAAGATATTACAGCAGTGCTTTGGAAGGATAGATTAGAGGGCTCGTCTAGGGAGGCTATTTGGGTGGAACTGGGAAGTGGGAACGGTGTAGCAACACTTTTAGGGGTGTACTAATAGACCGCCAAATGGGGAGCGAGAATTGGAAGGAGCAAATATGTAAGGAGATAGCAGATATTAGTAGTAAGCACAAGGTAGTGATTGTGGGAGATTTCAATTTTCCCCAAAAATAGACTGGGAAACACTTCTGTAAATGGCTGGATGGTTTGGAGTTTGTAAAATGTGTTCAGGATAGTTTTTTGCAGCAGTACATAGAGGTATCGACCAGAGAAGGGGCAGTGCTGGAAGCCTCCTGTTAGGAAAAGAGCAGGTCAGCCCACCCCCCCCCGTGTGACGGAGGTATGCGTTGGTGAGCACTTCGGGACCAGTGATCACAATACCATTAGTTTCAATATAATTATGGAGAGAGTCAGAACTGGACCTAGGGTGGAGATTTTTGATTGGAGAAAGGCAAACTTTGAGGGAATGCGTAAGAATTTAAAGGAGTGAATTGGGACACTCTGTTTATGGAAGGATGTAGAATAGAAAATGGAGGACTTTAAAGGGGAAATTGTAAGAGTACAGAATCTTTATGTCCCTGTTAGGTTTGAAAGAAATAGTAAAAATTGGAAAGAGCCATGGTTTTCAAGGGAATTTGGACACTTGTTTCGAAAAAAGAGAGATATCTACAATAATTATTATAGGAGTATGGAGTAAATGAGGTGCTAGAGGAGTATAAAGAATGTAAAAAGATCTTAAGAAAGAAATTAGGAAGCTTCAAAATGAAGATATGAGGTTGCTTTGGCAAGAAAGGTGAAAGTAAACACCCAAAGGTTTTCTACAGCTATATTAAATAGCAAATGGATAACGAGGGATAAAATTGGACCATTAGAGAACCAGAATGGACAGCTATCTGCAGAGCCAAAAGAGATGGGGGAGAGATTGAACAATTTATTTTCTTCGGTAGTCACCAAGGAGAAGGATATTGAACTCGGTGAGTTAAGGGAAAAAAAGTAGCTGTGGAAACTATGAGATTCAAAGAGGAGGAAGTACTGACACTTTTGAAAAATATAAAAGTGGATAAGTCTCCAGGCCCTGACAGGATATTCCCCAATAGGACATTGAGGGAAGTTTAGTGTAGAAATAGCAGGAGCTATGACAGAAATATTTCAAATTTCATTAGAAACGGGAATAGTGCCGGAGAATTTGGCGTACTGCGCATGTTGTTCCATTGTTTAAAAAGGGTTCAAAGAATAAACCTAGCAATTATAGACCTATTAGTTTGAACGTCAGTGGTGGGCAAATTAATGGAAAGGATACTTAGAGATAATATATATTAAGCATCTGGATAAACAGGGTCTGATCAGGAACAGTCAACATGGATTTGTGCCTGGAAGGTCATGTTTGACAAACCTTCTTGAATTTTTTTTGAAAGCGGTAACTAGGGAAATTGATGAGGGATAAAGCAGTGGATGTTGTCTATATGGATTTCAGTAAGGCCTTTGACAAGGTTCCCCATGAAGGTTGGTTAAGAAGGTTCAATCTTTGGGTGTTAATGGCGGAGTAGCAGATGGATTCAACAGTGGCTGAATGGGAGATGTCAGAGAGTAATGGTGGTGGCTGTTTGTCAGGTTGGAAGCCGGTGACCAGTGGGGTGCCTCTGGGATCTGTGTTGGGTCCACTGTTGTTTGTCATGTACATCAATGATCTGGGATGATGGGGTGGAAAATTGGATAAGTAAGTATGCAGATGATACTAAGATAGGTGGTGTTGTGGATAATGAAGTAGATTTTCAAAGTCTACAGAGAGATTTGGGCCATTTGGAAAAGTGGGCTGAAAGATGGCAGATGGAGTTTAATGCTGTTAAGTGTGAAGTGCTACATCTTGGCAGGACAAATCAAAATAGGCACGTACATGGTAAATGGTAGGGAATTGAGGAATGCTGTGGAACAGAGAGATCTAGGAATAACTGTGCATAGTTCCCTGAAGGTGGAATCGCATGTAGATGGGGAGTGGTAAGAAAGCCTTTTTGGTGTGCTGGCCTTTATAAATCAGAGCATTGAATATAAGAGTAGGGAAGTAATGTTAAAATTGTACAAGGCATTGGTTAAGACCAATTCTGGAGTATGGTGTACAATTTTGGTTGCCTAATTATAGGAAGGATGTCAACAAAATAGAGAGAGTACAGAGGAGATTTACTAGAATGTTGCCAGGGTTTTCCAGCAACTATGTTACAGAGAAAGGTTGAACAAGTTAGGTCTTTATTCTTTGGAGCGCAGAAGGTTAAGGGGGGACTTGATTGAGGTCTTTAAAATGATGAAAGGGATAGACAGAGTTGACGTGGATACGTTTTTTCCCATTGAGGGTAGGGAAGATTCAAACAAGAGGGCATGACATGAGAATTCAGGGACAGAAGTTTTAGGGGTAACGTGAGGGGGAACTTCTTTACTCAGAGGGTGGTGGCTGTGTGGAATGAGCTTCCAGCAGAAGTGGTGGAGGCAGGATCGATTTTAACATTTAAAAGTAAAGTGGATAGGTATATGGACGTGAAGGGAATGGAGGGGTATGGTCTGAGTGCAGGTAGATGGGACTAGGGGAAAACAAATGGTCGGCACGGACTGGAAGGGCCGAGAGGGCCTGTTTCCGTGCTGTAATTGTTATATGGTTATATGGTTATAAGATGTTCTCCAGAGATGCTGCCTGACCCGCTGAGTTACTCCAGCACTCTGTGTCTATCTCTGGTGTAAACCAGCATCTGCAGTTTGTTGCTTCCTCCATTATCATTGGTGAGTCAGTGCCAGAGTAGATGGCAGCTTGTTTCCCGGGCATTAACCTTTGGGATGACCTGTCGTGGCCGGGCAGTCGTGGAAAGTCACCAAGACCAGCCATGGCTCTGCTCTGGTAGATGTTGAAGCAGATTGGTCATGTCACTGAGTACTCTGACAAACTTCCACAGATGCACTGTAGGCAGTACCCTGACTGGTTGCATTACTGCCTGGTACAGCAATTCCAACACACAAGGACACCTCTCCCCACAGCTACCGTCGGGCAGGAGGTACAGAAGCCTGAAGTCCCACGCACCCAGGTCTCACCTGTCCCCACCTGTCCCCAGCTGTGATTGGGTACCCACCTGCGTTGTTGTGGAGGGGCAGCAGGTCCATGGGGGCTGGGTTGCTGCTTTCCAGGAGCACCTGCAGCGTCCGCGCGTCGCCCCGCTCTGCGGCCAAGTGCAGCACCGTGTTGCCCTGGGAGTCGAGGAGAGCCGGGTCGGCACCGGACCCCAGCAGCTGCTCCACCACCTCACACTGACCCGTGATCACCCCCAAATGTAGCGGCGTCTGCAACACAGCACACACACAGTGGGCACGGAGAATTTTCCCTAGGGGGCGGGGAGAGGGGCAGGGAGAGAGGGGGCAATGGGGGAGAGGGGCAAAAAAAAAAATGATGAGAGGGCAGGGGAGAGGGGCAGGGAGGAGAGGGGGGGGAGGGGGGGCAGGGAGAGAGGGGGCGGGGGAGAGAGGGGGGAGAGAGAGGAGAAGAGGAGTTTAGTGAGGAGGTAGGGGGGAGTGTAGAAGGGGAGAGAGAGAGGCGGGGGGGGAGAGAGAGAGGGGGTAGAGAGGAGGGGGATGGGGGGGTAGGGTGGAGTGGTATAGTGGGGGCAGGTGGAGAGGGGGGGGGGGAAAAGGGGTGGGGAGAGGGGGGGGAGGGGGGAGAGAGGAGGGGGAGGGCAGAGAGAGCCAGGGAGAGGGGGGCGGGCAGGGAGGGAGAGGGGAGGCAGCGGAGAGGGAGGGCCAGGGGGCAGGGAGAGGGGTAGGGTGGAGTGGGGCAGGGAGAGTTGGGGCAGGGGGAAAAGAAAAAGGGCAGGGAGAGGGGGCATAGGGTAGATGGGAGCAGGTAGAGAGAGAGGGGTAGGGGAAAAGGGGCAGGGAGGGAGGGGTATGGGTAGTGGGGGCAGGGGGAGAGGGGAGCGGGGGGGGGAGAGCGGGGCGGGTGAGAGAGGAGGACGGGGAGGGAGGGCAGGAGGGGGGGGGACACAGGTCAGGCAGGGGGAGGAGGGAGGGGGGGAAGGGTAGAGTGTGCAGGGGGAGAGGGAGGGAGGCAGTGAGGGGGAGACACTGGGCAGCAAGGTAAATCTGTCATGTGTGAGTTGTTTAGACGCCAGTTGATTGAAGTTGAGTACTGGCATGCTCCAGTGAGAGGGAGGGAGAGGTTGGCAATGGAAGGGATTCTTGGAGCAAGGAGCATACACATTTGGTTATAAAGAAGAAGTGTGTGCATGGTGTAAGAGGATGTAATGTGAACCTTGAGGAACATAAAGAGTTGAATCTGAGCAAGTGTGAGGTGCCCTCTGGGAGGTTGATTGTATGGGTAAATATATAATGAATGGCGTGACCTTTAACAGCATTGATGTGGGATGTCGAGGTCCAAGCCCACATCACAAGTGGATAGTGGTAAAGAAGGCATATTACAGGCTGCCTTTCATCGGTTAGGGCATTGTGTCAGGAAGAGTCAGGAAGTCACAATGCAGCTTTATAAGACTTTAGTTAGGCCGCATTTGGTAAATTGTGTGCATTACAGCCCCATTACAGGAAGTGTATAGGGCATAGATAGGGTAGACAGTCACAACCTTTTCCCCCAGGGTGGACATGTCAAGGTCTACAGGATAGGCCGAAGGGCCTGTTGTTGTTCTGGGACACGGTGGGACTGAAGGGCCTGGTGCTGGGAAACAGACACGGTGGGCTGAAGGGCCCTGTTGTGTGTGCCTGGGACATCACGTATGGCCTGAAGGGCCTGTTGTTTGCGCTGGAACACGGTGGGACTGAAGGGCCTGGTGCTGGGAACAGACACGGTGGCTGAAGGGCCTGTTGTTGTGCTGGAAACATGGTGGGACTGAAGGGCCCCCTGGTGTTGGGAACAGACACGGTGGGCTGAAGGGCCTGGTGTGGGACACGGTGGGCTGAAGGGCCTGTTGTTGGGCATGGACAATATGGGCTGAAGGGCCTGTTGTGGTTCTGTCCCAGGTTCTCTGACGTACCTGGTAGAGGTCGTTCCTCATGTTGATGATGTCGTGGCCGGGCAGACTGACGATGACCGCCAGCAGGTGCTGGACGACCAGGGGCCGCAGGTGGATGATGGCCAAGTGTAACGCCCTGCGGTCAAAGAGAAAACATGTCCAGTGGCCGCCTGCAACAACTGCCCACACTGGAGGTCAGCGGCTACAGTGGCAGGGTGGACACTGGCATCCATCGCCTTCTCTGCAACATCAGAGGTTGAGGGGAGACTTGAAACAAGTAAATTGTGCGAGGCATAGATAGCATACACAGTCAGAACCTTATTCCCAGGGTGGAAATTTCCAATGAGGTGGCACGGTGGCGCAGCGGTAGAGTTGCTGCCTCACAGCGCCAGGGACCCGGGTCCGATCCTGACTACGGGCGCTGTCTGTGCCGCGTTTGCACGTTCACCCCATGACCACGTGGGTTTTCTCCGGGTGCTCCGGTTTCCTCCCACACTCCAAAGACGTGCAGGTTTGGAGTTTCGGTAATATTGTAAGCTGTCCTTAGTGTGTGTGGGATAGTGCTAGTGTATGGGGTGGCCGCTGCTCGGCACTGACCCAGTGGGCCAAAGGGCCTGTATTCTAAAACTAAAAACTTAAAAACTAGAGGGCATAGCTCAAGGATGAGAGGGGAAGGTTTCACACGGAGCATGGTGGGGAATCTGTTCGTTACTCCAGCCTGACTGCTGCTGCGGCTCCGCTCTCTGCCAGCCCAACCACTGCCTCTCTCTTCACCCGGCTGCGGGGGATTTCTGGCCCCTCTGCCCTGGCTCTCTCTTTGCCTTTCATTTCATAGAGTCGTGGGAACAGGCCCTTCAGCCCAACTCTTCCATATAACCATACAACAATTACAGCACGGAAACAGGCCCTCTCGGCCCTTCCAGTCCGTGCCGACCATTTGTTTTCCCCTAGTCCCATCTACCTGCACTCAGACCATACCCCTCCATTCCCTTCACGTCCATATACCTATCCACTTTACTCTTAAATGTTAAAATCGATCCTGCCCCCACCACTTCTGCTGGAAGCTCATTCCACACAGCCACCACCCTCTGAGTAAAGAGGTTCCCCCTCACGTTACCCCGAAACCTCTGTCCCTTAATTCTCATGTCATGCCCTCTTGTTTGAATCTTCCCTACCCTCAACGGGGAAAAAAAAGAAATAAAAGAGAAAAAAAGAAAAAAAGAAAGGAAAAAAAAAAAAAGAAAAGCGTATCCACGTATATATATATCCAACTCTGTCTATCCCTTTCATCATTTTAAAGACCTCAATCAAGTCCCCCCTTAACCTTCTGCGCTCCAAAGAATAAAGACTCTTGGCCCTTCCAGTCCATGCCAACCAACATGTCCCATCTCTGCACTAGTCCCAACTGCCCGCGTTTGGCCCATATCCCTCCAATCCTGTCCTATCCATGTACCTGTCTGTCCAAATGTCATAAACATTTCAATAGTCCCTGCCTCAAATACCTCCTTCAGTTTCATTTAGTTTAGAGATACAGCACAGAAACAGACCTTTCGGCCACCGGGTCCGTGCCGACCGGCGATCCCCGCACACTAACACTATCCTACACCCACTAGCGACAATTTTTACATGTATACCAAGCCAATTAACCTACAAACCTGTATGTCTTTGCGGTGTGTGGAGGGTTTTGGTTTTTTTGTGAAAACCAAAGATCTCGGCGAAAAAAAAGAGGCGAAAACCCACATAGCTCACGGGGAGAACATACCAACTCCGTACAGACAGCACCCGTAGTCGGAATCGAACTCGGGTCTCCAGCGCTGCATTCGCTGTAAGGCAGAGACTCCACCATGACCTCCTCTGGCAGCTCGTTCCATACATCCACCCATCCTCTGTGTAAAAGAGTTGCCCCTCAGGTTCATATTAAATCTTTCCCCCTTCACCTTAAACCTATGCCCTCTGGTTCTTGATTCCCTTACTCTGGGTAAAATAAAATCAATGTCTGGTGTTATTGATATAATAATTAATAACACAATACATGAACAATCTCCAGTCATCAACTCGTTTGTAACTCGATCATAGTTTGCAGGTTGCTACTAAGCCACAAAACAACAATCTTTTCCGAATCTGTTGATGCAGGAAAAATGTTCCTGATGTTGGGGAAGTCCAGAACCAGGGGTCACAGTTTAAGAATAAGGGGGAGGCCATTTAGGGGGAGGTTTAAGAATAGGGGGAGACTGAGGCCAGTTTAAGAATAAGGGGGAGACTGAGGTGAGGAAAAACCTTTTCACCCAGAGAGTTGTGAATCTGTGGAATTCTCTGCCACAGAAGACAGTGGAGGCCAATTCACTGGATGTTTTCCAGAGAGAGTTAGATTTAGCTCTTAGGGCTAAGGGAATCAAGGGATATGGGGAGAAAGCAGGAAGGGGGCACTGATTTTGGATGATCAGCCGTGATCATACTGAATGGTGTGCTCCTGTACATATTTTCTATGTTTCTACAAATGTAACCATGAGGATATAAGGCTGGGATTTTAATACACCGGACAACATGGCTTTACGCAGCCGTGCCATTCAAACGATTCAATAATTATCTTGAGTTTTGATTCATTCACCATCCAATCCTTCACTTTTATACTTTAATTATCGTAGTTTGAATCTGTTGCTGCACTTCATCTTCATAAGTGATAGGAGCAGAATTAGGCCATTCGGCCCATCAAGTCTACTCCACCATTCAATCATGGCTGATCTATCTCTCCCTCCTAACCCCATTCTCCCGCCTTCTCCCCTTATGCTCTGACACCTGTACTAATCAAGAATCAGTCAAACCCCCCTTAAAAATATCCACTGACTTGGCCTCCACGGCCGTCTGTGGCAAAGAATTCCACAGATTAAAGAAATTCCTACTCATCTCCTTCATAAAGGAAAGTCCTTTATAACACAAGGTACTTCAAGGCCAGACAACATAGAAAACAACACACACAGGCCCTTCAGTCCACAATGTCCGTGCTGGACATGACGACAATGTAATTGTCCCCACCTGCCTGCAGGCGATCCATCTCCCCATTCCCTGCCTCCATGTTCCTGTGTAATCTATGGGGAGGGGTAAGGGGAGGGGACGGGTGAGGATGAGGGGGGGGCTGCAGCTACTCACCCGTCTCCGTTGTGGTCTTGTGCTGCGGTGAGGTGGCGCTGCACGGCCAGCAGGATGCGGGGGTCTCCGGCGGCTGCGTAGTCCAACAGGGCCCGTGCGTGTCGCTCTGCCAGGGCCAGAGCCCGGCCCATCACCAACGCATCTGCACCTGGACACAGGCAGAGTCACACACACGTACACCGGGCCAGACACACATGGCACATACTCACACCGACACACACATTCACACACAATGCACACACTCACAGACACACACACACACACACAAGGCACAAACTCACAGACACACACTCAGGCACACACCAACATTCACACACTCAAACACGCACTGGCACACACACACACACACACACACTACAGGGCTGCCAACATTGGGTGAGAGTTGAGAGTGAGAGATTGCGAGGGAGTGTAGCAACTGAGAGGGGCGAGGGCTAGGATGTGGGAGAGCGGTGTCCCATCTCCCACGGTAAGGACCTTTTGCATTTTTCAGCTTCAAATTGTGCAATCTGGTGCATACTGTAGCGAGTCTTTTAACCTACACTTGAATGCAACATTTATGCTTTAAATTGGATTAGGTATGAATAAGGTTAGGCTAAATTACATTCCACAGTAGAGCCAGGCCCTGCTCAACAGGTGCAGCACATGAATGATTTTAGTGTATTCATGTATGGAAATCAGATTGTAATTCATGCTGTTATGCATATATAGAGAAAAAAAACAGAGAAACAAGGCAAGAATCGGACTTCCTTCACTGTTCTGCACAAATAAATCAATCAACCTTATCCTTTGACAATAGAAACAAGACGAAAATAATGCCACATATTCAACCGTATATGGTTCAATGATATTAAGATATATATGTAAAACATATATATGGAAACAGGCCCTTCGGCCCACCATTTACAGAAGCCAATTAACCTACAAACCTGCACTTCTTTGGATGTGGGAGAAACTGGAATATCCAGAGAAAACCACGTGGTCATAAAGGAGAATGTACAAAAACTGTACAGACAGCACCCGTAACCAGGGTCAAATCTGGGGTCTGTGGTGCTGCAAGGCAGCAACTCTACTGCTGTACCAACCGGTGCCACCCATTAAATTATTTTTTCTGTAATATATTTATTAATGGGTTCACGTCAATAAAGATGAAACATATAATTCTGATTTACTGCCTTAGTTGGATAACACACATCTCCAGTCATTGTGTTTTTATGGCCTGGTTTTCAACCTCTTCAGTCTGAAGGTCTCGACCCGAAACATCACCTATTTCTTTCTCTCCAGAAATGCTGCTGCCCCTGCTGAGTTATTCCAGCTTTTAGTATCTATCTTCAGTTTAAAATCAGCATCAGCAGTTCCTTCCTACTCTCTTTGTTAAGCGAAACAGGTCCTATTCTCATAATAGTTAGTCACCTCAAACTAAGTCTTTGCTGCAGAGAATACAATTCCAGTTATCAAATTCTTTCTTCAAAGTGAACCAAAAATTCCAGCCCAGGCCCCCTGCCAATATGTTCATAAACACCTCTGATCCTCTCCAGAGCAATTGCACCCTTTCTGCAGTGTGTCATAGTCTTACAGCATGCAAACAGGCCCTTCAATCCCAACTTGTCATGCAGAATCAAGATGCCCCATCTAAACTATTTCTCATTTATCCAACATTTTGGCCCATATTCCTTTAAACCTCGTGTGTGTGTGTGGTTTGTGAGTGTGTGTTAGGTGTGTTGAGATGTGTGTGTCAGTGAAGCGGCGACAACACCCGGAGCAGGGGTGTCCGGGGAGCATTTCCCTCTCCCCCCCCCCCCCCCCCCCGGCCCCCACCCCCGGGAGCTGTGGCCCAAGTGCTCTGGTCCAGGACCCGGGGGTCAGGGGGAGGTGAGGGTCAGGCCCGGGGGTTCCAAGGAGGTGAGGATCAGTGACCCGGGGGTCGGGCATCGGAGCGGAGTCTTAGCCCGAGATTCATCCCCGAGGCTCCGGAGGCGGCACTGACACCTCCACTCACCCGGTTCGCTCCTGGCTCCGGGCCGGGGTTAAAACTCCATGTGTTGTGGACAGAGCGGCCGACGGACACTGAGCTGCCGGAGGTGAGGGTGGGAGGTGTGAGCGGTGCCTCAGGGGTCGGTGCTGGGACCACCATCGTGTCTCACCTATCACACCATCTGCACGGGAGAAACTAAACTACTTTCCCCCAACCCCCCCCAAATCATCCCGCGGGCTGGTAGTTTGACAGCCCTGCTTTAAAACAATGCCCTCTAGTTCTTGAATCACAGAAAAGGACTATGCATTCGCCTTATATATTCCCCTCATGGTTTTTACTCACCTCTAAAACATTTTTTGCTTTATTTTGAATTTCCAGCACCTGCAGATCTTGGTTCCATGAATGACAAATGTACTGCAGTTTGCCATTTTAAATAGTGTGCTTAAGAGTCTAAGACAATTAAATTATGGGAAACCCACCGACAGAAAAATATTCTCATTGGTGAGTGTGGAGGAGAGCTGGAAGCCTTGCACGAATTGAATTGTTTGTGACTTTATTTATTTTTTTATTTATTTAAAATTGAGCGAGAGAAATTTGTGATCAGCGTGAAAGCTTGAGAATTTCATGAAATGCGTGAGTTTCACACTCAATGCGTGAGCGTTGGCAGCCCTGCACACCGGCACACTCACACACCGGCACACTCACACACCGGCACACTCACACACCGGCACACACACACACCGGCACACACTCACACACCGGCACACTCACACCACACCGGCACCACACTCACAACACCGCACACTCACACACCGCACATCACACCACACCGGCACACTCACACACCGGCACACTCACACACCTGGGCAGGCACACACTCACAACCGGCACAACCTCACACTCACACACCGGCACACTCACACACACCGGCACACACACACACACACCGGCACACACTCACACACTGGCACACACGCACACACCGGCACACACACTCACACACCCACACCACACACCGCACAACACTCACACACTCACACACGGCACAACACACCGCACACTCACACACCGGCACACACACTCACACACCGGCACACACTCACTGGCACACACTACCGGCACAACACAACTCGAACACTCCACACACTCACACACCCACACGACCGGCACACACTCACACACACCGGCACACCACTCACACAACCGTCACACGTACCACATCTGGCACTCACACACTCACACACTCACACACCGGCACACACTCACACCACCCGGCACACTCACACACCGGCACACAAAATCTCACACAGGAACCACCCACACACGGCACACGTCACACACCGGCACACACTCACACACCGGCACACTCACACACCGGCACACAACCACTACACACTCACACACCGCACACACTCACACACCGGCACACACACTCACACGCACCACCGCACACACTCACACACACGGCACTCTCACACACCGGCACACTCACACACTGGCACACGGCACACACACCGGCACACATCACAAACACACCGGCACAACACTCACACACCGGCACACTCACACACACTCCGGCACAGGCACACACACACACACACACCGGCAACACTCACACAACCACACACACACGGCACACACTCACAAACCGGGCAACACCACAATCAACACACACCGGCACACACACACACACTGGCACCGCACATCCACACTCGGCTCACTCACACACCGGCACACACACACAACACAACACACACGGCACACACCACACACCGGGCACACTCACTCACACACGCACACACACACCCACACGGCACACACCGGCACACACCACCGGCACACATCACACTCACCGGCACACACTACACCGTCACAAACACACACACCGCACACACTCAACACACCACCGCACACACTCACACACCGGCACACTCACCCACGGCACACACTCCCCCACCCCCCACACCGGCACACACTCACACACCGGCACACACTCACACACCGGCACACACACACACACCGGCACACTCACACACCCGCACACTCACACACCGGCACACCACAACACACACACACTCACACGCACACACCGGCACACACTCACACACCGGCACACTCACACACCGACACACTCACACACCGGCACACACTCACACACCGGCACACACTCACACACCGGCACACACCGCACACACTCACACACCGGCACACACTCACACACCGGCACACACTCACACACCGGCACACTCACACACACCGGCACACACTCACACACCGGCACACTCACACACACCGGCACACACTCACACACCGGCACACACACACACACACCAACCGCACACTCACACACCGCACACACTCCACACAACCGCACACTCACACACACCGCACACACTCACACACTGCACAACACTCACCCACACACGGCACACACTCACACACACACTCATCACACCCGGCACACTCACACACACCGCACACACTCACACACCGCACACTCACACACACACACCACACACCGGCACACCCCCCCCCCCTCACACACTACCCGCACCGGCACACGGCACACCTCACACAACACCGGCACACTCACACACAACACCGCACACACTCACAGCACACCGCACACCTCACACACACCCGGCACACACTCACACACACACTCCCACACTGGCACACACCACACACACCGGCACACACTCACACACCGCAGGCACACGCCTCACCGGCAACACACTCACACACCGGCACACACACACAACCGCACACTCAACACTCACCGCACACACTCACACACCGCACACACACAGGCACACGCACACACCGGCACACACTCACACACACCTCACTCACCGCACACTCACACACACCACCGGCACACACTCACACTGCACACACAACACTCGGCACACGCACACACACACACTCACACACACCGCACACTCACACACCGGCACACTTTCACACACACACCGGCTCACACACAAACCGGCCACACTCACACACAACCGGCACACTCACACACCGGCCACACATCACACACCCGGCAACACCTCCACCTGCACCACCTCACACACAACGGCACACACTCACACACCAACCGGCACACTCACACACACACTCACACAGGCACACTCACACACGGCACACACTCACACCGCAACTCACAACCGGCACCCACACACCGGCACACACCACTCACACACCGTCACACATACGCACACTCACACTCACACAATGGCATGCACACAACATGCACCACGGCACACACATAGACACACCGATCACCACATAACACATCCCCATTACATTGGACCCTCCGGGCCCAGGGTCTGCACCGATGCATAACCCCCCCTTGACTAACAAGCCGTACATAAATAGTTTAGTTTAGTTTATTGTCACGTGTATCGAGGTACAGTGAAAAGCTTATTTGTGGCGTGCTAACCAGTCAGCGGAAAGACTATATATGATTACAATCAAGCCTAAAGAAGGGTCTCGACCGGAAACGTCACCCATTCCTTCTCTCCAGAGATGCTGCCTGTCCCACTGAGTTACTCCGGCATTGTGTGTCTACCCAATGATCCCACCTTGTGTCTACCTTCGATTTAAACCAGCGTCTGCAGTTCTTTCCTGCACATTCCAGTCAAGCTGCCCAGTGTACAGACACAGGATAAAGGGAATAACGTTCATTAATAATTCTGACAGTCTGTAATTTCCACCACAATGTACCATCGCCCACGTTTACATTGGAGACCTTTGTAACTTTGTTAGCGCCAAAACGTGGAGACTTGTGTACTGTCTTGGTGAGGTGCGCTGTATGATTTTAACCGGGTTGTACGCAAAGCAAAGCATTTCACTGCACCCAGGTACATGTGTGAATAAAGTAGTATTGAATCATTGAAACAAGCTGGCAATGGCGGTGGCGCTTACCCAGAAGGCCGCAGGTGGCAGAAAGTGCCCCAACGGTGAGACGTAACACACTGGCAATGGTTTAGTTTAGGAAGCAGCTGCAGACTGCGCACGGGTGAACAAAGAGGAAGAAGATTGAACTTTACTGCCTTCCATCACAGTGAGGAACGTGCAATCCACTGTGGTGGATGTTTATGTTAACGTTTACGTGGTTGCATGCCTTGTTGCTTTTCACTTAGTATGGCTGTATGGTCTCAAATTTCACATGTACATGTGACAGTAAACTGACCTTGAAATCTTGATGCCGGTTTAGACAGCATCTTTGAAGAAAAGGAATGTCTGAAGAAAGGTCTGGAACTGAAACGTCACCCATTTCTTTTCTCCAGAGATGCTGTCTGACCCGCTGAGTTAATCCAGCTTTGTGTGTCTATTAATGGTTTAGTTTGGTTATCAACCCCGCTAGAGATAATGATACATGAGAACTTTATTTATCCCAAGAGGGAATTCCTGCCCACAGTCATAACACACAAGATACATGAAACATGACGAGTGGAAAGTCCAGGATTGGGGATGTGCAAAGATTGGGGGGGGGGTGGGGGGGAGTCAGTCTCAGTCTACCTCACAACAGAAGGGGGAGGAGTTGTACAGTTTGATAGCCACAGGGAAGAAGGATCTCCTGTGACGTTGTGTACTGCATCTTGGTAGAACCAGTCTGTTGATGAAGGTGCTCCTCAGGTTGACCAGTGTGAGCTGTATAGGGATGTCCAGGAAGCTTTGAGGAAGAGCATCGCAGTGCATCCTCATCCGCAAGACCACCTTCTCATAAATCCACTTCCCATATTCCTTCCTGATGAGTTTGTTAGATCCTATTGGTCCCGCGTCATTACTTCGGCCTTCGCCCTGCAGCCCCAGCACACGCAACGAAGAAGATGGCACTGGCTACCACCGACCGATTTGGTCGAACATACTGCAGCAATCTCTGTCCCTTCTTGTACAGGGCCTCAGTCGTCCGGACCAGTCCCAGTTGACCTGTCCAGGTACATTCCAGGTAATTGTAATCCCCTGGTAAACTTGCACATCCATGCCCTTGATGGAGACAGGGGATGTTCCTCTCCTCCTAAAGTCTAAAGTAAGAAAGTCCGCCATTAACTCCTGCGTCTTGTTGGTGTTGAGCTTCAGGTGATGCAGCAGCCAGAGGGGAGGCACACACTCAACAACGTCGTTGACTACATTGAAACCTCTGTGTTCAGCTTCCTCTTTTTTCCCTCTTGTTCCCCTTCTTCCCTCCCCTCACTGAATGCAGCCCAACTGCAGAGTCATTCTGAAAAACCTCTGCAGGTGGCAGGAACAGAGTTTATATCTGAAGTCTGAGGTGTAGATGGTGAACAGGAATGGAGAGAGGACCTTCCCCTGTCTGGGCCCCTGTGTTGCTCTCACCACCCATGTCCGAGACACAGTTCTGTAGCCGACATATGTGGTTGCCCAGTCCAGGTAGTTGGTGATCCAGGACACCAGTGGAGCATCCGCCCACATCTTCATCAGTTTTGCTCCCTAGCAGTGCAGGCCGGATGTCAGCATTTGAAAAGCACTGGCAGATGTCAAACACATGACTCTCACAATGCTTCCCGGCTCATCCGGTGAGCGTAAAGGAACGTTGGAGTAGCAGGTGGATGATGGCATCCTCAACCCCCCACCTAAGCGAACTGCACAGGGGTCCAGCTGGTGAGTGAGCACCAGCCTCTCCAGAACTTCACGATGTGTGAAGTCCCCCAGCGCCATCGTCTGTAGTTAATTGGAGGAGCTGGGCGCTTTCTCTTTGGTACAGGAACGCTCTCCAGGCTCAGGCTCAGGTTGAAGATAAGTTGTACACCCTACAACTGGCCGGCACACGCCTCGAGTAGCCTAGGGCTGACACCATCGGGACCCGTGGCTTTGTCTGGGCAGAGTCTGCTCAGCTCCCTCCTCACCTGCTCAGCCTTGATGGTCAGGCGCGATAAAGAAAGGGCAGAGGAAGTGGACCAGGGGCATTGAGGGGGAGAGTCTGTCTGGGAGCATCCACCATGTTACTCTCTGGTGTACATGGTGGGGCAGAGGGTCCGCACATCAGATCGATTGGAAAAACAGGTTTAGTCGTTGAGGCTCGGGGGCCCAGTCCTGGTTGCCTTCCCTCCCCAGGCCACTGGTCTGTACGGAGTTTGTACATTCTCCCTGTGACCGCATGGTGCTTTGGTTTCCTCCCACGCTCCAAAGACGTACAGGTTTGGAGGTTAATTGGTTGGGTATGGTAAATTGTCCCTCGTGTTTGTAGGATAGTGTTAAAGTGCGGGGATCGTTCGTCTGTGCGGACTAGGTGAGCCGAAGGGCCTGTTTCCGCGCTTTATCTCCAAACTAAACTAAACCCAAAGACTTGGACACTACCATATAACCATATAACAATTACAGCACGGAAACAGGCCCTCTCGGCCCTTCCAGTCCGCAACATTGCCGCCCTCTGCTACGTCACCATTTGTTTTCCCCTAGTCCTCATCTACCTGCACTCAGACCATACCCCTCCATTCCCTTCACGTCCATATACCTATCCACTTTACTTTTAAATGTTAAAATCGATCCTGCCTCCACCACTTCTGCTGGAAGCTCATTCCACACAGCCACCACCCTCTGAGTAAAGAAGTTTCCCCCTCACGTTACCCCTAAACTTCTGTCCCTTAATTCTCATGTCATGCCCTCTTGTTTGAATCTTCCCTTCCCTACCCTCAATGGGAAAAGCTTATCCACGTCAACTCTGTCTATCCCTTTCATCATTTTAAAGACCTCAATCAAGTCCCCCCTTACCTTCTGCGCTCCAAAAGAATAAAGACCTAACTTGTTCAACTTTCTCTGTAACATAGTTGCTGGAACCCTGGCAACATTCTAGTAAATCTCCTCTGTACTCTCTCTATTTTGTTGACATCCTTCCTATAACTAGGCGACCAAAATTGTACAACATACTCCAGAATTGGTCTTACCAATGCCTTGTTTTACAATTTTAACATTATTTCCCTACTCCTATATTCAATGCTCTGATTTATAAAGGCCACCACACCAAAGGCTTTCTTTACCACCCTATCTACATGGGCGATTACACCCTCAGGGAAAACTATGCACAGTTATTCCTAGATCACCTCTGTTCCACATGCATTCCCCTCAATTCCCTACCATTTACCATGTACGTCCTATTTTGATTTGTCTGCCAAGATGTAGCACTTCACACTTATCAGCATTAAACTCCATCTGCCATCTTTCACAGCCCACTTTCCAAATGGCCCCAAATCTCTCTGTAGACTTTGAAAAATCTACTTCATTATCCACAACACCACCTATCTTTGTGTATCATCTGCATACTTACTTATCCAATTTTTCCACCCCATCATCCAGATCATTGATGTACATGACAAACAACAGTGACCCAACACAGATCCCTGAGGCACCCCACTGGTCACCGGCTTCCAACCTGACAAACAGCCATCCACCATTACTCTCTGACATCTCCCATTCAGCCACTGTTGAATCCATCTTGCTACTCCGCCATTAACACCCAAAGGATTGAACCTTCTTAACCAACCTTCCATGGGGAACCTTGTCAAAGGCCTTACTGAAATCCATATAGACAACATCCACTGCTTTACCTCATCAATTTCCCTAGTTACCGCTTCAACCTTTAAAAAAAATTCAAGAAGGTTTGTCAAACATGACACTTACCAGGCACAAATCCATGTTGACTGTTCCTGATCAGACCCTGTTTATCCAGTGCTTATATATATTATCTCTAAGTATCCTTTCCATTAATTTGCCCACCACTGACATCAAACTAATAGGGTCTATAATTGCTAGGTTTATTCTTTGAACCCTTTATTAAACAATGGAACAACATGCGCAGTACGCCAATCCTCCGGCACGATTCCCGTTTCTAATGACATTTGAAATATTTCTGTCATAGCTCCTGCTATTTCTACACTAACTTCCCTCAATGTCCTAGGGAATATCCTGTCAGGACCTGGAGACTTATCCACTTTCATATTTTTCAAAAGTGTCAGTACTTCCTCCTCTTTGAAACTCATAGTTTCCATAGCTACTCTACTTTTCCCCCTTAACTCACAGAGTTCAATATCCTTCTCCTTGGTGAATACCGAAGAAAATAAATTGTTTCAATATCTCAAAAATCTTCCCAGTCTTCTTTTATAATTTTACCACGATTTGTGGCAAAGAATTCCACAGATTCACCACTCTCAGATGAAAGAAATTCCTCCTCGTCTCCTTCCTAAAGGAACATCCTTTGTCTGAGGCTGTGACCTCTGGTCCTAGACTCTCCCACTAGTGGAAACATCCTCTCTACATCCACTCTATCCAAGCCTTTCACTATTCACTAAGTTTCAATGAGGTCCCCCCTTTCTTTCTGTTGACGACTGCTAGGCAATGCAAGGAGGGGCAGGAAGTGGGAGAGCGAGGCTCGAGGCACTGTTTTGATGGTAGTTTTTGAATCACTCAAATCACTTCACACTCAAGTTCACTGCCGGTTGTGATGACACAGTGAGGGAGGAGGAGGGGGGGGCCCCCCCCGGACTGAGGCCGGCAGTAATCACACAAACTACCTGTGAGGTGTGGTGGCAGCAGCATTGCCGCCGCAGTCTGTGTGGGACAGGGGTCCGTTACAGTGGGTTTGGGAGGTGTTGGCCGAGTAGCCTGGCCAAGATCCCTTAGATGCTGAGGAGGCCAGTACCTGTAGAAACAAGGAATGCTAGTTTTCACCGGAAAGAGGACATGAGTGTCGGAGTAACTAGCGGGGTTTCAGGCAGCCTCTGTGGGAGAACATGAGACGACAGGAATGCTGGAGTAACTCAGCGGGTCAGGCAGCATCTGTGGAGAACATGGACACAGAGTGCTGGAGTAACTCAGCGGGTCAGGCAGCATCTGTGGAGAACATGGACACAGAGTGCTGGAGTAACTCAGCGGGTTCAGGCAGCACTGAGGAGAACATGGGACACAGAGTGCTGGAGTAATCAAACACAGCGGGTCAGGCAGCTCTGTGGAGAACATGGATGAAACTCATGATGTGTGATGTTTCAGGATCAGGATCTCACATCACAATTTGTATCAGCAGGACAACAAGCGGGAAAGCTGGGAGAGGAGGGGCAAGTGGGCAATCTGCAAGTGGCAAGTATGCATGTGTGCATGTGTAGCAAGGGTGATAGGCTTTCTGTTGGACATGGTTCTGTATGAATGTGAAGTACATATGGAAGCATGTGGCGGGCACTGCGGGATTCTGCGGGAACAGGTGTGGAGTAACTCAGCGGGTCAGGCAGCATCTGTGCACACTCATCGTAGAGCAGTGGAAAAAAGCTGACGGAGAGAGAAGGGGACAGGGACGAAACCATGGCAAGTGATGCGTACATCACTGCTTGAACGTGTGGGGTGGGAGGGGAGGGATGGGGAGAGAGGGAGACAGGGAGAGAGAGGGATGGACAGGGATGGAGGGGTGAGGGAAGGAGAGGATGACGGTGTGGGCGTGAGGAGGGAAGGAGGGTGAGGGAGGGAAGAGGGAGGGAGAGAAAAGAGAGGGAGGGGAGGGAGACGACAGGGAGACGGGTGAGGGAGTCATGAGGGAGGGATATGAGAGGCCCTCGAGATAGGAGAGGGAGGGAGGGAGGGAGAGGGTGATGGAGAGAGGGAGGAGAGAGATTTCTTTTTCTCTGTGGGGGGAGGGATAGAGGAAGAGAGAGAGGGAAGGTGAGGGTGAGGGAGGGAGGGAGAGTGGGTGATGGAGAGGAATGAGGAGGGCGGGAGGGAGGAGGGAGAGAGGGCGGGAGGGAGGGAGGGGAGAGAGGGAGGGAGGGAGGGAGGGAGAGAGGGAGGGAGGGAGAGAGGGAGAGAGGGCTTTTCCTAGAGAGGGGAGAGAGTGATTTTATGAGAGCGTGTGAGAGGTGAGAGTGGAGGGAGGGATGAGAGGGAGGGAGGGCGGGAGGGAGGGAGGGAGAGCGGGAGGGAGAGCGGGAGGGAGGGCAGGAGGGAGGGAGAGAGGGAGGAGGGAGAGAGGTAGAGAGAGGTTGAGAGAGGGAGGGGAGGGAGGGGCGGAGGGAGGATTTATATCTTTAGAGGGAGGGAGGGAGGTCCGGAGGCGGTTTATTTATTTCTATCTTTTATTGTCGTTGAGTCTTTTTACTCCCGCGTCTGTGACCTGCCCCGTGGCCACAGTGTTATGTGGCTGGTCGGGGAGAGGGTCTGGTTGGTGGTGACTCATGCTGGGAGACTGGGTGACATTGAGCATTAACAGGGGGTGGGTGGGTCGGAAGGAACTGCAGATGCTGGTTGAAATCGAAGATAGACACAAAAAGCTGGAGTAACTCAGCGGGTCAGGCAGCGTCTCTGGAGAGAAAGGATGGGATGGTTCTATTGCTCTACTTTTCGGGTTGAGAGCGTTCTTTAGACAGGAGGTGATTAGGCTCAAGATGACCAGGTTCCCAGGAGTAAAATCACCAGCACTTGAAGCTATGACCAAGAAAGCCTGCCAACACCTCTACTGTGACAGGAATTTCAACGAATCCAACAACTCTTACAAACTTCTACAGATGCACCATAGAGAGCACACTGTCGGGTTGCATCACGGCCTGGTTTGGGAACAGCTCTGCCCAAAACCACAAGAAATCGCAGAGAGTTGTGGATGTAGCCCAGTCCATCACACAGACCACACTCCCCACCACTGACTCCATCTACACTTCACGCTGCCTCGGGAAAGCAGCCGACATCATCAAAGACTTGTCCCTGTCCCACCCCGGTCGTTCCTTCTTCTCCCCGCTCCCGTCCGGCAGAAGGTACAGAAGTTTGAAAGCGCGCACCACCAGACTCAGGAACAGCTTCTTCCCCTCTGTTATCAGGCTTCTGAACGGCCCTTCCATAAGCTAGGGCACTGTCCGATTCACCTCTACCCCACTGCGGACATTGGACTCTGTCTGTGGAGCTGTAACACTATCACGCTGCTGCACTCTGGTATTTTTATATTTTCACTTAGTTTTTTTGTTTTAGAGACACAGCGCGGTAACAGGCCCTTCGGCCCACCGGGTCCCGCGCCAACCAGCGATCCCCGCACACTAACACTATCCTACACCCACTAGAGACAATTTTTACATTTACCAAGCCAATTAACCTGCAAACCTGTTCGTCTTTGGAGTGTGGGAGAAACCGAAGATCTCGGAGAAAACCCACGCAGGTCAGGGGGAGAACGTGCAAACTCCGTACAGACAGAACCCGTAGTGGGGATGGAACCCGGGTCTCCAGCGCTGCATTCGCTGTAAGGCAGCAACTCCCCCGCTGCGCCACCGTGCCTGTTGTGTTTGGCTTGAGTGTACGCAGATATGGAATGCTTTGACTGGATAGCACACAAACACAGGTTCTCACTTATCTCAGCACCAGTGACAATAATAAAACAGTCCCATAGAGATAGAGATCTTATAGCGGCATATAGAATCATGGGGGAATAGTGAAGGTGAGTGCATGGACTCATTTATCCAGAGTAGAGGAATCAAGAACCACAGGACATCGGTCCAAGGTGAGAGGTGGAAAAGATTTAATAGAAACCTATGGGGCAGGTTTTTCACACAGAGGATGGTGGATGCATGGAACAAGCTGCCAGAGGGGGTAGCTGAGGGAAAAACTATAACATTTAAAAGATACTTGGACAGGTAATGGATAGGAAATGATTAGAGGGATTTAGGCCAGGTGGGACTACTGTAGATGGGACATGTTGGCCGGTGTGGGAAAGTTGGGCCAAAGGGCGTGTTTCCACACTGTATCACTATGTCCAATTAGAGTCTCTCTCCTTCAGTGAATTAAGCATTCCGAGGCAAAGCACAGAGCGACCTGAGACAGGCACTTACTTGGGTGGTGTGACCCTGGGGCAGGTGATGGGGACGTGTCTCCAGGCTGGGTGGGGGAGCTGACGGTCTCTGCAGGCTCTTGGCCATGGTCCATGGTGGCTGCAACACAACAACACCGGGTCAGTGGTTGCTGGAGGCCAGCGGTTTGTCACCGCCTGCCACAGGCCCTGGCCTGAGGCCAAGTTATCCCTGCGACCACCCCATCCCCCTCCCCGCCCCATCACAGGACGGGGCCTGGGGCCTAGTGATGCCAGAGATCACCCCATCCCCCTCCCACATTAAGGGACAGCCTGAGGCCTAGTGATCCCAGAGATCACCCCATCCCCCTCCCCCATTAAGGGACAGCCTGAGGCCTAGCGATCCCAGAGGCCACCCCACCCACCATCACAGGATGATGCCTGAGACCTAGTGATCCCAGAGGCCAACCCCCCCCCCTCCCACATTAAGGGACAGCCTGAGGCCTAGTGATCCCAGTGACCCTACTCCACGCCCCATCACAGGATGAAGCCTGAGGCCTAGCGATCCCAGAGACCACCCAATCCCCTCCCCCCATTACAGGACAGCCTGAGGCCTAGTAATTCCAATAAAAGCCCCCCCCCCCCCCCCCCCCTCCGTCGCATCACAGGATGAGCCTGAGGCACTAGTGCATCCCGTGACTGCACCCCCCAACCCGGTCACAGCAGTGTCAGGGCCCCAGCCAGGTCAGGCCTCAAGGGATGGCACAGCACCCCAGACACACCTCCCCCCCACCCCTCTCCCCTGGGATCTGACTCTCAACCACTCTCTCGGATTGTCCCTATTCTTCACCCTCCATTGCCCCCCTGGCCCACACCATTCTCCCCCCCTCTCCCACATCCATGCCCCTGACATTAGGACCACCTCCCCCATTTACCTCCCCATCTATTCTCCACCCACACACTGTTCTCTTCAACCCTCTCTTCCCGTGTCTGACCCACTCTCCCCATGAGGGTGAGTGAGTTTGAGCGGGTAACATTACCGTGTTTCATGCCCGCACTAGTGTTGGTGGTTCCGGGAGGATAGGCATAGTTTCCAAAGTTGGTGTATCCTTGGAATCCCGCAAAGTAATTGGAACCTAAACGGAAACAAGAGAATCGTTTAGGAAAGGTGACCAAGGAGATTGATGAGGATGGGGCGGTGGATTCTGATAAAGTCCCTCAAGGTGGGCTGATCCAGAGGATTACGATGTACGGGATTCATGAGGATGTTTCCACTAGTGGGAGAGTCTAGGACCAGAGGTCACAGCCTCAGAATAAAAGGACGTGTGTTTAGAAAGGAGATGAGGAGGTGTTTCTCTAGTCAGAGGGTGGAGAATCTGTGGAACTCATTGCCACAGACTGTGGCGGCCAGGTTAATGGATATTTTTAAGGCAGAGATTGACAGATTCTTGATTAGTGCGGACGTAAGAGGTTATGGGGAGTAGTCTCGATGGGCCGAATGGTCTAATTCTGCTCCTAGAAGTTACGAACATGAGTATGAACTTTTGATTTGGTCATATGGATTCAGAACCGGCTTATTCATAGAAGACAGAGGGTTGTGCGGGAAGGTAGATATGCTGTCTGGAGGTCTGTGACCAGTGGAGTTCTGCAAGGATCTGTGCTGGGACCTCAGCTGTTTGTGATGCACTGTATATAAATGACTTGGATGTAAATGTGGATGGGTTGGTCTGTATGTTTGCTGGTGATACCACAATTGGAGGAGTTGCAGATTGGAAAACACAGGGGATATAGATCAACTGCAGAAATGGGCAGAGAAATGGCAGATGTTCAACCCGAGCAAGTGCGAGTTGTTGCACTGCGGGAGGTGGAACGTAACGGGAGTGTATACCGTTAATGGCAAAACCCAATCGCATTGATGCTCAGAGGGATCTTGGACTCCAAGTTCATAGCTCACTGAATGTTCACAGGTCACAAGTAGGTAGGGTGGTAAAGAAAGCGGACGGTATGCTTGCTTTTAGCCATCGGGACATTGAACATAAGAGTCAGAAGATATGAGGCAAGTATTGGCTGGGATAGAAGGGAAAATTATACTTAAAGGGTTGACGGTGGAGATGCAATGGGAAAGATTTAAAGACCGCATGGATGAACTCCAAAAATTGTTCATCCCTGTCTGGCGAAAAAATAAGACAGGGAAGGCGGCTCGACCGTGGCTGACGAGGGAAGTCAAGGATAGCGTTAAATCCAAGGAAGAGGCATATACATTGGCCAGAAGAAGTGGCAAACCGGAGGACTGGGAGAAATTTAGAACTCAACAGAGGAGGACAAAGGGGTTAATTAAGAGGGGGAAAATAGAGCATGAAAGAAAGCTTGCAGGGAATATAAAAACTGATTCTAGAAGCTTCTTTAGATATGTGAAGAGGAAAAGATTTGTGAAGACAAATGTAGGTCCATTACAGTCAGAGACAGGTGAATTTATAATGGGAAACAATGAAATGGCAGACCAATTAAACAAGTATTTTGGTTCTGTCTTCACCAAGGAAGACACAAACAATCTCCCAGAAATACTAGGGGACCGAGGATCTAGTGGGAGGGGGGGAACTGAAGGGAATCCACATTAGTCAGGAAATGGTGTTAGGTAAACTGTTGGGACTGAAGGCAGATAAGTCCCCAGGGCCTGATGGTCTGCATCGCAGAGTACTCAAGGAGGTGGCCCTGGAAATCGTGAATGCATTGGTGATCATTTTCCAATGTTCTCTCGACTCTGGATCAGTTGGATTGGAGGGTAGCCAATGTAACTCCACTTTTTAAGAAAGGAGGGAGAGAGAAAACGGGGAATTATAGACCAGTTAGCCTTACATCGGTGGTGGGGAAGATGCTGGAGTCGATTGTTAAAGATGTTATAGCAGCGCATTTGGAAAGCAGTGACAGGATCGGTCAAAGTCAGCATGGATTTATGAAGGGGAAATCATGCTTGACTAATCTTCTGGAATGTTTTTAAAGATGTACACAAGTAGATTGTATGAGGGAGAGCCCCAATGGATGTGGTGCATTGGACTTTCAAAAAGCCTTTGACAAGGTCCCACACAAGAGATTAGTGTGCAAAATTAGAGCACGTGGTATTGGGGGTAGGGTATTGACATGGATAGAGAACTGGTTTGGCAGACAGGAAGCAAGGAGTATGAATTAATGGGTCCTTTTCAGAATGGCAGGCAGTGACTAGTGGGGTGCCGCAAGGCTCAGTGCTGGGACCCTGTTGTTTACAATATATATTAACGAATTAGACAAGGGAATTAAATGTAACATCTCTAAGTTTGCGGATGACATAAAGCTGGGTGGCAGTGTGAACTGCGAGGAAGATGCTATGAAGCTGCAGGGTGACTTGGATAGGTTGGGTGAATGGGCAGAAACATGGCAGATGCAGTATAATGTGGATAAATGTAAGGTTATCTACTTTGGTGGCAAGAACTGGAAGGCAGATTATTATCTGAATGGTATTAGATTAGGAGAAGGGGAGGTGCAATGGGACCTGGGTGAGCTTATACATCAGTCAGTGAAAGTAAGCATGCAGGTACAGCAGGCAGTGATGAAATCTAATGGCATGTTGGCCTTCATTGCGAGAGGATTTGACTTTAGGAGCAAGGAGGTCCTACTGCAGTTGTACAGGGCCCTGGTGAGACCACACCTGGAGTATTGTGTGCAGTTTTGGTCTTCTAATTTGAGGAAGGACGTTCTTGCTATTGAGGTAGTGCAGCGTAGGTTCACCAGGTTGATTCCTGGGATGGCGGGACTGACATATCATGAAACGCGGGCGGCGCTGACTTTAACATCGCGGAGTCCTGGGGCCCTTTGCCAGCGCGAATCTCCGCCCAGCGCGGCCTGTGGACATCGGGAGTCGCGGGCTCCAGTGGAAGGTGCCCGACGAGAGGTTCCCGGCGAGAGGGCCTAAACATCGGGCCGCCCATGGCGGCGACTGCGGGCTGCTCGGGAGGCCCCGACCACGGGTGAACATTGGGGAACATCGGCGAGGAGGTTGACTGGACTTTGCTTCCTTCCCTCACAGTGGGGATCTGTGGTGCTGCTGTGGGGACGTTTGTGTTGTGGACTACTGTGTTCGTGTTTTGTGTTTTTTTAATTTTATTTTTTTGTATGACTAAGGGAAAAATAATTTTATTGTCTCTTCATTGAAGACAATGACAATAAATTAAATCAAATCAAAAGCAAATCAAATCAAAGAATGGGTTAAATGGGCTTATATTCACTGGAATTTAGAAGGATGAGAGTGGATCTTACAGAAACATATAAAATTCTTAGAGGATTAGACATGCTAGATGCAGGAAAAATGTTCCTGATGTCGGGGGAGTTCAGAACCAGGGGTCACAGTTTAAGAATCAGGGGTAGGCCATTTAGGACTGAGATGAGGAAACACTTTTTCACCCAGAGAGTTGTGAATCTGTGGAATTCTCTGCCTCAGAAGGCAGTGGAGGCCAGTTCACTGGATGTTTTCAAGAGAGAGTTAGATTTACCTCTTAGGGCTAACGGAATCAAGGGATATGGGGAAAAAGCCGGAACGTGGGTACTGATTCTGGATGATCAGCCATGATCATATTGAATGGCGGTGCTGGCTCGAAGGGCTGAATGGCCTGCTCCTGCACCTATTTTCTACGTTTCTATATCTATGTATTGTGTGCAGTTCTGGTCGCCCCCATTACAGGAAGAATGTGGAGGCTTTGGAGAGGTTGCAGAGTAGGTTTACCAGAATGATGCCCGGATTAGAGGGTATCCAGAGGGTATTAGAGGTTGGACAAACTTGTGCTGTACTGTACTATGTTGTATGAGTAAGACACTATTGAATGTACAGAGAATGCATCAGGTGTTTTTACAGTTTTTTATATATTTGTATATTTTTCATTTTAGTTTAGTTTTGAAATCTAAATTTTTTTTTCAAAATGTTGTTGTCAACTACCTCCTCTGGCAGCTCGTTCCGTACACCCACCACCCTCTATGCGGAAACAGTTACCCTTTCAGGTTCCAATTCAACCTTTCGCACCTCACCTTAAATCTATGCCCCCAGCTGGTCAGTGAGGGGAGACCAGAAACTGTCCACGGTGGCAGAAACATCTGCCCAGCTGCCGAACTTGAACAATGGGACTCGCTGGACTTTTGAATCCAGAAATCGCAGTTCCAAAGGGACTTGGGAGATTCCAAAAAAGTCAATTTGCAAGTCAAATCGGTGGTAAGGAAGGCAAATGCGATACTACCAGGTGCAGCAGGCAGTGAAGAAAGCGAATGGTATGTTGGCATTCATAGCAAAAGGATTTGAGTAGAAGAGCAGGGAGGTTCCACCGCAGATGTACAGGGTCTTGGTGAGGCCACACCTAGAGTATTGCGTACAGTTTTGGTCTCCTAATCTGAGGAAAGACATTCTTGCCATAGAGGGAGTACGGAGAAGGTTCATCAGACTGATTCCTGGGATGGCAGGACTTCCATATGAAGAAAGACTGGATAGACTTGGCTTGCACTCGCTAGAATTTAGAAGTTTGAGAGGGGATCTTATAGAAACTTACAAAATTCTTAAGGGGTTGGACAGGCGAGATGCAGGAAGATTGTTCCCGATGTTGGGGAGGTCCAGGACAAGGGGTCACAGTTTAAGGATAAGGGGGAAGTCTTTTAGGACTGAGAAGAGAAAATTATTTTTCACACAGAGAGTGGTGAATCTGTGGAATTCTCTGCCACAGAAGGTAGTTGAGGCCAGTCCATTGGCTATATTTAAGAGGGAGTTAGATGTGGCACTTGTGGCTAAAGGGATCAGGGGGTAGGGAGAGAAGGCAGGTACAGGATACTGAGTTGGATGATCGGCCATGATCATATAAGGAGTACAGAAGTTGGAAGTTGCAGTCATGACCGCATTTAGAATATTGTGTTCAGTTCTGGGCACCATGTTATAGGAAAGATATTGTCAAGTTTGAAAGGGTTCAAAAAAGATTTACAAGGATGTTGCCAGGACTAGAGGGTGTGAGCTACAGGGAAAGGTTGAGTAGGCTGGGTCTCTATTTCATGGAGCGCAGGAGGTTGAGGGGAGATCTTATAGAGGTATACAAAATCATGAGAGGAATAGATCGGGTAGATGCACAGAGTCTTTTGCCCAGAGTAGGGGAATCGAGGGCCAGAGGACATAGATTCATGGTGAAGGGGAAAATATTTAATAGGAATCCGAGGGGTAACTTTTTCACACAAAGGGTGGTGGGTGTATGGGACAAACTGCCAGAGGAGGTAGTTGAGGCTGGGACTATCCCATCGTTTAAGAAACAGTTGGACAGGACAGGTTTGGAGGGATATGGACCAAACGCAGGCACGTGGGACGAGTGTAGCTGGGGCATTGTTGGCCGGTGTGGGCAAGTTGGGCTGAAGGGTCTGTTTCCACACTGTATGACTACCCAGAGGTCGACCATTTACTGTGTAGGTCCTGCCCTTGTTCGACGTCCCAAAATGCAACACCTCACACTTCTCAGTATTAAATTCCATCAGCCATTCCTCCGCCCACCTGGCCAATCGATCAATATCCTGATGCAATTTTTCACAGCCACCTTCATTATCTGCAAAACTAACTTTTGTATCATCATCAAACTTGATAATCTTGCCCTGTATGTTCTCATCCAAATCATTGATGTAGATGACAAACAGTAACGGGCCCAGCACCGAACCCTGAGGCACACCACTAGTCACAGGCCTCCAGTCTGAGAAGCAACCTTCCACCATCACATAGAAACATAGACAATAGGTGCAGGAGTAGGCCATTCGGCCCTTCGAGCCTGCACCGCCATTCAATATGATCATGGCTGATCATTCAACTCAGTATCCTGTACCTGCCTTCTCTCCATACCCCCTGATCCCTTTAGCCTCAAGGGCCACATCTAACTCCCTCTTAAATATAGCAAATGAACTGGCCTCAACTACCTTCTGTGGCAGAGAATTCCAGAGATGCACCACTCTCTGTGTGAAAAATGTTTTTCTCATCTCGGTCCTAAAAGACTTCCCTCTTATCCTTAAACTGGTGACCCCTTGTTCTGGACCTTTTCCCAACATTGGGAACAATCTTCATGCATCTAGCCTGTCCAACCCCTTAAGAATTTTGTAAAAGTTTCTATAAGATCCCCCTCAATCTTCTAAATTCCAGCGAGTACACGCCAAGTCTATCCAGTCTTTCTTCATATGGAAGTCGTGCCATCCCAGGAATCAGTCTGGTGAACCTTCTCTGTACTCCCTCTATGGCAGGAATGTCTTTCCTCAGATTTGGGAGACCAAAAACTATACGCAATACTCCAGGGTGTGGTCTCACCAAGACCCTGTACAACTGCAGTAGAACCTCCCTTTCCTATACTCAAATCCTTTTGCTATGAATGCTAACATACCATTCACTTTTTCACAGCCTGCTGCACCTGCATGCCTACTTTCAATGACTGGTGTACCATGACACCCAGGTTCTCATTGCATCTCCCCTTATTCCTAATCGGACACCATTCAGATAATAGTCTACCCTCCTGTTTTTGCCACCAAAGTGGATAACCTCACATTTATCCACATTTATACTGCATCTGCCATGCATTTTGCCCACTCACCCAGCCTATCAAGTCACCTTGCAGCCTCCTAGCATCCTCCTCACACCTAAAACTGCCCCCCAACTTCGTGTCATCCGCAAACTTGGAGATGTTGCATTCAATTTCCTCGTCCAAATCATTAATATATATTGTAAATAGCTGGGGTCCCAGCACTGAGCCTTGCAGTACCCCACTAGTCACTGCCTGCCATTTTGAAAAGGACCCGTTTACTCCTACCCTTTGCTTCCTGTCTGCCAGCCAGTTCTCTATCCACATCAATACTGAACCCCCAATACCGTGTGCTTTAAGTTTGTATACTAATCTCTTATGTGGGACCTTGTTGAAACCCTTCTGAAAGTCCAGATATAACACATCCACTGGTTCTCCCTTATCCACGCTACTAGTTACATCCTCGAAAAATTCTATAAGATTCGTCAGACATTATATACCTTTTGTAAATCCATGCTGACTTTGTCCAATGATTTCACCACTTTCCAAATGTGCTGCTATCCTATCTTTAATAACTGACTCTAGCAGTTTCCCCACTACCGATGTTAGACTCACTGGTCTGTAATTCCCAGTTTTCTCTCTCCCTCCTTTTTTTAAAAGTGGGGTTACATTAGCTACCCTCCAATCCTCAGGAACGACTCCAAAATCTAAAGAGTTTTGAAAAATTATCACAAATGCATCCACTATTTCTGTGGCTACTTCCTTGAGTACTTTGGGATGCAGCCTATCTGTCCCTGGGGATTTATCGGCCTTTAATCCATTCAATTTACCCAACACCACTTCCCGGCTAACCTGGATTTCACTCAGTTCCTCCATCTCATTTGACCCCCGGTCCCCAGCGATCTCCAGCAGATTATTTATGTCTTCCTTTGTGAAGACAGAACCAAAGTAGTTATTCAATTGGTCTGCCATGTCCTTGTTCCCCATGATCAATTCACCTGTTTCTGACTGCAAGGGACCTACATTTGTTTTAACTAATCTTTTTCTCTTCACATATCTATAAAATCTTTTGCAGTCAGTTTTTATGTTCCCTGCCAGTTTTCTTTCATCATCTCTTTTCCCTTTCCTAATTAAGCACTTTGTCCTCCCCTGCTGGACTCTGAATTTCCCCCAGTCCTCTGGTAGGCTGCTTTTTCTGGCTAATTTTTATGCTTCATCTTTTGTTTTGATACTATCCCTGATTTCCCTTGTTATCCACGGATGCAGTACCTTCCCTGATTTATTCTTTTGCCAAACCGGGATGAACAATTGTTGTAGTTCATCCATGCAGTCTTTAAATGCCTTCCATTGCATATCCACCGTCAACCCTTTAAGAATCACTTGCCAGTCTGCATTAAGGGCCACGTTCACGGGTACTCACCCCCTGCTGCACCTCCTCCGGCTCCATAAACACCTCCACCTCCTCCACCTCCAAAATGGTCAGAGAAATTGGGCAAGAGCTTGAGTCGTTTCCTCTGCACTTCCTCCTTGTCTGTAGGCGGGGGGGGTGGGGGGGGGCAAGAACATCAGTCCAGTTCCTCCATCAGTACAACAATGCCGGGGTGGGGGGAGAGAGGGGGGGACAGAGGGGGGAAGGCTGAGGACCGAGAGAGATGAGCGGGGGAGATGAGGGGGAGCGAGAGGGAGAAGAGGGGGGAAGAGAGGAGGGGAAAGAGAGGAGGAGGGAGGGGAGGGGGGGAGAGGATTGGAGAGAGAGAGAGGAGATGGGAGGAGACAGGGGTGAGAGAGGAGGGGGAGGAGAGGGAGGGACGAGACAGGACGGGGAAGAGATAAGGTGGGAGAGAGACAGGAGGGGAGAGAGGAGTGGGGAGACAGGATGGGGGTCGAGAGGAGGGGGTTGAGAGGAGGCAGGGGAGACAGGACGGGGGAAGAGATAAGGAGGAGGGGAGAGAGGTAGGGGGGAGACAGGAGGGGGTGAGATGGAGGGGGAGGACAGGTGGGGGTGTTGAGAGGAGGGGGGAGAGAGGGGGAGACAGGAGGGGGTTGAGAGGAGGGGTGAGACCAGGAGGGGTGAGAGGTGGGGAGACAGGAGGGGGAGGGGAGGAGGGAAGGTGGGTGGGAGAGAGGGCGGGTGAGGCGTTACCTCTGATCAGTGGGTAATATGTGAAGGGCTTAGGTTCACTTGTTTCACAGTCGGACTTCCTGCGAAGCTGGACAAAGACCGATGCGGGTTTGGAAATCTCCACGTCCCGGTACTTTGGAGTTTTAAACACGATGGCAAACTGTGGGAGAGAGGACACGGCAACAGTGGTCACTTTTCTGGATCCCAGAAGCTATTGGAGACAGAAGGAACTGCAGCCGCTGGTTTACATGAAAAGACACAGAGTGCTGGAGTAACTCAGCGGGTCAGGCAGCATCTGTGGAGAACATGGACACAGAGTGCTGGAGTAACTCAGCGGGTTCAGGCAGCATCTGTGGAGAACATGGACACAGAGTGCTGGAGTAACTCAGCGGGTCAGGCAGCATCTGTGGAGAACATGGACACAGAGTGCTGGAGTAACTCAGTGGGTCAGGCAGCATCTGTGGAGAACATGGATAAGTGACGTTTCGAGTCGAGACCCTTCATCAGACGGAGAGTCAGGGAGGGGGAAACTGGAGATATGGAAATGTACAGAACAAATCAGAGCCTGCATCGATGACTGGGAAATGGTCTCAGTGGGTGTCAGGGGTTACGGGGACAAGGCAGGAGAATGGGGTTGAGAGAGAGAGGTGGATCAGCCATGTAGACTCGATGGGCCGAATGGCCTAATTCTTCTCCTATGACTTATTAGCTATTGTTAGCTGTGGACGAAGAGATAACGAAGGGATACAAATGGTGAAATTAGCAAGAGGGCTGGGGTGTGGGAAAGAGACAGAGAGAGAGAGAGAGAGAGAGAGAGAGAGTGGAGAGAGCGAGATGGAGGAGATGAGAGAGGAGAGTAGAGAGGGATCACTTGAAGCTTGAGTGGGTTAAAACGTGATTGAAGAGCAGGAACAATCACAGAGGGGGAGCAGCGAGAGAGCGTGTTGCAGACCCTGGTCAGACAGAGGCGGAGAACTTCTTCAGCGTAGGCATGCCTTGAGGAGATTGTGCAGTGTAGCAGACAGAATGTGCAGGAAGGAAGTGCAGATGTAGGTTTACACCACCCCACCCCACACCCCCACCCACCTGCCGATGCACGTCGGTCGGGCCAAAGTTCCCAAACGCTTCCCACATGCCTCCATTCTCATCCTCCTCATAGAAGCGAACCTGGATGTCATCTGTGTGGAGAGAATGAATGAATGAATGAATGAATGAAAGATGCAACTCAAGGTTCAGGAGAGAATGGTTCATGCTTTTTCACATGTTGGGGGCAGAGGGACATGGATCACATACAGGCAGAGGTGAGGGGTTGAACGGCATCAAGTACCGTATAAACAGTCTAGGCTGCCATCAGCATCACCCACTGACGGTAGTGACCCAGTGATGGCCAGCAGAGACCAGCACTGTGCAGTGATTGCTGTGTGACCACCAATGTGCAGCTGGAGTCACTGTTCCCCACCAGTGCTGTGTCCCCACAGTGCTGTGTACCCTCCTGTGCTGTGTCCCCACCAGTGCTGTCCCACCAGCCACCAGCTGTGCTCCCCTCCTGTGCTGTGTCCCCACCAGTGCTGGTGTCCCACCAGTGCTGTGCTCACCTGTGCACCAGTGCTGACCAGTGCTGTGTCCCCTGTGCTGTCCCACAGTGCTGTGTCCCCACCCAGTGCTGTCCCCACCGGAGTGCTGTGGTCCCCACCATGCTGTCCCCACCAGTGCCCCCACCAGTGCTCCTGCTGTGTCCCCACCAGTGCTATGCTCTGGCTTGTGTCCCCATCCAGTGTGCCCCACCAGTGTGTGCACCCACCAGTCTGTGTCCCACCCAGTGCTCCCCATCCAGTGTTGTCCCCACCAGTCTGTCCCAACCAGTGTTGTCCCACCAGTGGCTGCTCCCAACAAGTGTGTGTCTCCCCAGTGTGTCCCCACCAGTGCTGTGTCCCAAACAGTGCTGTCCCACCAGTGTTGTGTCCCCACAGTGCTTCCCCCACCAGTGCTGTGTCCTCCACCAGTGCTGTGTCCCACCAGTGCTGTGTCCCCACCATGTGCTGTTGCTCCCACCTAGCTGTGCTGCTGTCCACCAGTGCTGTGTCAACCAGTGCTGTGTCCCCCACCGTGCAAGTTGCTGTGTCCCCACCTAGTGCTGACCCACCTGTGCTGTGTCCACCAGTGCTGTGTGCCCCACCAGTGCTGTCCCCACTGTCTGTCCCACCAGTGCTGTGATCCCACCAGTGCTGTGTCCCCACCAGTGCTGTGTCCCACCAGTGCTGTGCTCCCACCAGTGCTGTGTCCCCACCAGTGCCGTGTGTCCCCACCAGTGCTGTGTCCCCAGTGTCCCCACCAAGTTGCTGCTCCCACCAGTGCTGTGTCCCCACCAGTGCTGTGCCCCGACCAGTGCTGTGTCCCCACCAGTGCTGTGTCCCCTCCAGTGCTGTGCACCACCAGTGCTGTCCCCACCAGTGCTCGTGTCCCACCAGTGCTGTGTCCCCACCAGTGCTGTGTCCCCACCAGTGCTGTGCCCACCAGTGCTGTGTCCCCACCAGTGCTGTGTCCCCACCAGTGCTGTGTACCCACCAGTGCTGTGTCCCCACCAGTGCTGTGTCCCCCACCGTGCTGTGTCCCACGTGCTGTGTCCCCTACCAGTGCTGTGTCCCCACTCCACACCCCTGTCGTCCCACCCCCCCCCACCAGTCCCCTGACGGCGTGAGTGCTCCACCTTTCTGCACCTTGTCACAGTGGAGGTAGACCTGTCGACACCGTGTCACACAGCGGCCGTCCGTTCCTGTCCATCCGCACGATACGTAGGTTTTGCGACGCGTTCGGGAAAGCCTCTGAAACGTGCAAGGTCACTGAAGGTCATGCGTCTGCCTGCACTAGACAGGATCATTCATCCCCAGCACCGGTGGAACACGGCTTCACATTTCATCACCGGCACATCGGGGAACACGGTTGTCTTCAAGACACGGGGGAACACGGTTTCAAACACGGGGAACGAGGTCAACCACGGGGAACGCGGCTCAACCACGGGCGGTACGCGGTCAACCACGTGGACACGGTCAAACACGGTGAACGCGGTCAACCACGGGGAACGCTGGATCCAAACCACAGGGAACACGGTACAAACTCGGGGAAACGCGGTCAAACACGTGGGAACACGGTTCAAACAGGGGAACGCGGTTCAAAACACGGGGAACAGGCGGTCAAACAGGGGAACGCGGTTCGTCAAACACGGGGAACACGGTCAACAACACGTGAAACACGTTCAAAACGGGGGAACAAGGGGAACACGGTCAAACCACGGGAACGCGGTCTACCACGGGGAACGCGGGGTCAACGACGGGGAACGCGCGTTCAAAGCAACGGGGAACGCGGGTCAATACACGGGGGGGAAAACACGGTCAAACACGGGGAAAACACGGTCAACACGGGGAACGCGGTTTCAAACACTGGGAACGCGGATCAAACCACGGGGAAACGCGGTCAAACACGGGGAACGCGGGTCAAACACGGGGAACGCGGTCAAACACGGTGGAAACGCGGTCACAACAAACACGTGGTAAAACGCGGTCAAACACGGGAGACTGACGCGGTCGGAACACGGGGAACACGGACGGAACACGGGGAACATTGGTCGAAACACGGGGAGGAATCATCGGTCGAACACGGGTAGACACGGTCAAACGCGGGGAACATGGGAAACACAAACACGGGCACGCGGTTAAACGGATAACACGGTCAACACACGGGGCACACGGTTTTACACACGGGGAACACGGTTCACAGTCACGGGGAACGCGGTGGCCAAACTCAAACACGGGGAACGCGTTCAAACACTGGGAACAATTGGGATACGTTCAAACACGGGGAACGCGGCACACTTTTTTTCAAACACGGGAACACGGTAAACACTGGGAAACGCGGTCAAAGTGTGAACTGGGTCCCACACGGGGAACGGCGCTGTCAAACACGGGGGGGAGACGAAATGGGAACACGGTCATTCAACACCGGGGAAACGCGGAAAACACGGTCAAACCTTGGTGGAACCGATGGGGAACACGGTCGAAACACGGGGAACACGGTCAAACACGGGGAAACGCGGTCAAACCATGGGGAACACTCGGTCAAACACGGGGGGAACGCGGTCAAACACTGGAAACACGGTCCGAACACGGGGAAACTTGGGATACGACGGTCAAACACGGGGAACGCGATTCAAACACGGGAACGCGGTCAAACACGGGGAACATTTGGGGAACACTGACAAACACGGGGGAACGCCGGTCCCAAACACAGGGAACACGTGGGAACGCGGATCAAACACGGGAAACACGGTCGAACACGTGGATACACGGTCAAACACGGGGAACGCGGTCAAACACGGTGGCACGTCGTGTCAAATACGGGGAACGCGGTCAAACACGGTGAACACGGTCCAAACACTGGGAACACGGTCAAACACGGGGAACACAGGGGGGGGAAAAACGCGGTCAACACGGGGAACGCGGTGCAAACACGGGTACCGGTCAAACACGGGGAACACGGTCGACCACGGGGTACACAGAGAACACGGGGAATACATCAACCATCCATCACCCGTTCACACTAGTTCTACGTTATACCTTTTATCAGTCTGAACACTGTGGATGGCTCAATTGTAATCATGTATTGTCTTTCTGCTGACGGGTTAGCACGCAACAAGAGCTTCTCGCTGTACCTCAGTACACATGACAATAATAGACTAAAGTAAAGCGTGCAAACTCCACACAGACCGTGGTCAGGATCGAACCCGGGACCCTTCTGTCCTAGGCCTCCTCCATTGCCAGAGTGAGGCAACACGCAGACTGGAGGAACAAGGGTTTGGACACACTAGAGGCAGGAAACATTTCCCGCTGTATTGGGGGAGTCCAGAACGCAGGGGCCACATTGTTAAGATTGAGGAGTAAGCATTAGAACTGAGACGAGGAAACACATTTCTCACAGAGAGTGGTGATCTGTGGATTTCTCTGCCTCAGGGGCGGTGGAGGCCGGGTCTCTAGATACTTTCAAGAGAGAGCTAGATAGAGCTCTTAAAGATAGCGGAGTCAGGGGATATGTGTGGGAGAAGGCTCAGGAACGGTGTACTGATTGATGAAGATCAGCCCGTGATCCCATTGAATGGAGGTGCTGGCACCGAAGGGGCCGAATGGCCTCCCCTCCTTCACCTATAGTCTAACACCACATATTCCGCCGGGCATGCTTACACACCAACAGTATGAACATTGAATTCTCTGCATTTTAGGAAATCTCTAACTACCCCCCATCCCCAGCCCCCTCTCCTATTCTGTTCCCAAGCAGCCACCCCGGGGGGGGGGGGGGGGGGGGGGGGGGGGGGGGGGGGGGGGGGGGCCCCACCCAGTCCCCTGTGCCCATTTAGTTCAGTTTCTTGTTGTCAAAGTTTACTAGGGTACATTGAAAGCTTTTGTTTGCGTGCTATCCAGTCGAAACAACATTCTAACATGAAGATAATAAGCCAGCCACGCTGCGTAGACAAGACTCCTACACACCTTCCCCCTTATTCCCTTTTCTCACTATTTTCTCACTAAATCGTCACAATTGCATTCCTTTCATTCTGACTAAACATCTTGGTAATTCATCTCTGGCCTATCGTCCCAAACATCTGTCCTCTCCATCGCCCCCAGCCCCCTACCCCTACCTGTATCCACGCCTAATACCACCTTCCCTGGTTTGTCCCACCACCCCCCCCCTCCCCCTCCGCACAACCCCTACAATTAGTCTAAAAGAAAGGTCCCCTTGCCCTAAACACCACCCAAGCATGCATGCTGTCCACCACTGCTGTTCGTCACTTCCTGTTACTCCATGTCGGCGTGTTTAAAGTGGCGTTGTGTGTGCAGGTATGTGCGCAGGTGGTGTTGCCAGGTGTGGTATGTGGGCGTGTGTGTCAGGTGTGTGTGCAGGTGTGTAGTGCATGTGTGTGCGCAGTGTGGTGCAGGTGTGTGTGCAGGTGTGTGGGCAGGTGTGTGTGCAGGGAGGTGTATGCGGTCGTGTGTGTGCAGGTGTTGTGTCAAGGTGGGTGTATGCGGGACGTGTGTGTGCAGGTTTGAGTGCAGGTGTTTATGCGGCAGTGTGATGCGCAGTGTGTTGTGCAGGTGTGTGGTGGGCAGGTGTGTATGCGGGGCGTGGGTGCGCCGGTGTGTGTGGCATGTGGTGTGGGCGCAGGTGTGTTGCAGGTGTGGTATGCGGGCGTTCTTTCGCGAGGTGTGTGCGCCGGGGTGTGTGCGCAGGTGTGGTGTGGCAGGTGATGAGTGCAGGTGTGTATGCGGGGCGTGGTGTGTGCAGTTGTGTGTGCAGGTGTGTGACGCAGGTGTGTGCGCAGGTGGGTTGTGCGCAGGTGTGTACAGGTGCACGTCACTGCACGTCGTAGATGGCATGGGAGATACGGGGTGTGAGTCTGCGTGTGAATGCGGCAGCCACTGTCGTGCAGGAGGGCGGTGAACATCAGCCGCAACCCGCTCAGGTCCATGCGCTTGCCTGATTCACCGCCGCGCCCCGGAACAACTCCCGCTGGCAGGCTGTGGCACAGGGTGGGTTCAGTAACAGGGCTCACTGGCATCACGCCCTCCACCCCGACCGCCCACCCAACCCCCCCCAACCCCCACACCCCTGCACCCCCCTCGCCCCTACCCCCCCTAAACCCGTCCCCCCTCGCCCCACCCCCCGCCTCGCCCCGACCACCCCTCAACCCCAACCCCACTCACCCCACTCACCCCAACCCCCATCACCCCCTTTACCCGACCCCACTCGCCCCGACCATTCCCTCAACCCGACCTCCCCGTCGACCCGACCCACCTCCCCTCCACCCTGACCCCCATCGACCCCACTCCCCCCACCCCCCATTTACCCTAGCCCCCACACCCTACCCCCCTCAACCCTGACCCCCACACCCACTCACCCAACGCCCCATCACGCCACCCTCACCCTACCCCCCCACCCTGACCTCCATCCTCCCAACCCCTCGCCCCCCCCCCCTGCTGACACTCTCGGTAAGACCGCCCCTGCTAGCCTCAACCAATCATATCCCCCTCCCCTTCCCCTGCTAAAGCCCTTCCTGGGGACCACCGGACTGGTCACTCCGTGGGTGGGGCAGGTGTCTGGCGTGCAGGGGCCGTACGCAGGTCAGGGTGGGATGAGGACCCCGCGGCGATTGTAACCCTGCAGTAGCGGCCTGGGGCTCATCCTCTGCTCCAGCGTGCAGGCCACGATTCTTCTTGGTCACGAGGATGAAGGCCCAGACTGGGGACGCATGGCAGGGTCAGAGAGGATTTGGGCGGCAAGATGAGAGGGGACGGGGGGAGAGAAGGGGACGTGGGATGAGGGGACGGGAGACGAGGATGACGTTATCCGAGAGGAGGGGACTGGGATTCTCGCTTTTGGCCTGTTCTCGTCTCTTGTCCTTCTGCTCTTGCTTTTCCTTTTCTCTCTTTCGCTTTGTTCTGCTCTGTTTCCTTTTCGTCTCTTTGTCCTTTTCTCTCTCTTTCCCGTATCTCTCTTTTCCTTTTCTCTCTTTTCCTTTTCCGCTCTTTTCCGTTTTCTCTCTTCTCTTTTCCTTTTTCTCTACTGTTCCCTTTTCTCTCTCCTTTTTCCCCTGTTCTCGGCTCTCTTGTCCTTCTCTTCTTTTTGCCCCTTTTTTTTTTGGGGTTGTTTTTGTTTTTTATTCTCATCTTTTCCTTTTCTGCTTCGTATGTTTCCGCTTTATTTGTCTCTCTTTCATATTTCTTCCCTTCTTTCTTTTCCTTTTCTGCTCTTTTCCTGTCTCTCTCTGTTCTCTTTTCTCTCTTGTTCCATTTCTCGTCTTTTCCTGTTCTCTCGGTTAGCCGTCTCTCTCTTTTCCATTTTTTGTTCTCTCTCTTTCCTTCTCTCTCTTTTTCTCTTTTCTCTCTCTTTGTCCTTTTCTCTCTTTTCCTTTGCGTCTCTCGTTGCTTTTCTCTCTCTCTTTACGTGTTCTCTCTTTTCCTTTTCTCTGCTTTTCCTTTTTCCTCTCTGTGTCCTTTTCTCTCTCTCTTTTCCTTTTATCTCTCTATTTACCTTTTCTCTCTCTCTTTTCCGTTCTGAGCTCCTTCCTGTTTCTCTCTCTCTTTTCCTTTTCCTCTCTCTTTGGCCTTGTTTCACTCTCTTTTCCTTTTCTCCTCTATCTTTTCCTTTTGTCTCTCTCTCTTTTCCTTTTCTGCTCTCTTCCGGTTCGTCCTCTCCTTTTTTCTTTTCATCCTCTTGTCCTTTTCTCGTCTTATTCGCTTTTCTCTCTTATCCCTATTTTTTTCTTCTTTTCACTTGTCTCTCTTTCCTTTTCTCTCTCTCGTTTCCTTTTCGCATCTTGTTATCCTTCTCTCTGGCTTTTCCTTCTTCTCCTCGTTTTCCTTTTTCTCTCTCTCTTTGCCTTTTCTCTCGTTTTCCTTTGGATCTCTCTTTTCTTTGCCTTTTCTCTCTTTCCTTGTCCTCTCTCTCTTTTTCTTTCTCACTTTCCTTGCTGCTCTCGCTGTCCCTGTTCTCTGCTCTTATTCCTTTTCTTCTCTCTTTTTCCGTTTCTCTATCTGTTTTCCTGTGTCTCTCTTCTGCCTTGTCTCTCTTTTCCTTTGCTCTCTCGCCTTTTCTCTCTCTCGTCTTTTCCTTTTCTCTCTTTTCCTTTTCTCTCTCTCTTTCCTTTTTCTCTTCTTTCCTGTTCTCTCTCTTTTCTTGTTTTCTCTTGTTCGCTTTTTCCTGCTCTTCCGTTTTCTTTCTCTTTTCCTGTTCTGGCGCTTTTGCCTTTTTCTCTCGCGTTGCCGTTCTCTCTTTTTCCTTTTATCTCTTTTCCTGGGTCTTCTCTGGGTTCCTTCCTCTGCTCTCTTTTCCGTTTGCACTCTTCGCCTTTTTGCTTCTTCCTTTCTTCTCGTTTTCCTATCTCGCTCGTTTGCCTTTTCTCTCGTTGTCCTTGGTCTCTCTTTTACCGTTTGCTCTCTCTTCCTTGTGCTACCTCGCTTCCGTTGCGCTTTCTTTTTCCTTTTCTCTCTTTTCCTTTCTCTCCTCTCTTTTGCTTCTTTTCTCTCTTTTCCTTTTTTGCGCGTTTTGTGTCTCGTTGTTTTTCGCTCTCTCTTTCCTTTTCTCTGTCTTTCCTTTTTCCTGCCTCTCTTTCGTTTTTCTCTCCCCTGGACCCTCTTTTTCTTCCTCACTTTAGCTTTTTCCTTTTTTCTTTCGCTGTTTCCTTTCCCTTTCCGGTTTCGTTCATATTTCGTATTCGATGCTCGTTCCTTTTTTATCTTTCCTTTCCTTTTATCTATCATTTCGTTCCGTTGGCTAGTCTCGTGTCCTGGTCCGATCTTGCTTGCCTTTTTGCTTGTCGTTCTAGTCTCTTGGCCTGGGTCTTGCTCTTGGCCTTGGCTGTCCGTGGGTCAATCTTGCTTGTCAGGGGGCCTGTAGTGCTGTCATGAGGATAGCGCGGGGCTGGTGTCGTGCAGGTAGAGAGAGCGGGGTCATTTGGATATCGGGCGGGCCTGGGTGAGTGGGCGGGGCAGGGGGAGTGAACCGGGGCAGGGGGAGTGAACTTGCAGGAGGGGGGGAGTCATGGGTTATGAGGTGCCTGGGGAGGGTAGGGCATGGGGGCGGGAGTCTGGTCCTTGCTATTAGAATGGCAGTGGGCGAGGGGTAGATTTGAGGGCATGTTGATTGGAGGGCAGTTGGTGAGTGGAGTGGGCCAGGAAAGTGAGGGTCAGTTGCATGTGGTAGTAGTGTAGGCAGGGGAGTGAGGGGCATGGGGAGGGAGGTGGCAGGGGGAGGGATGTCAGGGAGGGGAGCGGGCAGGTGGGAGGGAGGGCAGGGGGAGGAGCGGGGCAGTGGATATAGAGGGCAGGGCCAGGGGTAGTGAGGGCAGGGGGAGGGAGGGCAGGGGGAGGTAGCGTGCAGGGATAGTGTGGAGGGGCAGGGGGAGGGAGGGCATGTGGGAGGAGGGCAGGGGGAGGTGGGAGGGCAGTGGTGAGGGAGGGGCAGGGGGAGGGAGCGGCAGGGGGGGGAGGGAGGCAGGGGGGAGGGAGGGCAGGGGGAGGGAGCGGGCATGGGGAGGGAGGGCAGGGAGGAGGTGCAGGGGAGGGAGCGGGGCAGGGATAGTGAGGGCAGGGGGAGGGAGGGCATGGGGAGGGAGTGCATGGGGAGGGAGGGCAAGGGGGGGGAGTGTGCAGGGGGAGAGGGGCATGGGGGGAGCGGGCAGGGTGAGTGAGGGCAGGGGGAGGGAGCGGGGCATGGATAGTGGAGGGCGGGGGAGGGAGTGGGCAGGGGGAGGGAGGGCGGGCAGGGGGAGGGCGCGGTCATGAGGGGATTTTGGCAGGGGAGGTGGCGGGTGCAGGGGGGAGAGGGGGCAGGGGGGGAGCGTCAGGGGGAGGGAGGGCATGGGGGGTAGGCGGGCAGGGGGAGGGAGGGCAGGGGGGGGGTGGGCAGGGTGAGGGAGGCAGGGGGAGGGAGCGGAGCAGCAGGGGAGAGGGGGCAGGGGGGGAGCGGTGCAGTGGGAGGGAGGGGCAAGGGGGGGAAGCGGGCCATGGGGAGAGGTGGCAACAGGAGACTCACGAGGACAGCATGTCCTTCTGTGCCCCGCCTGCACCACACAAATGCCCTCTCACACTGGGTTTGGCCCACCATGACTGTGGGCGTGTGCACGGGTGGGTGGGCTTGGTCCCCCGCCGACGGACACCAGCTGCACACAATCTTTGGCGTGACCCACTTAGTTACAGATCAGTGCGGGGGAGAGAGACAGATGGGAGGGGGTGTCACGGCTGGTGAGAGGGATCGGAGGGTAACGCAGCCTGCTGATGAGATGGGACACACCCCTCAACCCCACTCCTCTACTATACGTGGATGGGGGGGGGGGGGTCGAGATGACACCAGCAGCCCCCGGGCAACGGCTTGCATCTCTGGCAAGCAAGAAAAACGGTCCCGTGGCGGGTAAAACGAGGAACTTCAAAATGCTGGATTACACCAAAGATAAGCACAGAGTGCTGGAGTAAAAAAAAACATCCAGCGGGTCAGGCAGCAATCTGTGGAAACATGAACACAGAGTGCTGGAGTATCTCAGGCGGGTTCAGCAGCATCCTCTGTGGAAAAACATGGACAACAAAAGAGGAGTATGCATGCGTAACTCAGCGGGTCAGGCAGCTATCTGTGGAGAAACATGGACACATGCTGGAGTACTCCAGGCGGGTCAGGCAGCATCTGTGGAGAACATGGACACAGAGTGCTGGAGTAACTCAGCGGGTCAGGCAGCATCTGTGGAGAGAAGGAATGGGTGATGTTTCAGGTTGAGACCCTTCATCAGACCGAGAAGGAGGCCACACTTCCCCCCTCCACTGTCCAGGGACCCCTACATTTGGGGTGGACTGTTTCCTTTATCATCGTTACTTTTTTGCCTATCTTTCTTTCATTTGTTCTATATCTCTCTACATCACCGTCTATATCTCTCGTTTCTCTCTCCCCTGACTCTCATCTGAAGAAGGGTTTTTTCGACCTAAACGTCAACCTTCCCTTCTCTCCAGTGATGCTGCCTGACCCGCTGAGTTACTCCAGCCCTTTTTGTGTCTATCTTCAGTTTAAACCAGCATCTGCATTCCTTCTTACACACTCATATATACATGGTGCCCTCCCATAATGTTTGGGGACAAAGACCCAGTCATTTATATATTGCCTCTGTTCTCCGACAATTTGAGAATTTGTAATAGAAAAAATCAACATGTTGTTAAAGTGCACATTGCCAGATTAAATAAAGCCAATTTTAAATATTTTGGTTACACCAATGTAGAAATAACAGCTGTGTGTTATACATAATCCCCCCCATTTCAGGGCACCATAATGATTGGAAAACAGATGTACACAAACATTGCTGTAATTTCTACATGGTGTAAATCAAAATGTATAAAATGTCCTTTATTAAAATCTGACAATGGTTGCACTTTAACCACATTAATTTTTTCTATTACAAATCACAAATTGTGGAGTACAGAGGCAAATAAATAAGGATGATCGGTTCTGTCCCACACATTACGGAGGCACTGTATATAAAGAACAAACAAATAAACACGCCAAGTCAAACGGTTGCACAAACGTCAATGTGATAGGAGTAGAATAAGGCCTTCGGCCCATCAAGTTTAACTCCACCATTTCAATCACGGCTGATCCCATCTCCGCTACCAACCAATTACTCGCCCATAACCCTTGACACCCGTAACTAATCAAGAATCTATTATCTCTGCCTTACAAATATCCAGTTGACCTGAGATCTCCGCACCTTTTGTGTTCAGAGAATTCCACAGATTCACCACCCCCTGGCTAAAGACAATTTTCTCCTTCATCTTCCTAAAGAAAAAAAGCCTTTAATTCTGAGGCCGTGCCTCTAGTTCCTAGACTCTCCCACAAGTTGAAACATCCACTCCACATCCACTCTATCCAGCCTTTCACTATTCTGTATATTCAATGAAGTCCCCCCCTCATTCTTCTAAACTCCTGGCGAGGCGCAGGCGCCATCGCTGTCAAATGCTCATCATATTCCCTGGGATCAAACCCACTCATTCCTGGGATCATTCTGTAAACCTCCTCTGGACCTCTCCAGAGTCAGAAGCACATCCTTCCTTGGAATATGTGCCAAAAATTGCTCACAATATACCAAATGCAGCCTGACCAGCGCCTTAATGAGCCTCAGCATTTACATCCCTGTTTTTGTACACAAGCCTCTCTCGAAATAAATGCTAGAATTACATTTACTTTCTTTACTACTGATTCAAACTTGCAGATTAAACATTTGGGGAATCCTGCACCAGCGCTCCCAAGTCCCTCTGTAACCTCTGATTTCTGGGATCTTCTCCCCCATTTAGATAATAGCAATGCCTTTATTCCTACTACCAAAATGTATGCCACCACACTTTGCCACACTAGTATTCCCATCTGCCACTTCTTTCTTTCTGCCCACTCTCCCAACCTGTCCCAAGTCCTTCTCAGAGTCCCTGCTTTCCCTCTACACAACCTGCCCCTCCCACCTATTTCCGTATCATCTGCAAACTTGGCCTCAAAGCCTTCAAACCCCTCGTCCAAATCATTAATATACAACATGAAGAGTAGCGGCCCCAGCACCGAGCCCTGCAGAACCCCGCTAGTCACTGGCAGCCAACCAGAAAAAGCCCCCTTTATTGCCACTCTTTGCCTTCTGCCATCCAGCCAACCTGCTATCCATGCCAGTATCTGCCCCTCTGATACCGTGGGCTCTCATCTTCTTTAGCAGCCTCACGTGTGGCACCTTATCAAGGGCTTTCTGAAAATCTAGGTATACAACATCTACTGACTCTCCTTTGTCTGTCCTGATATTTACTTCTTTAAAGATTTCCAGCAAATTTGTCAGGCGAGACCTTCCCTTCACAAAGCCGTGCTGACTTCAACCTATTTTATCGTGAACTAAGTACAGCGTAACCTCATCCTTTATAATGGACTTTAAAATCTTACCAACCCCTGAAGTCAGAACTAAAATGTCATAGACTCTGGAACAGCTTCTTCCCCTCTGTTATCAGGCTTCTGAACGGCCCTTCCATAAGCTAGGGCACTGTCCGATTCACCTCTACCCCATTGCGGACATTGGACTCTGTCTGTGGAGCTGATGCGCTACAATGCTGAGAACTATATTCTGCACTCTGTATCTTCCCCTTTGCTCCACCTATTGTACTGGAGTTTGTTGTATGTATGATCTAATCTAATTGGATCGCATGTGGAGCAACGCTTTTCACTGTACCTCGGTACACGTGACCATAATGGGGTGAATGCACGAGTATTTCACCAGGACAAGGGAAGAACCAGAGGACCTGGGTTTACGGTGAGGAGAGGAAGGATTTAATAGGAACCTGAGGGGCAACTTTTTCACACAGAGGGTGGAGGGCGTATGGAACGAGCTGCCAGAGGAGGTGGTTGAGGCAGGTGCTATAACAACATTTAAAAGGCATTTAGACGGAACAGGTTTAGAGGGATATGGGCCAAACGTGGGCAGATGGGACCAGTGTAGATGGAGGATCTTCGGGTGGAGACCCCTGGTCTAACCCTACCTTCCAGCCAGGGTCCATGGTTCTGAGGATCACAACCATTGCTGGGCATTCCCTGTCCCTGCCTCTCCCCCCTCTCACCCTGTCTCCCCACCCTCCTTACACCCAGCCTCTCACACCGTCTCTCCCACCCTATCACCCCTGCTCTCACAAAACTGTCTCTTCCCCCCCTCGTCTCTCCCCCCTGTCTCTCCCCTGCTCACCCCCCGGGGGCTTCCACCCCCCCCCCCCACCCCCCTGCCTCTCACAAACTGTCCTTCCCCCCGTCTCTCCACCTACTCCCCCCTCTCATCCAGTCTCTCCCCCCCTTCCCCCCCCGCCCTATCCCCCAGTCCCCTGCTTCTCCCTCTCAGTCTCTCCCCTTGCCTCTCTCCTCCCTCTGCCCCCTCTCCCCTGCCTCTCCCTCCCTCTCCCCGTCTCTCCCCGTCACTTGCCCCCCTTCCTCGCCCCTCATCCAGTCTTCTCACCCCGTCTCTCCTGCCTGTATCTCCCCCACTTGCACCCCCCCCCCCTAGTCTCTCCCCCCAACCTCCCCCCCCAGTCTCTCCCCCCTCTCTTTAGACTTTAGAGATAGCTTCCTGTGTGGCGCGCTGCGAGACAGCAGGCATCCAGATCTACCGCTGCGCCACCGTATGCCACTCAGACCCCCTCTCGTCTCTGTCCCCTGATCATTACTGCCCTCTCTCCCCCCCCCCGCCCACATCCTTCCCCCCACCCACCCACCACTCCCCCCCCACCCCCCTCCACACTCCCTTACCCCCACCCCACCGCATCGATTTGGTTCAAAGCTACTCCTTCCTTTCAGACGGTTCCATCACCTGCCTCGGTCACTATCTACTCCCTCTCTTCCCACCTTTCATCCCGCCCTCTACATTCAGTCTAAAGACGGGTCCCGACCCGAAATGTCACTATCCCCTTTCTCCACAGATGCTGCCTGACCCGCTGAGTTACTCCAGCACTCTGTGTCCATGTTCTCCACAGATGCTGCCTGACCCGCTGAGTTACTCCAGCACTCTGTGTCCATGTTCTCCACAGATGCTGCCTGACCCGCTGAGTTACTCCAGCACTCTGTGTCTTTTTCTGTAAAGCGGCATCTGCAGTTCCTGTGCCCACAGACCAGGAGTGGTGATTTTCATCAGGCACGATATATTGGATGGGACACATTGTAAATCTGTTGAGCGCAGCTGGATACACGTGGCCATGATAAACCGATATTCCCTTCAGTAACACACTGACCCCGTCACCTCTCCCCATCCTGGGTTCACAGTGCAGGGTCAGTGGCCTCACCAGCGCTGAGAAAGCCTCAGCATTACGTCCTTGATGTGACACCTGTCCCTACACCTCCTCCCTCACTGTTTTTTAACTATCTCCACCCTTCTTTAGTCAGAGGGTAATTAATCCGTGGAAAGGGCTGTGGAGGCCAAGTCAGTGGATATTTTTAAGGCAGAGATGGACAAATTCTTGATTAAAACGGGTGTCCAGGGTAAGGGAGAAGGCAGGAAAATGGGATTAGGAGGTAGAGATCAGACATGATTGAATGGCGGAGTAGACTTGATGGGGCCGAATGGCCTTATTTTACTCCTGTAACTTGGGAACCTCCACCCCCACCGACTTAATTTAGTTTAGCCATAGAGTGATGCAGTGTGGAAACAGGCCCTTCGGCCCAACTTGCCCACACTGGCCAACAAGGTCCCAGCTATACTAGTCCCACTAGTCTGCGTTTGGTCCATATCCCTCCAACCTGTCCTATCCCTATTTCTGTCTAACTTTTTCTTAAACGATGGGATTGTCCCAGCCTCAACTACCTCCCCTGGCAGCTTGTTCCATACACGCACCACCCTCTGTGTGAAAACGTTACCCCTCAGATTCCTATTAAATCTTTTCCTCTTCACCTTGAACCTATGTCCTGTGGTCCTCGATTCCCCTACTCTCCTACTCTGGGCAAGAAACTCTGTGCATCTACCCAATCTATTCCTCTCATAATTTTCTCTGTAAGATTTCCCCTCATCCTCCTGCGTTCCATGGAATAGAGACCCAGCCTACTCAACCTCTCCCTGTAGCTCACACCCTCTAGTCCTGGCAACATAGTAGGGAAGTAATGTTAAAGTAGGGAAGTAATGTTAAAATTGTAATGTTAAAATTAGGAGTAGGGAAGTAATGTTAAAATTGTAATGTTAAAATTAGGAGTAGGGAAGTAATGTTAAAATTGTACAAGGCATTGGTAAGACCAATTCTGGAGTATGGTGTACAATTTTGGTCGCCTAGTTATAGGAAGGATGTCAACAAAATAGAGAGAGTACAGAGGAGATTTACTAGAATGTTGCCAGGGTTCCAGCAACTATGTTACAGAGAAAGGTTGAACAAGTTAGGTCTTTATTCTTTGGAGCGCAGAAGGTTAAGGGGGGACTTGATTGAGGTCTTTAAAATGATTGAAAGGGATAGGACAGAGTTGACGTGGATACGTTTTCCCATTGAGGGTAGGGAAGATTCAAACAAGAGGGCATGACATGAGAATTAAGGGACAGAAGTTTAGGGGTAACGTGAGGGGGAACTTCTTTACTCAGAGGGTGGTGGCTGTGTGGAATGAGCTTCCAGTGGAAGTGGTGGAGGGAGGATCGATTTTAACATTTAAAAGTAAAGTGGATAGGTATATGGACGTGAAGGGAATGGAGGGGTATGGTCTGAGTGCAGGTAGATGGGACTAGGGGAAAACAAATGGTCGGCACGGACTGGAAGGGCCGAGAGAGCCTGTTTCCGTGCTGTAATTGTTATATGGTTAACATCCTCGTAAATCTTTGCTGAACCCTTTCCAGCTTGACAATATCTTTCCTATAACATGGTGCCCAGAACTGAACAGAATATTCTAAATGCGGCCTCACCAACGTCTTATACAACTGCAACATGACCTCCCAACATCTATACTCAATACTTTGACTGATGAAGGCCAAAGTACCAAAAGCCTTTTTGACCACCTTATCTACCTGCGACTCGACCTTCAAGGAACCATGCACCTGTACTCCTAGATCCCTCTGCTCTACAACACTCCCCAGAGGCCGACCATTCACTGTGTAGGTCCTGCCCTTGTTCGACATCCCAAAATGCAACACCTCACACTTCTCTGTATTAAATTCCATCAACCATTCCTCCGCCCACCTGGCCAATCGATCCAGGTCCTGCTGCAATCATTCACAACATAGAAACATAGAAACATAGAAATTAGGTGCAGGAGTAGGCCATTCAGCCCTTCGAGCCTGCACCGCCATTCAATATGATCATGGCTGATCATCCAACTCAGTATCCCGTACCTGCCTTCTCTCCATACCCTCTGATCCCCTTAGCCACAAGCCTTAGCCAACCATCTTCACTATCTGGAAAACCACCCACTTTTGTATCATCAGCAAACTTGCTAACCTTGCCCTGTATGTTCTCATCCAAATCATTGATGTAGATGACAAACAGTAACGGGCCCAGCACCAAACCCTAGTGTGGTGTCAGTGAATTGACAGGATTATCAGTGAATAGCCTTTGTTTCCATGCTGTGCAGTCAAAGAAAAGACAAAAATGCTGGAGTAACGCAGCGGGACAGGCATTATCTCTGGATAGAAGGATGGGTGACATTTCGGGTCGAAATCCTAATTCAGTCTTGACCCGAAACGTCACCCATTCCTTCTCTCCAGAGATGCTGCCTGTCCTGTTGTTACTCCAGCATTTTGTGTCTATCTTCGGTGTAAACCAGCATCTGCAGTTCCTTCCTGCACAAAAGACTATACGCGACTACAATCAAGCTGTCCACAGTGCAGAAATACAGGATAAAGGGAATAACGTTTAGTGCAAGATAAAGAGCACTTATGCTGCCTGACCCGCTGAGTTACTCCAGCACTCTGTGTCCATGTTCTCCACAGATGCTGCCTGACCCGCTGAGTTACTCCAGCACTCTGTGTCCATGTTCTCCACAGATGCTGCCTGACCCGCTGAGTTACTCCAGCGCTTTGTATTGATGTTTGGTATAAACCAGCATCTGCAGTTCCTTTTTACACACACCAATTAAAGATAGTTCAAAGGTCTCCAATGAGGGAGGTGAGAGGTCAGGTCCACTGTCTAGATGGTGGTAGGACGGTCCAGTTGCCTGATAACAGCTGGGAAGAAACTAGATAGACAGTGCTGGAGTAACTCAGCGGGTCAGGCAGCATGGGTGACGTTTCGGGTCGAGACCCTTCTTCAGACTGTCTCTGCACCGTGATCGCTGTCTCCACTCCGCTGCAGGTATTTGCTGCGATCAGCAGGCTTCAGTACAGCTCACAGATGCTGAGACAACTACCTTTCCACCAACGCACATCACCCCAGCGTCATGATGATATTCTGCAGCACCACAGGAGCCGAGGGGAAATTCCCGCGTGTGGTTGGAATTTACCCACCGGTGGGAAGGGGCCGAGGTCACCGGGCCACTAGTCAGCACCGCACCCTGACGGCACAGCGACCCAACGCTGTCACGGGAGAGGCACGGCACGGAAACGCTGGGAAACCCCCAACCACCCGGCAGAAAGGAGGGCAGAAAGCTGACAGCTCCAGCACTCACAGCTCTACACCAGATCAACAACTAGAGAGAGAGAGGGGAGGGGGGGGGGAGGGTGAGGGGGGGAGGGAGAGGGGGGGAGAGAGAGGGGGGGGGGGGGGAGAGGGGGGGAGAGGGGGGAGAGAGGGGGGAGAGAGAGGGGGAGAGAGAGAGAGGTGGAGGGGAGAGAGGGTGGGAGAGGAGAGAGAGAGGGGAGAGAGGGAGAGAGGGGGGAGAGGGAGAGAGCGGGGGAGAGAGAGAGGGGGAGAGTGTGGGAGGGAGGTCGGGGGAGGGGGGGAGAGGAGGGGGTGGGGTAGAGGGGGGGAGTGCAGGGGGGAGAGAGGGGGGATGGGAGAGAAATGCAAGGAACTGCTGATGCTGGAATTACATAGAACACAGCGATGGAGTAACTCAGTGGGTCAGTCGGCATCTCTGGAGGACACAGATGGGTCATTTGTGTTCTAATTGGGTATGGAGGTTGAGATGTTATGTTACAATGGTACAACATGCTGGTGAAGCCACACTTGGAGTATTATGTGGTGGAGGCCGGTTCTCTGGATGCTTTCAAGAGAGAGCTAGATAGGGCTCTTAAAGATATCGGAGTCAGGGGATATGGGGAGAAGGCAGGAACGGGGTACTGATTGGGGATGATCAGCCATGATCATCCCCAATCACATTGAATGGCGGTGCTGGCTTGAAGGGCCGAATGACCTCCTCCTGCACCTATTGTCTATTGTGTTCATTTTTGGTCACCATGTTATAGAAAGGATGCAGTGAAGATTAATGAGGATGTTGCCAGGACTCGAGAGCTGGAGCTACAGGGAGAGGTTGGCCAGGCGCGGACTTTATTCCTTGGAGCGCAGGAGGATGAGGTGCTAGAGGTGTACAACATAGGGGAAGAGGTATGATAAATGCACACAGTCTTTTACCCAGAATAGGAGTATCAAGACCAGAGGACATGGGTTTAAGGTGAGAGTGAAAAGATTTCATCGGTACCTGAGGATATCGGGAGTCGGGGGTTATGAGGAGATGTCAGGAGAATGGGGTGAAGAGAGATAGGTTTAGATCAGCCATGATTGAATTGCGGAGTAGACTCGACGGGCCGAATGGCCTAATTCTGCTCCTATAATTTATGACCGGATGACATATTGGTCAGCATGGACGAGTTGGGCCGAAGGGCCTGTGGCCGTGCGGTATGTCTTGTGACTCATAAACAGGCGTGGAACGGTCCCGACGTGGACAGGTGTGGTTAGTGTGGATGGAGAGAAGGTTTGCCGTTCATACCCCGAAGCAAACCCACGCTTACTCACTGATTCACCAGGATGTTGCCAGGACTAGAGGGTGTGAGCTACAGGGAGAGGTTGACTAGGCTGGGTCTCTATTCCTTGGAGCGCAGGAGGATGAAGGGAGATCTTATAGAGGTGTGTAAAATCATGAGAGGAATAGATCGGGTAGATGCACAGTCTTTTACCCAGAGTAGGGGAATCGAGGACCAGAGGACATAGGTTAAAGGTGAAGGGGAAAAGATTTAATAGGAATCTGAGGAGTAACTTTTTCACACATAGGGTGGTGGGTTTATGGAACAAGCTGCCAGAGGCTGGGACTATCCCATCGTTTTAGAAACAGTTAGACAGGTACATGGATAGGACAGGTTTGGAGGGATGTGGACTAAGCACAGGCAGGTGGGATTAGCGTAGCTGGGACATTGTTGGCTGGTGTGGGCGAGATGGGCCTGAGGGCCTGTTTCCACACTGTATCACTCTGCGACTGCGAATGATGACTGTGTCGGGAACAGTGAATGGGAGCAATTAGTGGCACGGACTCTCCCTGCATCTGGAGAAAGAGTTCAGCGTGTGCCCTTGAGGTGCCTGTGATACTGGGCCATCCAAACCCCACCCTTACACACAGACCTCAGTCGCTGGCTTCTGCTTCCACTTCCTGGCACCGTTCTGAACTGCCACTCATTTCCTCTTTCATACCCTTTCACTGAGTCAAGCAACATCCCAACCCCAAATTTGCATTTGTGCTAAATTTAATTCTACCGGCAGAATAATCCCACCCACAACTCGGTGATTCAGTTCAGAAAAATCCAGAGCAATCGTCTGAAAGCTGCTTCAAAATCTCAAATTCAACTTCTTTCCGCAGAGACCGTTCCCTCCGTAACTCCCTGGTCAATTCGTCCCTTCCCACCCAGACCACCCCCTCCCCGGGCACTTTCCCTTGCAACCGCAGGAAATGCTACACTTGTCGCTTTACCTCCCCCCTTGACTCCATCCAAGGACCCAAGCAGTCTTTCCAGGTGAGGCTGAGGTTCACCTGCACCTCCTCCAACCTCATCTATTGCATCCGCTGCTCTCGGTGTCAGCTGCTCTACATCGGTGAGACCAAGCGCAGGCTTGGCGATCGCTTCGCCCAACACCTCCGCTCAGTTCGCAATAACCAACCTGATCTCCCGGTGGCTCAGCACTTCAACTCCCCCTCCCATTCCGAATCCGACCTTTCTGTCCTGGGCCTCCTCCATGGCCAGAGTGAGGCCCATCGCAAATTGGAGGAGCAGCACCTCATATTTCGCTGGGGTCGTTTACACCACAGCGGTGTGAACATTGACTTCTCCAATTTCAGGTAGTCCCTGCTTTCTCCCTCCTTCCCCTCCCGCTTCCCAGCTCTCCCACAGCCCACTGTCTCCGCCTCGTCCTTTCTTCTTCCCACACCCCCCCCCCCCCCCAACATCAGTCTGAAGAAGGGTGTCGACCCGAAACGTCACCTATTTCCTTCGTCCATAGATGCTGCCTCACCCGCTGAGTTTCTCCAGCATTTTTGGCTACCAGAATTTCAGACAGTAGTTTAGTTCATTTTAGTTTCTTGCACGTGTGCCGAGGTACAGCAAACAGCTATTTTTGTCGCATGCTACCCAGACAGGGGAAAGACAATACACGATTTCAATCAAGCCACCCACATCAACATCCTAGGTCACATCTTCAAAAAACGCAAGGTAGACACAAAATGCTGGAGTAACTCAACGGGACAGGCAGCACCTCTGGAGAGAAGGAACGGGTGAGGTTTTGGAAGAAGCGTCTCCACCCGAAACGTCACCCATTCCTTCTCGCCAGAGATGCTGCCTGTCCCTCTGAGTTACTCCAGCACTTTGTGTCTATCTTCGGTGTAAACCAGCATCTGCAGTTCCTGACTACACATCTTGACTGCTCCACTTGAAAAAACCCAATTAGATTTGTGAGACACGACCTCCCACGTACAAAACCATGCTGACGATCCCTAATCAGAGTTGATGTGGGAGAGTCTAGGACCAGAGGGCACAGCCTCAGAATAAAAGAACGTTCCTTTAGGAAGGAGACAAGGAGGAATTTTTTTAGTCAGAGGGTAGTGAATCTGTGGAATTCTTTGCGCAGAGGCCAAGTCATTGGGTATTTTAAAGGCAGATAGATAGATTCTTCATTAATGTGGGTGTCAGGGGTATATGGGTAGAAGGCAGGAGAATGGGGTTGATCAATAGAAAGATAGATGAGCCATGATTTAATGGCGGAGTAGACTTGATGGACCGAATGGCCTAGTTCTATTCCTGTGACATATTATCTTTTCCAGCTAAATGCATGAATCTTAGAAACATAGAAAATAGGTGCAGGAGGAGGCCATTTAGCCCTTTGAGCTAGTACCACCATTCATTGAGATCATGGCTGATCATCCACAATCAGTACCCCGATCCTGCCTTTGTTAACAATGGCTAAATTGGAGAGGCTAGGACTTCAAAATGGGGTACAAGCTTCAGGGCTGCTGGGAGATTTGGTCAATTTTGAATTGCTCACTGCAGAGCTGGGACAAGCTGCGGAGTGGTGACAGTGTGACTAGAGCCTAGATACAATTTGCAAGCAAAGAATTAGAACATCTGCAGACCCTGTCAATTAGGTGCAAAATGCATAGAATGGATTGGATGGCTGCAAACCAGACATACACCTTGTAAATAGCTGTAAATAATGTTGCAGAGTTCAACTTTGCCGAGGGTTGATTGGATGAGGTATTGAGGCTTGCCTGGGTTTCCGGCAGATCAGGATAAATGTTTCTAAGTTGGCTCCCTTGCGAAGTACGGTTTAAATACAATGTATTGAGCAGCTGTATTATTGGGTTAGGGAAATGTCTGTTATGTATGGGGTTAATTGATATCTATAATTGGATTGTAAAAAGACCACCCCTATATGGTTCAGCCCCTCGAGGTCCCGGGACATATAAAGGTCCGCTACCACGAGGTCCAGCGTCGATCTTCTGGGAGAGCGCTTGGGACTACGTGACCTCCTGGAGTGTCTCTATCTGAGCGAGTCCTAGAGGGCTTGAACAGGCAGACACGAGGATCGAACCCGCGGTGGGATAGGTACAGTAGTTGAACTGTAATGCACTTTTGTTAAAATAAAATGTAGTTGTTTCAAGTGCTTGATTCCGTGTTTATGCTGAAACTAGACTGGGGGAAGCTTGGAAACGAGCAATTGACACCTTCTCCCCATATCCCCTGATTCCGCTAACCCCTGGAGCTCTATCTAACTCTTTTAAATTCATCCAGTGAGTCGGCCTCTACCACCTTCTGTGGCAGAGAATTCCACACTCACAACTCTCTGGGTGAAATCGTTTTTTCTCATCTCAGTTTTAAATGGCCTCCCCTTTATTCTTAGACTGTGGCCCCTGGCTCTGGACTCCCCCAACATTGGGAACATTTTTCCTGCATCCAGCTTGTCCAGTCCTTTTATAATTGTATCTGTTTCTATAAGATTTCCCTCTCATCCTTCTAAACTCCAGCATCTTGTAAAGCATGTAAACGGGAACCTTTGCCCCCTCTTGTGCATACAGGCAGGGTCACTGGAATTAACCGGTAGGCGTTGAAACGCCACGTGTGATTAGTGTGTGAACGGGGATCATGACAGAAGCCTCCTCGTGGCGAGCCCTGGAAACGATGACACGATGCACGCTGTGATGCGTCGGGCGAGAATTCTGTCAACATGTTGGACGACGACAGAAGCCAACAGCGAGCTACATTGTCTGACACACGAGTGTGTGAACACGGGGACAGCCGGCTGGGTCAACATTCACACACTTACCTTCACAGCTGGGTAGGTCTTCTTGTTCTTCTCGCTGGAAGCCCCCGGTAATCCTCCGTGTGATGGACCCTCACATCCGTAGCGGAATCGAAAACCTCTCTAGACATAAGCACAAGATAGGGCGGTAGAGAGAGTGTGCTGTCTGCCTGCCTTCATCGGTTGGGGCGTTGACTACAAGAGTCAGGAAGTCACGATGCAGCTTTGTAGACAATAGACAATAGGTGCAGGAGGAGGCCATTCGGCCCTTCAAGCCAGCACTGCAATTCAATGTGATCATGGCTGATCGGCAACAATCAGTACCCCGTTCCTGCCTTCTCCCCATATCCCCTGACTCCGCTATCTTTAAGAAGCCTATCTAGCTCTCTATTGAAAGTATTCTGAGAACCGGCCTCCACCGCACTCTGACTCACAGCTCTCCGTGTGAAACAGTGTTTCCTCATCGCCGTCATAGGACTTTGATCGGCCCGCATGTGGAGTATTGCGTGCAGTTCTGGTCGCCCCCATTATAGGAAGAATGTGGAGGCTTTGGAGAGGCGACAGGGGAGGGGAGAGGGGACGGGGAGGGAGCTGCAAGGCGTACGAACGGCACCAACTGGACAGGATTGTGAAGACCGCCAGCAGGATTATTGGTGCTCCACTCCCTTTATTGCTGGACATATACAGGAAGAGATGTATTAGCAGAGCCATCTCCATCAGCAAAGACCCCTACCACCCATCGCATCACATATTCTCCATCCTGCCATCTGGGAAGAGGTACAGGAGCATCAGCTGCAAAACCAGCAGGATGCTCCTCAGCTTCTTCCCGCAGGCAATTAGACTGATAAACGGACTTTGCCCCTTGCCAAAGTATCGCGCACAAAACACCAACCTGGACACACTGAAGCAGAGCCATTGTCGTGCCACTGCCGATCGGAACTCGTGACATATGTACTTTTATTCTCTATCTCTATTACTGAATGGACACTGGTTGAGAAACGCTTTTTCGTTTTCCTCTGGGTATGCAAATACTCAGAAAAATGATAATAAAGATATACAATACAATACAATACAATACAAGTAAGGGATGCGGAGGGAGAGGAGACGGGGGGGGGGAGGGGAGAGAGAGAGAGAGAGAGGGGACGGGTGTGAATGTGCCTGGGTTAAGAGGTTTGCGTATAAGTTGCGCTTGACAGCACTAGGAGAATGTGATGGGCAACATCTGGAGCAGAAAGCACAAACATCTGCCCGCTGACCATTACCTCTGACACTCGTACTAATCAAGAATCTATCTATGCAGTAAGGAACTGCAGATGCTGGTTTAACCCGAACAAAGACACAAAATGCTGGAGAAACTCAGCAGGACAGGCAGCATCTCTGGAGAGAATTAATGGGTGGCATTTCGGGTTGAGGCCCTTCTTCAGACTAGTTAGGGAAACGAGAGATATAGACAATGATGTAAACAACTAAGAAACAGCTAATAACGACCTGTTTCCTTTATCTTCGTTACTCTTTTGCATATCCTTCATTCATTGTTCTTTATCTCTCCACATAATCATCTATATCTCACATTTCCCTTATACCTAACCAGTCTGAAGAAAGGTCATGACCCAAAACTTCTATCTATCTATCTCTGCCTTAAAAATATCCATTGACGGCCTCCACAGCCGTTATTTGGCAAAGAATTCCAGATTCACCACCCTCTCCTCCCCCTCATCTCCATCCTAAAAGCACGTCCTTTAATTCTGAGGCTGTAACCTCTAGTCCTAGACTCTCCCACTAATGGAAACATCCTCTCCATATCCACTCTATCCAGGACTTACACTATTCTGTACGTTTCAATGAGTCCCCCTCATCCTTCTAAACTCCAGCGAGTACAGGCCCAGTGCTGTCAGACGCCCCCACATCCACCTCCGTCACTCGAGTGGAGGACCTGTGTTGTGGAGGGGTCTGTCCGTTACTGACACAGCGCGCAACACGGAGATGGTCAGCGATCACACACCGTTAACACTGGGTTCTCTGTGACTCAGGTTCCGTGAATCTGCCTCAGTAGCTGGTAAACACGGGACAGAAAGCGACGCACTCCTCTCTCCCCTCTCCTCCACCCATACCCCTCCCTCTGGCTCTACATTTCACTCCTCTTCTCTCCATATCTGACATCCTTTTGTCTCCTTGTCCCTCCAATCCCTGCATACACTTGTGTCTATCCAAATGTGTTTGTGAGATGCTATGAGGATGCAGGGTGACTTGGATAGGGTTGGGGGAGTGGGCAGATGCATGGCAGATGCAGTATAATGTGGATAATTGTGAGGTTATCCACTTTTACGGCAAAAACAGCAAGGCAGATTATTATCTGAATGGTGTCAGATTTGGAGAAGGGGAGGTGCAACGAGACCTGGGTGTGCTTGTACATCAGTCACTGAAAGTAAGCATGCAGGCAGTGAAGAAAGCTAATGGCATGTTGGCCTTCATTGCGAGAGAATTTGCGTTTAGGAGCAAGGAGGTCCTACTGCAGTCGTACAGGGCCCTGGTGAGACCACACCTGGAGTATTGTGTGCAGTTTTGGTCTCCTAATTTAAGGAAGGACATTCTTGCTATTGAGGGAGTGCAGTGTAGGATCACAAGGTTAATTCCCAGGATGGCGGGACTGACATATGATGAAAGAATGGGTCAATTGGGCTTGTATTCACTGGAATTTGGAAGGATAAGAGGGGATCTTATAGAAACATAAAAAAAATTCTTAAAGGATTGGACAGGCTAGATGCAGGAAAAATGTTCCCGATGTTGGGGGAGTCCAGAACCAGGGGTCACAGTTAAGAATAAGGGGTAGGCCATTTAGAACTGGAATGAGGAAAAACATTTTCACCCAGAGAGTTGTGAATCTGTGGACTTCTCCGCCACAGGCGGCAGTGGAGGCCAATTCTCTGGATGTTTTCAAGAGAGAATTAGATTTAGCTCTTAGGGCTAAAGGAATCAAGGAATATGGGGAAAAAGCAGGAACGGAGTACTGATTTTAGATGAACAGCCATGATCATATTGAATGGCGGTGCTGGTTCAAAGGGCCGTATTGCCTTCTCCTGCACCTATTTTGTATGTTATCAAACATCACTATTGCATCTGCCTCCACCACCCCCGGCAGCGTGTTCCAGCACCCACCACCCGTGTAAAAAACCTGTCTCTTTTCTGACACCCTTTTATCTCCTTTATCACTTACTCCACCCATCTGCCAGTGACCCCCTCACCTGTATCCACCTATCACTCGCCCCACACCTCTCTCTCCCCGCTCTCCCCCCCCCACCAACTGCATCAGTCTGAAGCAGGGTCACCACCCGAAACGCCGTCTGTCCATTCCCTCCACAGACGCGGCCTGACCTGCTGAGTTACTCCAGCACTTTGTGTTTTTACTCAAGATTGCATCACTTGCAGTCGCTTGCTTTTCCATCTTTGTAACCCCTCTCCTTACTCTGGCACAGCGAGAGAGCGCTGGACACCCCTGGAGCTGGGTTACCACATTCCCAGCGGCAGGAAGGGGGGCCTGAGAACTAACACAAAGTGCAGGAGGAACTCAGCGGCATCTGTGGAGGGGAATGGACAGGCGACGTTTAGGGTTGGGACCCTTCTTCAGACTGATGGAGTGCGGGGGGGGAGGGGACGCTGGAAAAGAGAGGTGGGGGCGGGCGAAGCCTGGCGAGTGATAGGTGGATACAGGTGGGGATGCGATAGACAGAAGGGTGGAGTACGTGACAAAGGAGAAAGAAGATAAAAGGGTGTCAGAAAATATACTTTTTTTACACAGAGGGTGGTGGGTGCCTGGAACACGCTGCCGATGGTGGTGGAGGCAGATACAACAGTGGTGTTTGAGAAACGTTTGGAAAGGCACATGGATATGCAGGGATGTGGATTACATCACATCTAAGGGTTGGTCTTGGCCTCATGTTCAGCACGGGCATTGTGGGCCGAAGGGCCTGTTCCTGTGCTGTAGCGTTCCATGTTAAGTGAAGTGTGAATATGCATATAATATGTTAAGCCCCACAGCATGGAAAAAGGCCCTTCGGCCCAACTTACCCATGCTGACCAACATGCCCCATCTACACCAGTCATAAAGTCATAAGGAATACGAGTAGAATTAGGCCATTCGGCCCATCAGGTCTACCCCATGCAATCATGGCTGATCTATCTCTCCCTCCTAACCACAACTGGACGGGCCTTCACTCCACGTTTCAACAACGCACCTCTCTCTCTCCCTCCCTCTTTTGGTACCACTGTGAGCAAATGACTTGGGAGGGGAGCTCAGCGCTGGGAGCTGATGTGGGAACAGCCGATACCATCGCCGTCAGCACCTCGGGGGTGAGGTTGCGAGTGCGACGGTTTAACGGTTGGAGAGCAAGGTCGGCAGCGGGAGACGCCCCGGAGCATGGAGGGAAGGCAAGGGCCATGTTGAGGAGGCGTTGCAGTGGTCAAGTTGTTGGATTATTGGGGCTCGGTTGGATCGGGCGTGCCGAGAGTACAGGAACGGCGTAGGGTGGAAGCAGCTGGCGGATTGCCAAGTTTTCACTTGTTTGGCCAACTTTGCTTTAGTTGCTGTTCAAAACAGAACTTCACGAGACTGCTGCAAAGCATGGAGGTGCATCAACAGCAGAAAGACTGTTTTTTTTATTTTGATTTAAGAAGTAATACTTTTGTTTTTTGTGTCATGCCCTTCAGATGGCGGCCTCTCGGAGTTATGCAGTTGCGCACGTTTGGCAGCCTCCGAGACGAAGTCCCATGGTGTAAAGATGTATTTGCCGAACGTCCTGTCCTTCCAGGCCATTCTAGATGCTCTGGGTGAGACTATTGGCAGGGAAGGCCAGTCTCAGGCACGGTGGTCAGTGGGAAGTTTGTATGTTTACTAAAGACCGAACAGGCGGTGGCTCAAGCGCTGGAAAGGGGGGTATCAGCGGGCGGGAAATTCACGGAGGTGGACCCATGGGGGGGGGGGGGGGGTCCCGTGATGCCGGTCCTTTTGTTCAACGTTGCCACTTAGTCCAGATGAGCTCCTGCTCCCACATCTAAACAGGCTGGGGGAGGTACGGTCGGGGCTCACCAAACTGTTGTACAGGTCTGATGACCCTAGACAGCAGCACATATATACCGAGTGCTGCGTGTATATACAGATGGCACAGGGGACGGACACGGAGGGGAGGTTCAATGTAGAATTGGATGGTTTATAGAAACATAGAAAATAGGTGCAGGTGGAGGCCATTTGGCCCTTCGAGCCAGCACCGCCATTCATTGTGATCATAGCTGATCGTCCCCTATCAATAACCCGTGCCTGCCTTCTCCCCATATCCCTTAGAGAAGAGGCAAGGAGCCCGCAGGCAGCTCAACGATGGTGGCTCCTCTGTCACAGATCCAGAGAGCATCTGTGCCTCAGTTCGGTCATTCTACAGGACTCTGTTCTCCGCGGGTACATCTAGTGGGGATGCGCAGGGGGTCCTGTGGGAGGGCTTACCCGTAGTGTACAAAGAGGTGGCTGAGTCCCTCGATGATCTCTTAACTCTGGAGGAGTCGACTGCTACCCTGCATCAGCTCAGGGGGGGCAAGTCTCCAGGACTGGGTGGGCTGACGGTGGAGTTTCTTAGAGCCTTCTGGGATGTCGTGGGGGGTGACTATATGACGGTCCTGGGGGAGAGCCTGGCGACCGGGGAGATGCCCTTCTCATGGCGCAGGGCAGTAGTTGTCTTGCTGCTCAAGAAGGGCGATCTCCGCCTTTTGAAGAACTGATGCCCGGTCTCTCTCCTCAGCACAGAATACAAAGTATTTGCACGGGCATTGGCGAATCGCCTGGGTCCCGTGCTGTCCCAGGTGATCCACCCTGACCAGTCTTACACAGTCCCGGGCCGGTCCATCCAGGACAATATCCATCTGCTCCGGGACCTGATCCATCTGTCCCAGGGCGCTGGACAGTCAGTCGCCTATCTCTCCCTCGACCAGGAGAAGGCGTTCGACAGGGTGGAGCACGAATACCTTCTCGGGACTCTGCAGGCGTTCGGATTTGGACCGCACTTCGTGGCCCGAGCCCAGCTTTTGTACTCTGCTGCGGAATGCTAGGGTCAACTGCTCTTTGTTGGCACCCATTCCCTTTGGGAGGGGGGTTCGTCAGGGATGTCCCATGTCCGGTCAGCTGTATTCCATCTGTGTAGAGCCTTTCCTGTGCCTTCTCCGGAGGCGGTTGACGGGCCTGGTTGTGGCGGGGCCGGGGATGGAGGTGGTTCTCTCGGCCTACGCCGATGATGTCATTTTGATGTTCACCGACCCTGTTGACCTGCGGAGGATGCGAGAGTGCCAGCAGGTTTTCTCAGCTGCATCCTCCGCCAAGATCAACTGGGGGAAATGTTCTGGTCTCTTGGTGGGTCAGTGGGAGGTGGACTCCCTGCCGGAGGAGATGGCAGGTTTTGCGTGGAGCACCACGCACCTCCTCTATCTGGGGGTCTACCTGAGTCCCACTGAGGGGGCGTGGCCGGCGAACTGGCAGGAGCTGGAGGCAAACGTCATCGCCTGGCTAGGCCATTGGTCCGGCCTCCTTGGTGTGCTCTCTTACTGAGGGAGAGCATTGGTCATAAACCAGCTGGTGGCCTCTATGTTGTGGTACCGGCTGGCATTCTGGTTCCACCCTCTTTATTTGTCACCATGATCCAGAGGAGGTTGGTGAACTTCTTCTGGGGAGAGAGGAATTATTGGGTGTCTGCTGGGGTTCTGCGTCTCCCGTTGGAGGAGGGTGGTCAGGCGCTGGTACCCAGGTGGCGGCTCGCCGTCTCAGGACCCAGCGGAGGTTTATGTACTCCGAGTGTCCTCCTAGATGGCATGCGCTGGCAACGTACTTCTTTCGCCGGGGTCAGGAGGGCACACGGCTCCCGGTAGCGGGCATCAGTCGACGCCATAGGCGGGCGTTACCTGGCTTTTATCATGGTATACTTAAAGCCAAGAATCTGGTCACCTTCAACCAGGGCGCTGCTCCTCAGGGGGAGGGGGGTGTTGTCGCTGCGAGGGTAGACGGCCCTCACCCTGTCACGGTGGGCATCGAGGAGAGGCGTGTGCCCGGAGTGAGTCCGACCGAGCTTACCCCCGCTCCGTCGGAATTGCTCATAGGAGCTACGGCCAGGGTCCCTTCCGGAGAACCGGCCCCACGCAACATGAGCGTGACGCGGAGAGGCGTGTACGGTACAGGCTGCTCCTGCACATTCTACACTTCCTCGCTCTTGTCTTCCGTCCGGTCACGCCCTGGCGGTCCGTGTTACCACCCGACGGCAGGAGTGGTCCTCAGTGGAGGTCTCTCCGTAAGGGAGTCCTGGGGTGGAGAGTGTTCCACATGGCTGTGGCCTGTAACAGGTACTTGAGCCGGTTCACGGACTCGCCAGCCGCCCGTCACTTCTGCGGCGAGGAATAGACGGTGTTCCATTTGTACATGCAGTGCGTGAGGTTGCAGCCCCTATTTGACTATCTGAAGGGGCTTTTCCTCACGTTTTGGCTACATTTTAGCCCCACACTCCTGATATTTGGGCACCCGGTACACAGGGGGGATCTCCCTGTCCATCTGGTCCTGACCAAGATGGCCATTCACGGGTCCAGGCAGCGGGTAGTCGATGGTCGCACCAGGGTCGGCTGCCTGCCCCTTTTCCGGGCCTACGTCCGTGCCCGCGTGTCCCTGGAGATGGAATACGCGGTGTCCACGGGGACTCTGGAGGCCGTCCAGAGGTTGGTCGCCGTGGGAGGTCGAGTGTATTGTTGGAAAAGTTGGCGATATATTATCATTATTTTTTATTTTTTTTAAGTAGATAGAAAAAAGAAAGAAAAAGAAAACAAAAACTTAGAAACATAAAATAAACTATCCATAATACAACTTAGGAGATAGGTCCGTAGGTAAGAAAACAAAACTATTCGTCTAATCCTCAGGTTCAAGCTTCCATCGAGCCTCAGCGCTGGCCCATTCTACCCCTTCAAATGATCTATGAACGGCGACCATATTAACCATATAACCATATAACAATTACAGCACGGAAACAGGCCCTCTTGGCCCTTCCAGTCCGTGCCGACCATTTGTTTTCCCCTAGTCCCATCTACCTGCACTCAGACCATACCCCTCCATTCCCTTCACGTCCATATACCTATCCACTTTACTCTTAAATGTTAAAATCGATCCTGCCTCCACCACTTCTGCTGGAAGCTCATTCCACACAGCCACCACCCTCTGAGTAAAGAAGTTCCCCTCACGTTACCCCTAAACTTCTGAACCTTAATTCTCATGTCATGCCCTCTTGTTTGAATCTTCCCTACCCTCAATGGGAAAAACGTATCCACGTCAACTCTGTCTATCCCTTTCATCATTTTAAAGACCTCAATCAAGTCCCCCCTTAACCTTCTGCGCTCCAAAGAATAAAGGCCTAACTTTCTCTGTAACATAGTTGCTGGAACCCTGGCAACATTCTAGTAAATCTCCTCTGTACTCTCTCTATTTTGTTGACATCCTTCCTGTAATTAGGCGACCAAAATTGTACACCATACTCCAGAATTGGTCTTACCAATGCCTTGTACAATTTTAACATTACTTCCCTACTCCTATATTCAATGCTCTGATTTATAAAGGCCAGCACACCAAAGGCTTTCTTTACCACCCTATCTACATGCGATTCCACCTTCAGGGAACTATGCACAGTTATTCCTAGATCCCTCTGTTCCACAGCATTCCTCAATTCCCTACCATTTACCATGTACGTCCTATTTTGATTTGTCCTGCCAAGATGTAGCACTTCACACTTAACAACATTAAACTCCATCTGCCATCTTTCAGCCCACTTTTCCAAATGGCCCAAATCTCTCTGTAGACTTTGAAAATCTACTTCATTATCCACAACACCACCTATCTTAGTATCATCTGCATACTTACTTATCCAATTTTCCACCCCATCATCCAGATCATTGATGTACATGACAAACAACAGTGGACCCAACACAGATCCCTGAGGCACCCCACTGGTCACCGGCTTCCAACCTGACAAACAGCCATCCACCATTATTCTCTGACATCTCCCATTCAGCCACTGTTGAATCCATCTTGCTACTCCGCCATTAACACCCAAAGATAGAACCTTCTTAACCAACCTTCCATGGGGATCCTTGTCAAAGGCCTTACTGAAATCCATATAGACAACATCCACTGCTTTACCCTAATCAATTTCCCTAGTTACCGCTTCAAAAAATTCAAGAAGGTTTGTCAAACATGACCTTCCAGGCACAAATCCATGTTGACTGTTCCTGATCAGACCCTGTTTATCCAGATGCTTATATATATTATCTCTAAGTATCCTTTCCATTAATTTGCCCACCACTGACGTCAAACTAATAGGTCTATAATTGCTAGGTTTATTCTTTGAACCCTTTTTAAACAATGGAACAACATGCGCAGTACGCCAATCCTCCGGCACTATTCCCGTTTCTAATGACATTTGAAATATTTCTGTCATAGCTCCTGCTATTTCTACACTAACTTCCCTCAATGTCCTAGGGAATATCCTGTCAGGACCTGGAGACTTATCCACTTTTATATTTTTCAAAAGTGTCAGTACTTCCTCTTCTTTGAATCTCATAGTTTCCATAGCTACTCTACTTTTTCCCCTTAACTCACAGAGTTCAATATCCTTCTCCTTGGTGAATACCGAAGAAAAGAAATTGTTCAATATCTCCCCCATCTCTTTTGGCTCTGCAGATAGCTGTCCATTCTGGTTCTCTAATGGTCCAATTTTATCCCTCGTTATCCTTTTGCTATTAATATAGCTGTAGAAACCCTTTGGATTTACTTTCACCTTTCTTGCCAAAGCAACCTCATATCTTCTTTGTAATTATTATTCTTAAATTCTAATGAATAATTCTGGTTTGTTAATTAAGACTAATCTAATTCTTTCCAGATTTAAGGTCGCCGACATCTCCATAATCCACATTTTAATTGTAGGGGATGCAGGGTTTTTCCAAAAATTTAATATTAGTTTTTTCCCAGTTATTATACTATAATCCAGGACATTTCTTTGGTTTATTGTCAGTTTTAGGTATTGTTCAGATATGCCCAATATTATTAATTTAGGATCGGGATCCAGTTGAGTATTAACCACTACGGAAATAATTTTAAAAATATCCCCCCAAAATGTTTTAATTTTTATGCAATTTACAAAGGTATGGGTTAAATTAGCCTCAGAGTATTGACATTTATCGCAGGTAGGAGAGATAGTAGGAAAAATTCTATTTAATTTTATTTTAGAATAATGCAATCTGTGTAATATTTTAAATTGTATTAAAGAATTGGCGTTTAACGAACATTGATGTATCTGTTGTAGACTTTCATCCCAAATATCTTTCGTTATGGGTTGAACTAATTCATTTTCCCATGCTTGTCTATGTAATTCCGTCACGGATTCTCGCTAACAGAATATTATAAATATATGATATTAATTTGACTGTGTTGGGATGTTTATTCAAACATTCATCTAGAATCTCTGGCTCTCTAATACTGTATTCTTGTGTATGTAATTTAACATAATCTTCCAATTGCAAATATCTAAAAAAATTATTTGAATGTAATCCATAATTCTGTTGTACCTCCAGAAACGAGAGGAACACACCTTTTCTATAAAGATGTCCCATCTTTTTAATTCCATAGTTTTTCCATTGTGTAAAGCCTTTATCCAATACCGAAGGGTTATTTGCAATTGATAAATTTGAAAGTGATAAATTATCCAATTTTAATGTCTTTTTAATTTTTTTCCAAATTCGAATACCACTATGTATTATTGGATTTTCACTATAGATCTTTTTATTCAATTTTGTAGGGGATAGGAAAATCGGACCAATTTCAAATGGCAGACAATCCTCCCTTTCCATCTTTAACCAGTCTGGTTGTTGATCCATATCTTCCAACCAGAAATTTAAGTTTTTGACATTGACTGCCCAGAAATAAAATAAGAAATTTGGTAAGACTAATCCTCCATTCGTCTTAGATTTACATAAGTATTTTTTACTTATTCTGTGATTCTTATAATTCCAAATAAAACTTGTTACAATAGAGTCAATTTTTTTTAAGACATTTTTAGGGAGATATATTGCAATTGATTGGAAGAGGTATAGAAGTTGAGGAAGGAATTGAAATAGGAAGCGTTTTCCAATATTGAATATTCTTATGCAATTTATTAAGTAAAGGCACGAAATTTGATTTAAATAAAGAAGTATATTTCTTAGTCAAATAGATTCCTAAGTATTTAAAATTTTCATTCACTATTTTAAAAGGTGCTTGTTGCAATATATATAAATTAGGTTCCATTATTGGCATAATCTCACTCTTCTTCCAGTTGATTCTATATCCCGAGAATAAACCAAATTGAGTTATAAGATTTAACAGGTTAGGGATGCTAATTTCTGGATTTGTAATATATAGTAATACATCATCTGCATATAGAGAAATTTTATTAACTGTATTTTTAGTATTATACCCATATATTTCTGGATGAGCTCGAATTCTTTCTGCTAGTGGTTCTATAACAAGGGCAAATAGTAACGGTGATAACGGGCATTCTTGTCTACAGCCTTTAGGTAAATCAGTGTTTTTTGATTATTCTGGCTCTTGGGTTGGTATATAAAAGCTTAACCCATGTACAAAACTTCTCACCTAATTGAAATTTTTCCATCACCGAAAATAAATAGGGCCATTCAATTTGATCGAATGTTTTCTCAGCGTCTAGCGAGATGACTGCTAAGTCTTCATTAGCTGTACGATTTGAGTATATAATGTTGAATAATCATCTTAGATTATAATATGAATAACGTTTTGGAATAAAGCCAGTTGATCGGGGTGTATTAATTTATAAATCACTAAGCTTAATCTGTGTGCTAAAATTTTGGTTAAAATTTTCTGATCGATGTTTAATAGAGCAATTGCTCTATATGAACCTGGATCTTCAAGGTCCTTATCCGTTTTTGGAATAAGTATTATAGTTGATTCATTTAAAGTTTCTGGGAGTTTCTGTTGTATGAATGCTTGAGTATATAATGTCTGTAGGCGTGGCGAGATCAAGTCATGAATTTTTTTATAAAATTCACTATTTAAACCATCTGGTCCAGCGGCCTTTCCATTTTTAAAGAATTAATAGATTCCTCAAAATCTTTTACTGATATTTCGGCCCCTAATAATTCCCTCTTTTTCAAATCTATACCGGTAAGGTTACAATTCTGTAAGAATAATTCCATTCCTACAGAACCCCCTGCTGTTTTGGTTGAATGAGTGTTTGATAGTATTGAGAGAATTTATCATTAATATCTTTGGGTAGTGTTAATATTTCTCCCGTATCTGATTTAATTTTATATATTGTTTTTTCCCCTTCCTGTTTCCGGAGATGGCGTGCCAGTAATTTTTGTGGTTTATCACCAAATTCAAAGTGTAACTGCTTAGTCTTTTGGTAAAATTTTATGAATTGGTCTGAGTATATTTGGTTTAACTTATATTTGAGTACAGCAATTTTATTATGTATTATTATAGAAGGCGCGATTGCATTTTCCATATCGAATTGCCTTATTTCCATGTCACATACCAGTTGTTTGCACGGTTCTCTTTATTACAAAAGGCTTGTGCGGAGATTAACGCTCCTCGTATAAATGCTTTAAATGTTTCCCAAAGAAGGGAGGCAGAAATTTCAGGGCAGTCATTTGTCTCAAAAAACATATTTATCTGTTTGATAAGATATTCATAGCATGCTTTATCATTTAAAATTTGAGGATTGAGTCTCCATTGTATCTGCTTGTCAGTAATACCACTTAGTTTGATCATGAATGTTAAAGGAGCATGATCCGAAATTATAATATTATCCTCACGTTTTGGCTACATTTTAGCCCCACACTCCTGATATTTGGGCACCCGGTACAGAGGGGGGATCTCCCTGTCCATCTGGTCCTGACCAAGATGGCCATACACGGGTCCAGGCAGCGGGTAGTCGATGGTCGCACCAGGGTCGGCTGCCTGCCCCTTTTCCGGGCCTACGTCCGTGCCCGCGATGTTCACGGGGACTCTGGAGGCCGTCCGTGAACACTGGTCGCCGCGGGAGGTCGAGTGTATTGTTGGTAAAGTTGGCGATATGTTAATTTGATGATCGTTTGTTTGTAAAACTGTCAACATCGGCAGTCTTTGATTGTGCTAATTTGTATATTTATTTTAATTTTTTTGAATAAAAGTATTTGTATAAAAATTAAAAAATAAACCTTACCTTGCCTTCGTCCCATAACCTCTGGTACCCGTACTAATCGAGAATCTACCTATCTCTGCCTGAAAAATATCCACTACCTTCTGTGGCAAAGAAATCCACATATTCACCACCCTCTGGCTAAATAAATGTCTCCACATCTCCTCCCTCAAGGAACGTCCTTTAATTCTGAGGCTATGACCTCTAGTCCTAGAGTCCCACCGGCCTACATTTGACCCATATCTCTCTAAGCCTGCCCTATGCATGTACCTGCCCAAATGTTTTCCAAATGTTGCGATAGTCCCTGCCTCAACTACCTCCTCCAGCAGCTCGTTCCATACACCCACCACCCTTTGTGTGAAAAAGTTGCATTAGTTGTGTAATTGCGGTGCAATCACCATATCTATTCCTCTCATGGTTTTGTACACCTCTATAACGTCACCCCTCATCCTCCTGCGCTCCAAGGAATAGAGTGCTAGCCTGCTCAACCTCTCCCTATGGGTGGTAGGAGACATGGAGGGAGGGAGGGAGTGGTGGGATGGTGGGAGTGCGGAGAGGGGAGAGAGGAGCAAAGACCAGACACTCCTGCTCTTTCACGCGGGGAGATTGTTTGTTCCTGCTCGTTTCTCTGATTCTTGGAACCTGGATTCTCCCTTTGGAACCGACCAGGGGTTTTCCAGATGTTCCAATCTGCAAACATCTTCCCACGCTTCATCCCCTGACCTCAGGACCTTTCTGTGGATCCCTGTGATCTATGGTGGGTGTCTAACTGTGGCACGGTGGCGCAGCCGTACAGTTGCTGCCTCCCAGCGGCCAGAGACCCGGGTTCAATACCCGACTACGGGTGCTGTCTGTACGGAGTTTGCACGTTCTCCCTGTGACCTGCGTGGGTTTTGTCCGGATGCTCCGGTTTCCTCCTACACTACAAAGGCGTGCAGGTTTGTATGTTAATTGGCTTCTGTAAATTGTAAAGTGTGTAGGATAGCGCTAGTGTGCAGGGATCGCTGGTTGGTGGAGACTCGGTGGATCGAAGGGCCTGTTTCCACGCTGTATCTCTAAACTAGACTAAAAGCAAGGCTGACCGCAGCAACTAGGTTCAAGGTGTGACCCCTGACCTGCTCTCCCTTGGTCCATTGCCTTGCCTGGTGAGCCTGAGGCACTCCACTAGGGTCAGAGCTGCAGGGAGAGGTTGAGCAGGCTAGGACTTTATTCCTTGGAGCGCAGGAGGATGAGGGGTGATCTAATAAAGGGGTCTAAAATCACGAGGGGAATAGATATAAACTTTAGGGAAAGCGAGAACCAGAGGACATGGGCTTGAGGCAAGAGGGGAACGATTGAATAGAAACGTGAGGGGCAGTCACGGTGGCGCAGTGGATGGAGTTGCTGCCTTACAGCGAATGCAGCGCTGGAGACCCGGGTTCGATCCAGACTACGGGTGCTGTCTGTACGGAGTTTGTACGTTCTCCCCGTGGGTTTTCTCTGAGATCTTCGGTTTCCTCCCACACTCCAAACACATATGAGTTTGAGGGTTAATTGGCTTGGTAAATGTAAAAATTGTCCCAAGTGGGTGTAAGATAGTGTTAATGTGCGGGGATCGCTGGTCGGTGCGGACCCGGTAGGTGTGTGGATCGAGCTGCCAGAGGAGGAGACTGAGGACATTCACCATGTCTCCAACAACTCTTACAAACCACTACAGATACACCATAGAAAGCACACTGTCGGGTTGCATCACGGCCTGGTTTGGGAACAGCTCTGCCCAAAACCGTTAGAAATTGCAGAGAGTATGGACGTAGCCCAGTCCATCACACAGACCACACTCCCCACCACTGACTCCATCTACACTTCACGCTGCCTCGGGAAAGCAGCCAACATCATTTTCTGTTTACATCACCGGGGGGGGGGGGGGGGGGGGGGGGGGGGGGTGGTGTGCGTGCGTGCGTGCGTGTGTGAGCGCGCTGTTCACACAGTGCCCCTGCCTGGTGCCCACAGACTGTGCCCACATGTGGTGCCCATGCCGGCCTCTCACTCACCTGCTTGGGCTGCTCGATGATCTGAAGGAACGGGCCGTCTGCTGGAAGACAAAGACAAAACGAGTGAGTCCCATCGCAGATACCAGCTGCCCACACACACACGCGGCGGGGGGGGCGGGGTGAACGATTCGCCCACACACACACACAGGGAGTGAACGAGCTGCCCTCACACACACGGGGAGTGAACGAGCTGCCCTCACACATACGGGGAGTGGAGGGTGAACGAGCTGCCCAGGTGGTTGATGCAGAGACTATCACAATGTTTAAAGGACATTTAGACAGGTACATGGATAGGAAAGGTTTGGAGGGATATGGACCAAATGGTAGGACTAGTGTAGCTTGGACATGTTGGCCAGTGTGGGCAAGTTGGGCCGAGGGCTGTTTCCACACTGTATCACTGTGACTCTATCACTCTAGGGGCCTGTGTCCGCATGCATCACTCTGTGACCATCAGGCCACACTTGGTCTCATGTCTCATACGTGTTGGGGCTAGAGAAGGTCGTCTGTGTCTCGACGCCAGCTAGATTCACGCACAGCCAGCACAATGGCGAGCAAATATTCATGTGTGTGCATGTGTGTGGGTGTACGTGTGCGTGTATGTGCGAGTGTGCGTGTGTGTATGTGTGAATGCGCATGCGTGCGTGTTTGTGTGAGTGTGCCTGCATGCGGTGTGTGGTGTGTGTATGTATGTGTGTGGGGTGTGCGTGCTTGTGTGTGTATGTGTGTGTGTGTGTGCGTGTGTGCGTGGTGTGCGTGCGCGTGCGTGTGTGGTGTGTGCGTGCGTGTGGCGTGTGTGGTGTGTGTGCGTGCGTGGTGTGTGCGTGTGTGGCATGTGTGCGCGTGGTGTGTGTGCACATGCGTGCGGTGTGTGCGCGTGGTGTGTGTGCACATGCATGCGATGTGTGCGCGTGCGTGCGTGTGTGGTGTGTGGTGTGTGTGAGTGCGTGGTGTGCGTGCGTGTGTGCTGTGTGTGTGTGCGTGCGTGCGTGTGGTGTGTGTGCGTGCGTGGTGTGTGCGCGTGCGTGCGTGTGTAGTGTGTGTGCATGTGGGTGGGTGTACGTGCGTGTGTGGTGTGTGCACGTGTGTGTGTGGTATGTGTGCGTGTGCAGTGTGTGTGCGCGTGCGTGTGTGGTATGTGTGCGTGCGTGTGTGCTGTGTGTGTGCGCGTGCGTGTGGTGTGTGCGCGTGCGTGCGTGTGGTATGTGTGCGTGCGTGTGTGCTGTGTGTGTGGGCGTGCGTGTGTGGTGTGTGCGCGTGCGTGCGTGTGGTATGTGTGCGTGTGTGTGTGCTGTGTGTGTGTGTGCGTGCGTGTGTGGTGTGTGCGCGTGCGTGCGTGTGGTATGTGTGCGTGCGTGTGTGCTGTGTGTGTGCGCGTGCGTGTGTGCTGTGTGTGTGCGTGTGTGGTGTGTGTGTGGTGTGTGCGCGTGCGTGCGTGTGTGGTGTGTGCGTGCGTGTGTGCTGTGTGTGTACGCGTGCGTGTGTGCTGTGTGTGTGCGTGTGTGGTGTGTGTGGTGTGTGCGCGTGCGTGCGTGTGGTATGTGTGCGTGCGTGTGTGCTGTGTGTGTGCGCGTGCGTGTGTGGTGTGTGCGCGTGCGTGCGTGTGTGGTGTGTGCGCGTGCGTGGTGTGTGTGCGTGTGTGGTGTGTGCGCGTGCGTGTGTGGCATGTGTGCGTGCGTGTGGTGTGTGTGTACGTGCGTGCGTGGTGTGTGTGCGCGTGTGTGGTGTGTGTGCGCATGTGTGGTGCGTGTGTGATGTGTGCGTGTGAGTGTGGTGCGTGTGTGTGTGTGTATGTGTGTCGGGTGTGCGTGGTTGTGCATGCGTGTGTGCGCGCGCGTGTGGTGTGTGTGCGCGTGTGGTGTGTGCTCGTGCGTGTGTGTGTGCGTGTGTATGTGTGTTCATGTGTTTGTGTGTTTGTGGGTGCGGTCAGTACTCACGTGTGTAGAGCGGTGAGTGTGTGGGGGTGGCAGCATCGTTCAACATCACGCCGGGCATGTCGAGCGCTGGGTAATCCTCAATGTTGTACACCTGGGGGCGGGGGGGGAGGGAATAGGGTGAGTGCAGTTCCTGGCTCTTGACCCCAACCCCGACCCACTGACCTCTGTCCATCTGTTCCATTGACCTTTCCCACCAACGTGCCCTCCACCCTGCCCATTCCCACATCTGTATTCCACTGACCAGTCTCACATCTGGATCTCACTGACCAGTCCCATATCTGTATTCCAATGACGAGTCCCACATCTGCTTCCCACAAACTGTCACCAAATATCTGGATTCTACAGATCACCCCTCCAACATCTGGATCCCATGGACCACTCCCACATCTGGATCCCACTGACCATCTGGATCCCACTGTTACCAAACATTTGGATCTCACAGACCTTTCCCTCATCTGGATTCCACTGGCGATCACCACATCTGGATCCCATCGACCATTCCCACATCTGTATTCCACTGGCCATCGCCACATCTGTATCCCATGGACCATTCTCCCACATCTGGATCCCACTGTTGGTTTCCCCAATGTGCAGCCATGATGCCCATTTAGAAACGTGACCCTAGTGAGATTTAATGGTGGCAATTGCTGCTCCTTTCCTGCCACGTTATAAAATCCCGGCAACATTCCTGATTCCTCAGTAACCTCTCAGCTTGTCAGGAATTGATCGTACTCTGCCTCAAATAAAGGTGCTGCTTGTGCCACTCCTCGAGTCTTTCCAAAGAGGCTTCACCCTCGAAAGGAAGAATTCACCTCACCTCTGTGTTCAACAGAGTTCCACATCGAGCACATCACGTCCTCTACACTTCCACTCTGCTGAGACCCCTCAACGACAACATAGTTTATTCTCGTATATTCACACCTTACCCTCCTATGTCTCCGTGTCTCCCTCTCCCCTGACTCAGTCTGAAGAAGGGTCTCGACCCGAAACGTCACCCATTCCCTCTCTCCAGAGAAGCTGCCTGTCCCGCTGAGTTACTCCAGCAATGTGTATCTATCTTTGGTGTAAGCCAGCATCTGCAGTTCCTTCTTACACAGCAACTTGTGCACCCTGCCAACCTCTCCCAGTTCATGCTTATGGAACACAGAGCACAGAACTGTGCCACACGGGAACACAATGTCCGTGCACAACTTGATGCCATCTTCTCTGCCTGAATAATCCCCCCCCACTGCCTACATATCCACGTGCCTAACTTAAAAAATTAAGTTCCACCACCCTCTATGTAAAAAAACCTGCCCCGCACATCTCCTTTAAAGTTTGATGCTCTCACCTTAAAGCTATATTTTCTGATCGTTGACTTTTCAAAAAAGTCCTGACTGTCTACCCCATCCACGCATCGCATCATTTTTATAGGCTTCTATCAGGTCTCCCCTTAGCCTTCCATGTTTTGGAGAAAACAATCCAAGTTTGTCCAAAAGGACACAGAGTGCTGGAGTAACTCAGCGGGTCAGGCAGCATCTGTGGAGAACATGGACACAGAGTGCTGGAGTAACTCAGCGGGTCAGGCAGCATCTCTGGGGAACATGGACACAGAGTGCTGGAGTAACTCAGCGGGTCAGGCAGCATCTGTGGAGAACATGGGCACAGAGTGCTGGAGTAACTCAGCGGGTCAGGCAGCATCTGTGGAGAACATGGACACAGAGTGCTTGAGACCCTTCTTCAGACTAGACACAAAACATCACCTATACATGTTCTCCAGAAATGCTATTGAGGGAGTGTAGCGTATGTTCACAAGGTTAATTCCCAGGATGGTGGGACTGTCATATGCTGAGAGAATGGAGCGGCTGGGCTTGTACACTCTGGAATCTAGAAGGATGAGAGGGGTTCTTATAGAAACATATAAGATTATTAAGGTTTTGGGCACGCTAGAGACAGGAAACATGTTCCCGATGTTGGGGGAGTCCAGAACTAGGGGCTGCAGTTTAAGAATAAGGGGTCGGCCATTTAGAATGGAGATGAGGAAACATTTTTTCACACAGGGAGTTGTGAGTCTATGGAATTCTCTGCCTCAGAGAGCGGTGAAGGCCGGTTCACTGGATACTTTCAAGAGAGAGCTAGATAGCGGTCTTGAAGACAGCAGAGTCAGGGGATATGGGGAGAAGGCAGGAACGGGGTACTGATTGGGGATGATCAGCCATGATTACATTGAATGGCGGTGCTGGCTTGAAGGGCCAAATGGCCTACTCCTGCACCTATTGTCTATTGACTCGCTGAGTTACACCAGCACTCTTTGTGTAAACCAGCATCTGCATTCTTTGTTTCTCCAAGTTTGTCCAACCTCTGATTCTATTCCCTTTGTACCAAATATCCTCTAATCCAGGCAGTATTCTGGTAAACCTCCTCTACATCCTCACAATTGTTATTACAAGATCTTTGGAATGACCCACCAGGAACTAATTCACGGAACTACAGTAACAAGTGTTTAATTCTCAAAAGCATGACACCTCGATTTGTGAAGCAGATAATAAAGATAAATAATTTAACTGAAGTACGATAAATCATTGAAAAGCCACAATTCATAAACTCAGCACAATTACATTAACTCAAAATGTCAGCTACTTACTCCGGCCATTCGGAAGTTGCTATCTTCTGCCATATTCTGCCTAAAAAAGGAAGCAAAATGAATCATATTTAATACAAAGAGGCCTGTTGAAGATGAGCAGTGCCGACACTGTGCGGTGTTACTGGAAGATCAGGTGAAGATGTGAAGACAGGAGTCATAGTCACACAGAGCGACAACAGGCCCTTGGGCCCAACATGCCCATGTTGACCAAAATGCCTCATCTACCCCTGCCTGCGTCTGGCCACATATCCCTCCAAACCTGTCCTATCCATGTACCCATCCATATGTCTTTTAAATGTTGTTATCGTCCCTGCCACAACCACATGGCTACTGAACACCACATCCTCCAAATCATCTCCGAACTGCAGACTCGAGGCATTGTTTATGTCTTTGCATTATTGTTTATTCGTTTTTTTAATATACAAGGTTTTTTGTTTATTATGGTGTTTACAGAGTACTATGTTTACTAAAGGCCCCGACTGAAACATCATCTAGCCTCCAGCACTTTTGTGCTCTGCTCAAATCTCCAGCATCTGCAGCTCCTTGTGTATCCATGTTTCTCTCTCTACGACTGTATGTGCTTGCACCAGCAGGCTTGTTGCTACAAGTATGTATATACTTACGTGCCCTTGCACCAAGCTGCATTTACTTAAACCCCCATTCCACACAAAATGCCTGAAACTGACTGACTTGCAAAAGTAAAAAAATCTGCAGATGCTGGAAATCTGAACTAAAAACAGATTGTCAGAAACACGGAACAGTTCATGGAGCTGTGGAAGTAGAGAGTCCCTCTCACTCCCTTAAACCATATAATAACCATATAACAATTACAGCACGGAATTACAGCACTTCCTCTGTCAGATATGCCTGAAGGCAGTTACATTGGTACAGCCTTACAGCGAATGCCGCAAAGAGACCCGGGTTCCATCCCGACTACGGGTGCTGTCTGTACGGAGTTTGTACGTTCTCCCCGTGATCTCTGTGGGTTTTCTATGAGATCTTCGGTTTCCTCCCACACTCCAAAGACGTACAGGTTGGTAGGTTAATTGGCTTGGTAAATGTAAAAATTGTCCCTAGTGTGTGTAGGATGGTGTTAATGTGCGGGGATCGCTGGTCAGCGTGGACCCGGTGGGCCGAAGGGCCTGTTTCCGTGCGGTATCTATAAACTCAATAAACTAGGGCAGGACCTGCACAGTGAATGGCAGGGCCCTGGTAGTGTTGTAGAGCGGAGGGAACTAGGTGTGAAGTTGCGTAGTTCCCTGTAAGTGAAATCACAGATAGATAGGGTGGTGATGAAGGCTTTTGGTGCATTGGCCTTCATCAGTCAGAGCACTGAGTCCAGAAGTTGGTACATTATGTTACAGTTGTACTCAGTTAGTGAGTCCGGATTTGGAGTATTGTGTATGGTTTGGTCATCCTGCTGTGGGAACGCTGTCAATAAGCGGGAAAGGATGCAGAGGAGATTTACCAGGATATAACAGTACCTCATAAACTTGGACAGCTAAAGCCCCTGTCCCACTTTCCTGAGTTACTCACAAATTCTCCCGAGTTTTCCCCTTGATTCAGACTTGGGGAATGTCCGTAGGAGTCCGTAGATATTTCGTAGCGGCTCGTAATGCCAGCCGTAGGTACTCAGGGCATCAGGTAAGTTGGGACGTTTTTTCAGCATGTTGAAAAATGTCCACGAGTAAAATAAATAGCCCCGAGTACCTACGGCTGGCATCTCCGAGTCTGAATCAAGGGGAAAACAGGAGAATTCGTAAGTAACTTGGGAAAGTGGGAAAAGGCCCTTTACACCCCAGCGGTATGAACATTGAATTCTCCAATTTTAGATAATAAACTAACCCTCCCCCTCACCTGTGCCCCACCTTGATGCACCCATTTATCCCCCCCACCCCTTCCACCTACCATCCTTCCCCTGGATTCACAATTCTCACTCTTCAATCCTTTTGTTTCACACCTTCTGTCTGGAGAACATGGATAGGTGATGCTTTGGGTCGGGGCTGCATGGAGTTGGGTGGCACGGTGGCGCAGCAGTAGAGTTGCTGCCTCACGGCGTCAGAGATCCGGGTTCAATCCCGATTACGGGAGCTGTCTGTATAGAGTTTGCAAGTTCAAAGGTCATAAGAAATAAGAGTAGAATTAGGCCATTCTGGCCCATCAAGTCTGCTCCGCCATTCAATCATGGCTGGTCTATCTCACTTTCCTAACACACGTTCTCCCTGTGACCATGTGGGATTTCTCTGGGCGCTCCGGTTTCCTCCCACACTCCAAAGACGTGCAGGCTCATAGGTTAATTGGCTTCTGTAAAATTGTAAGTTGCCCCTGGTGTGTGTAGGGATAGTGTTAGTGTACAGGCTGATCGCTGTGTGCCCGCATGGTCACGGTGGGCCAAAGGGCCCGTTTCCAAGCTGTAGCTCTACAGTCCAAAGGATATGCAGGGAATGAAGGATTATGCGCAAGTAGATAAGAATTGGTCTTGGCATTCTGTGTCCATGTTCTCCACAGATGCTGCCTGACCCGCTGAGTTACTCCAGCACTCTGTGTCCATGTTCTCCACAGATGCTGCCTGACCCGCTGAGTTACTCCAGCACTCTGTGTCCATGTTCTCCACAGATGCTGCCTGACCCGCTGAGTTTACTCCAGCACTCTGTGTCCATGTTCTCCACAGATGCTGCCTGACCCGCTGAGTTACTCCAGCACTCTGTGTCCACTGTCTAGCATCTATCTTGGACTTGAATGGCTGGCTTCAATGTAATTCTTTGAGTCAACCTGCTACCCTTGCAATGAGATCTGACAAGTCCGTCCACAAAGTTCTTGTCACTGTTACATCCATTTGTATCACGGACAGTGAGTGGGAGCATGTATCATAGTAACTTGTAGCAAGTGTAACACAGAGTGCATCACTTCACTGGGCGGTAACAATGTAATTGATCCTAGCAACAAACAAAAGCTTTTTGTCTATCTTAAGTCCAAAGTATGGATGATTTGTTGAGATGACTCAGTGCCACTGTGTCCATATGCTGACACTGAGGAGGCAACTGACAGACCCCCAAACCACCCAGAGCACCAGCCTCAGAGCAATGAGCTCCCCAACTCCACACCAGCTCTACCTGGCCGACCCGGGAGCAGCACAGTGGCGCAGCGTAGAGTTGCTGCCTTACAGCGCACACAGCGCCAGGGACCCGGGCTCCATCCCCACTACGGGTGCTGCCTGTATGGAGTTTGCACGTTCTCCCCGTGACTTACGTGGGTGTTTTCCGGGATCTTCGGTTTCCTCCCACACTCCAAAGACGTACAGGTTTGTAGGTTAATTAGCTTGATATAAATGTAAAATTGTCCAAGATGGCGATATGCAGAGTACTGCCCTGCCAACTACAAAGTTCAGATGATTCAGAAGGTTCAGCAGGTCATTCAGTGTGAGTTGTGGGCGCAAGGAGTCAAGGGATATGGGGACAATAGACAATAGGTGCAGGAGTAGGCCGTTCGGCCCTTCAAGCCAGCACCGCCATTCAATGTGATCATGGCTGATCATCCACAATCAGTACCCCGTTCCTGCCTTCTCCCCATATCCCTTGACTCCGCTATCTTTAAGAACCCTATCTCGCTCTCTCTTGAAAGCATCCAGAGAACCGGCCTCCACTGCCCTCTGAGGCAGTGAATTCCACAGACTCACACTCTCTGTGTGAAAAAGTGTTTCCTCATCATAGAATCATAGAAAATAGGTGCAGGACTAGGTCATTCGGCCCTTCGAGCCTGCACCGCCATTCAATATGATCATGGCTGATCATCCAACTCAGTATCCTGTACCTGCCTTCTCTCCATACCCCCTGATCCCTTTAGCCACAAGGGCCACATCTAACTCCCTCTTAAATATAGCCAATGAACTGGCCTCAACTACCTTCTGTGGCAGAGAATTCTCTGAGGCAGAGAATTCCACAGACTCACCACTCTGTGTGTGAAAAAAGATCTTCTCATCTCGGTCCTAAAAGACTTCCCCCTTATCCTTAAACTGTGACCCCTTGTTCTGGAGTTCCACAACATCGGGAACAATCTTCCTGCATCTAGCCTTTCCAACCCCTTAAGAATTTTGTAAGTCATCTTCATTCTAAATGGCTTCCCCTTATTCTTAAACTGTGACCCCTGGTTCTGGACTCCACCAATATCAGGAACATGTTTCCTGCCTCTAGCGTGTCCAAAACCTTAATATTTTTATATGTTTCAATAAGCTCCCCTCTCCTAAATTCCAGGGTATACAAGCCCAGCCATTCCATTCTCTCAGCATATGATAGTCCCGCCATCCCGGGAATTAACCTTGTGAACCTACGCTGCACTCCCTAAATAGCACACAATACTCCAGGTGTGGTCTCACTAGGGCCCTGTACAACTGCAGAAGGACCTCTTTGCTCCTATACTCAACTCCTCTTGTTATGAAGGCCAACATGCCATTTGCTTTCTTCACTACCTACTGTATCTGCATGCTTACTTTCATTGACTGATGAACAAAGTCCCCCAGATCCTGTTGTACTTCCCTTTTTCCCAACTTGACACCATTTAGATAATAATCTGCCTTCCTATTTTTGCCACCAAAGTGGATAACCTCACATGTATCCACATTAAACTGTATCTACCATGCATCTGCCCACTCAACCGACTTGTCCAAGTCACCCTGCATCCTCATAGCATCCTCCTCACAGTTCACACTGCTGGCTCGAAGGGCCAAATGGTCTACTCCTGCACCTATTGTCTATTCACTTCCTTAGAAGGCTGAGGGTGGTTCAATATGTTCACAAATGCTCAAATGTGGCACGGTGCTGCAGCAGTAGAGTTGCTGCCTCACAGCGCCAGAGACCTGGGATCCATCCCTGACTACTGATTCTGTCTACGGAGTTTGTACGTTCCCCTCATGACTAGCATGGGTTTCTCTGGATGACTTTACACTTTAGAGACACAGCGTGGAAACAGGCCCTTTGGCCCACCGAGTTCGCTCAAACCAGCGATCACCCCATACACTATCGTACACACACAGGGACAATTTACAATTTTTCCAAAGCCAATTAACTGACAGACATTGGATTGTGGGAGGAAACTGGATCACCCGGAGAAACCCCACGCGGGTCACAAGGATAACGTACAACCCTATGTGGAGAGGATGTTTCCACTATTGGGAGAGTCTAAGAAAAGAGGGATCATGGCAGTGGGACAGCCTCATGGCCCTGTCCCATTGTACGAGTTCATTCAAGTGCTCTCCCGAGTTTTAAAAAAAACTCGCGGTAAGCACGGGTACGTCGGAGCTCAGGACGTCTCTTAGCGGCTCGTAACGCTAACGGCAGGTACTCGGGAAACGCGGTCAGCTCGGGAAGACTCGTGAAGATTTTTCAATGTTGAAAAATGTCCACGAGAGCCCCGAGTACTGACGAGTGGCCATTGGATTGTGTAAATCTCCAAATTCAAATCAGGGCAAACTCGGAATGAACTTGTACAGTGGGACAGGGCTTTCAGAACAAAAGGATGTTCCTTTAGAAAGTATATGAGGAGGAATTTATTTAGTCAGAGGGTGGTGAATCTGTGGAATTTTTGCCACAGACGGCTGTGGAGGCCAAGTCAGTGGGTATTTTCAAAGTGGAGATTGACAGATTCTTAATCAGTACGGGTGTCGGGGGTTATGGCGGGGAAGGCAGGAGAATGGGGTTAGGAGGGAGAGATAGATCAGCCATGATTGAATGGTGGAGTAGGCTGATGGGCCGAATGGCCTAATTCTGCTCCTATGACAGGTTTAAGGTGGAAAGGTTTAATAGGAATCTGTGTGGTTGCAGCAGGTTCATCATACTCCCCTCACATCCTGTTCCCCTCCCCAACACTACCACTCCTCCACCACCCTACCCCTCACCCTACCAGCCCATTGGACCTCCCTCCACTCTCAACCTCCCACCCTCAACATCCCCTCCTCAACCTCCATCCCCCCCAACCTCCACCCTTAACCTTCCTCAACCTCTGTCCCTACTCAACGTCCGTCCTCCCCCCCCCCCCCCCCCCCTCCCCTTCCATATCCAACATCTTCCCCTTACACCTCCTCAACCACCCCACCCTCACCTCCCTCCGACGCGGACAGTCGGCCAGAAGCCGGCGCCTGAGCCCGGGCCGGCGGGGGAGGGAGGGAGGGAGGGAGAGAGAGACAGAGAGGGAGGGAGGGAGAGAGAGACAGAGAGGGAGGGAGGGAGAGAGAGGGAGGGAGGGAGAGGGAGGGAGGGAGGGAGGAAGAGAGAGGGAGGGAGGAAGAGAGAGACAGAGAGGGAGGGAAGGAGGGAGGAAGAGAGAGGGAGGGAGGAAGAGGGAGGGAGGAAGAGGGAGGAGGGAGGGAGGGAGGGAGGGAGGGAGAGAGGGAGGGAGGAAGAGAGAGACAGAGAGGGAGGGAAGGAGGGAGGAAGAGAGAGGGAGGGAGGAAGAGGGAGGGAGGGAGGAAGAGAGGGAGGAAGAGAGGGAGGGAGGGAGGCAGAGAGAGACAGAGAGGGAGGGAAGGAGGGAGGAAGAGAGAGACAGAGAGAGAGCGGGAGGGAGGGAGGAAGAGAGAGACAGAGAGGGAGGGAGGGAGGGAAAGGAAGGAGGAAGAGAGAGACAGAGAGAGAGGGAGGGAGGGGAGAGACGGAGAGATGCCGCTGCCGCTGCCTCACCCGCCGGCCCCCGCTCCCCCCGGGCCCCGGGCCCCGCTACTCACCGCCGCTGTCGGCCTGGGGCTCGGTCGGGGCCGGGCACCGCGCTTCCTCCGCCGGGAAATCCCCCGCCCGCCGGCTCCGCCCCAGCGACACAGTCACAGAGACACAGAGACCGAGAGAGCGCCGCCCGGCTGCCCGCTCCTCCCTCACTCACTCACTCACTCACTCCCTCACTCACTCCCTCACTCACTCACTCCCTCACTCCCTCACTCACTCCCTCCCTCACTCCCTCACTCCACTCCCTCACTCACTCACTCACTCACTCACTCACTCCCTCTCTCACTCACTCACTCACTCCCTCACTCACTCACTCACTCACTCACTCACTCACTCACTCACTCACTCACTCACTCACTCTCTCACTCACTCACTCACTCACTCACTCTCACTCTCTCACTCACTCACTCACTCACTCACTCACTCACTCACTCACTCACTCACTCACTCACTCACCTCACTCCCTCCCTCACTCACTCACTCACTCACTCACTCACTCACTCACTCCCTCCCTCCCTCACTCACTCACTCCCTCACTCACTCACTCACCTCACTCACTCCCTCCCTCACTCACTCACTCCCTCACTCTCCCTCCCTCACTCACTCACCTCACTCACTCACTCACTCACTCCCTCCCTCACTCACTCACTTCCCTCACTCACTCCCTCCCTCACTCACTCACTCACTCACTCACTCACCAGGACGGAGGGGACAGTGAGGAGGGGGGGAGAGAGGAGAGAGGGGGGTGAAGAGAGGGGGGGGGAGAGAGGTGGGGAGGGGAGGAGAGAGGGGAGGAGAGAGAGAGGGTGGGTAGGGGAGGGGAGGTGAGCGAAATGGAGGGAGGGAGAGAAATGGAGGGAGGGTAGGGAGAGAGGTGGGGAGCAGGGGAGGGGGGGTGGGGAGCGGGATGGAGATGGGGGAAATAGAGCAAGGGGGGGTTGTTGAGGGAGGGGTGAGGATGAGGGAGGGTAGAGCGGGGGGGGGGGGGGGTGGGCAGCGGGCAGCTGAAGTGATGTGGACAAGTATCCCCACCCTGTGGTCACCCACCCACCTCTTTCTTCCTCCCCCGCTCCTTCTGGCCCTCTCCCCCACATCTCCTCCTTCCTTCCCTCTCTCTCTCTCTCTGGCCCCCTCTCCCTCGCATCCTCCTCTCCCCCACCTCCCGTCCCCCCGTGGGGGTCTCCATTGGTTCTTGTCCCTGCCTCAGGGTGCTGGCGTGTGAGCAGCGTGTGTTAATCCGTGCTGCCTTGTGGCGCGTCTGGCATGCACGGTAACATGCACAGAACACATCAGCATGGAGATGCAGCGGGTAGAGCTGCTGCCTCCCAGAGTCACAGACCCAGCTCCAAAATGAGAATTAAGGGACAGAGGTTTCAGGGGTAACGGAGGGGGAACTTCTTTACTCAGAGGGTGGTGGCTGTGTGGAATGAGCTTCCAGCAGAAGTGGTGGAGGCAGGATCGATTTTAACATTTAAGAGTAAAGTGGATAGGTATATGGACGTGAAGGGAATGGAGGGGTATGGTCTGAGTGCAGGTAGATGGGACTAGGGGAAAACAAATGGTCGGCACGGACTGGAAGGGCCGAGAGGGCCTGTTTCCGTGCTGTAATTGTTATATGGTTATATGGTTAAAATGTAGCAGTGTCAAATTTACAGGCCAATTAATGCAATAACACAGATAAATGTACAATAGTCAAGAGTGTTTTATTGTCATATGTCCCAAACAGAACAATGATTTTCTTACTTGCAGCAGCACAACAGAATATGTAAACATGGCACAAAAGCACAATAAATCAATAATCAGTATAACACTAAGCAACCATTGTCGTGTCCAGCGGTAGCCTGTGAAGTGACATTGTCCATTTGCACTAGCAATAAGTAACTTTGCTCCCGTTCACTGACTCTCATACAAAGGGATACTTCAAGTGTCGAGAGTGTTTAATTTGCATTTGTACTAACAACGGACCTGAAGAAGGTTCTCCGGTATCTTTAAGAGCCCTATCTACCTTAAGCTAGATAGGGTTCTTAAAGATAGTGGAGTCAGGGGATATGGGGAGAAGGCAGGAACGGGGTACTGATTGTGGATGATCAGCCATGATCACATTCAATGGCGGTGCTGGCTCGAAGGGCCGAATGGCCTACTCCTGCACCTATTGTCTATTGTCCATTGATCCGAAACGTCACCAATTCCTTCTCTCCAGAGATGCTGCCTGTCCCGCTGAGTTACTCCAGCATTTTGTGTCTATCTTCGATGTAAACCAGCATCAGCAGTTCCTTCCCACACAATAAAATTGAAGATAGGCACAAAGTAATGGCGTTTGACAGACCTATAGTTTAGTTTAATTTAGTTTAGAGATACAGTGAGGAAACAGGCACTTTGCCCACTGAGTCCACGCTGACTAGTGACCACCCTGTACACTTGTTCTATCCCACACACTAGGGACAATTTAAGTCAATTAACCAACATGTATTTGCAATGTGGGTGGAAACCGGAGCTCCCGGAGAAAACCCACGCAGTTACAGGGAGAACGTACAAACTCTGTACCTGACAGCACCCGTAGTCAGGATCAAACCCGGGTAACGACACGGTAATAAAGACAATAACACAATAGAAAAAATATATAATAATATAATAAATTAAAAATCAACCATATTAACGAAGTCCGTAGTGTAACGAAAGACACAGTCTATAGAAGATCACAGTCACTGAGGTTAGTGTTGGGCCGTGTTCAAGAGCCTGATGGTTGCTGGGAAGAAGCTGTTCTGGAACCTGGAGGTCACGGTTTTCAGGCTCCTGTAGCTTCTTCCCGATGGTGGCAGCGAGATGAGAGCGTGGCCAGGGTGGTGTGGGTCTCTGATGATGCTGGCTGCCTCTTTGAGGCAGTGACACCTATAGAGTGTTTCGATGGTGGGGAGGTCAGTGCTGTGATGGACCGGGCAGTGTCCACCACTCTCTGTAATCTTCTTCCTTCCGGGGCGTTTGAGTTGTTGAACCAGGCCGTGATGCAACCAGGCAGTGTGGTCTCCACTTGTAGATGTCATAGAGTCATATAGCACAGAAACAGGCCCTTCGGTCAACTTGTCCATGCTAACCAAGATGCCCCATCTACACTAGTCCCACCTGCCTTCATTTGGCCTTATCCCTCTAACCCAGGGGTCGGCAACCTTGTTCTGCATCGGGTCCAGGACCCATGCCTGTGAGCAGATGGCGGGCCTTATCTATCGCCATAGTGTGACACTTGGTGTTGCTTGGCATTCGTTTTCACGTGTTTTTCAATTAGTTTCCCGCAGTTCCCACATCCCTCATGTGCCCCGGGACTGGCTGCAGTTCCCAGGTTGAAACAAATTGATCCGGTCCGCAACCCAAAGTCATCCGGCCTGCAGGCGTATTATTATTACGGGCTTTCCTGTTACGGGTTACAGGCCAGAGCCGGCCCATGGGCCGTAGGTTGCCGATTCCTGCTCTAACCATATCCTGGCCATGTAACTACCCAAATGTCTTTAAAAATATTGTGATAGTACCTGCCTCAGCTACCTCCTCCGGCAGCTCGTTCCATGCACCTGCTACCCTCTATGTGAAAAAAGTTGCCCCTCAGCTTCCTCCCTTTCCCCCCTCACCTTAAACCCATGTCTTCTGGTTCTAGATTCCCCTGGTCTGCCTATTCACCCTATTGTCTTGGTAGTAGGAATAAAGGAGTAGAATATTTTCTAAATGGGAAAGAATTATGAAACCGGCTGTGTAGAGGGACTTAGGAGTGCTGGCGCAGGATTCCCAAAAAGTTAATTTCAAAGTCCAATCGGTCGTAAGGAAGGCAAATGCAATGTTGGCATTTATTTCAAGAGGACTTGAAATAGGGATGCAATGCTGGGATGCAATGCTGAGGCTCTATGAGGCACTGGTCAGACCGCATTTGGAATATTGTGAGCAATTCTGTGCACCATATATGAGGAAGAATGTGCTGGCTCGGGAGGAGGTTTACAAGAATACTCCTGGGGATGAGTGGGTTACTTATGAGGAGCGTTTGAAGGCACTGGGCTTGTACTCACTGGAATTTAGAAGGATGAAGGGAGACCCCATTGAAACATACAGAATAGTGAAAGGCCTGGATAGAGTGGATGTGGAGAGGATATTTCCACTAGTGGGAGTCTGGGACCAGAGGGCACAGTCTCAGAATATACGGACGTACCTTTGGAAAGGATATGAGAAGGAATTTCTTTAGACGGTGGTGAATATGTGGAACACAGGAGGCTGTGGAAGCCAAGTCATTGGGTAGATTGATAGGTTCTTGATTAGTGCGGGTGTCAGGGGTTAAGGGGAGAAGGCAGGAGAAGGGTTGAGAGGGAAAGATAGATCAGCCATGATTGAATTGCTGAGCAGATTCGATCAGCCGAATGGCCTAATTCTGCTCCTCTGTCTTATGGTCTATGCTCATCATCATTGGCGGTCACTCGAAACGAGTATGACTGTCCTCTCATGGAGGACGCCTGTACGTGACTTTGTTTAACGTGGGGAGACTGGTGCACAGACAGCCACCCCACGGTCCTTGACAGATCTGGGTCAGGATCCAGTGGCATGGAGTCCAAGATGACCGGAGACCCTTTTCTGCTGCAGCCTTCATCCGCCTTCCCAGCCGTTGTGACGCTCCACTAAGGTCAGCCATCATCCTCCGCTTGTTCCACCATTGAGGTCTTGGTTGGATTTCTCCTTGTCAGAGTCCTCCCCCTCCACCTTACCGCCAGGGGTGGCCCTACCAGGAGCGTAGCTCCAGACGGCATCGCTCTCAGGATCTCAGGTCCACACAAGCTTCTCCAACACAACAAGGTGACAATCCACGGAGAAGATCTTCAACACTCCCCAGGGCCCTATCATTCACTGTGAAAGTCCTGTCCTGGTTTGACTTCCAAATGCAATGTTGTGCACTGACAGCCATGTATTAACCTCCATCTTCACTATCCACCCACTTTAGGGTCATCTGCAAACTTATGAACAACTCATGTACATTTTCATCCAAATCATTGATATAAACTACAACAGGAACGGGCCAAGCACTAATCCCTGAGGCACATGACTAGTCACAGGCCTCCAGTCCGAGAAGCAACCTCCCACCATCACCCTCTGTTTCCTTCCTCAAAGCCACTTCTCTATCCAGATGGTGAGGTCTCCCTGGATCCCATGGGATCTCACCTTCCAGAGCAGCCAACCATGCGGAAACTTGTCGAATGCCTCGCTCAATTACATTTACAAACCAACACCTCCCATGTATAAAATCATGTGACTATCTTTAATCAGCCTCTGTCTAGCCAAATGCATGTACATTTTACCGCTCAGAATCCTCTCCAGTTACTTGCCCACCACAGATGTTAGGCTCACTGTTCTAGAGCTCCTAGGCTTTTCCTTGCAGCCTTTCTTAATAGAGGCACATTGGCCGCCCTCCAGTCTTCCGGCACCTCACCCTTGCACAATGGTATATCTCAGTCTGCAACAATGTCCTTGGATATATCTGATCAGGCCCGAGAGATTTGTCTATCTTCATACGCCTTGGGACACCCAGCACATCCTCGACCTCAAGACATCTTCATTAACTGACCCCCGGACTACATGTCTTTCTCCATGGTCAAAATAGAGGAGAAATACCCATTGAGGACCCTGCGCATCTCCTCCGACTCCATAGAGAGATGACCACTTTGATTCCTGAGGCCTTATTCTATATCTAGTTACCCACTTTCCCTTAACATTCTTACAACTTTGCTTTGCATTTCCCTTAGCTCTGTAGGATTTTCCTCAGGCATTACCCTCTCTCTTGTAGGGCCCTCTAAATTTAGCCTGAGGAAACTTTCCTGAACACATTTGACAAATTCCACCCCATCTAGGCCCTTGGCACTATGATAGTCCCTATATTGGAAAAGTTGAAATCCCTTCCGATATTGAAACTGTGCAGGCTGATGGGCAGAATGGCCTCCTTCCATGCTATCCAGTTTAATTTATTGTCACGTGTATCGAGGTACAGTGAAAAGCTTTTGTTGCGTGCTATCCAGTCAACAGAGAGACAACACATGATTACAATCGGGCAATTTACATCATAAGAGAATAACGTTTAGTGCAAGGTAGAGCCAGCTAAGTCCAATCAATCTGAGGGTTGCCAGATAGTAGATCAGCACTGCTCTCTGGTTGTGGTAGAATGGTTCAGTTGCTGGGAAGAAACTGTCCCTGAATCTGGAGAAAAGAGGGAGTGGCCAGGGTGCGACTCATCCTTGATTATGCTGCTGGCCTTGGCGAGGCAACGTGAGGTATAAATGGTCAATGGAAGGGAGGTTGGTTTGTGTGATGGTCTGGGCTGGGTCCACAATTCACTGCAATTTCTTGCGGTCTTGGTCCTATGACCAAATTTAATAAAATATTCTTTGACATACCCAATCTCCTCAACCTCCTCAAGAAAGTAGAGGCATATATGGTCTTTCTTTATGATTACATCAATGTATTTGGTCCAGGGCAGATCTACAGATGTGAGAGAGGGAGGAGAGGGGAGAAACAGAGAAATGTGAGGTGTTGTATTTTGGGAACATGGGCAGGACCTACACAGTCAATGGTAGGCCTTTGGGGAGTGTTGTAGAGCAGAGGGATCTAGGAGTGCAGGTACATGGTTCCTTGAAGGTCGAGTCGCAGGTAGATAAGGTGGTCAAAAAGGCTTTTGCTACATTGGCCTTCATCAGTCAGAGTATTGAGTATAGAAGTTGGGAGGTCATGTTGCAGTTGTATAAGATGTTGGTGAGACTTGCTTTTAGAGTATTGCTTTCAGTTCTGGCAGCATCTTATGGGAAAGATATTGTCAAGCAGGAAAGGGTACAGAGAAGATTTACGAGGATGTTGTCAGGCTGGAGGACGTGAGCTATAGGGAGAGGTTGAGTAGGCCGAGACTCTATTTCTTGGAGTGCAGGAGGATGAGGGGTGATCTTATTAAGGTGTATAAAATCATGAGAGGAATAGTTCTGTAGATACACAGAGTCTCTTGCTCAGAGCAGGCGAATTGACAACCAAAGAACATAGGTTTAAGGTGAAGGGGAAAAGATTTAGAATTGATTGAAGAACTAAGACTGAAGGTGAATGATCTGGAGTCTGAGCTTCAAACGCTGAGGCACATCAGATTCGGGGGGAGTTACCTGGACGCTGTGTACGCCCGCTAGAATAACTGCATCCAACGTGGTCCGTGGTGATGTGGAGGGTGTGACAGCTAGTGACACAGGCAGGGGAACAGAGGTGAGGACTGAGTTAGAGGACTGCAGGAAGAATGAATGAATGAATAATGAATGAATGAATAAGTTTATTGAACAAGTATATTCACATACAAGGAATTTGCCTTGGTGCTTCGTCCGCTAGTGACAACATGGCATACAGTGACAGTTAAGAATGACACATAAAACATTAAACATTAATAATAAAACATTATCAATTAAACATGTGAATTAAATAAAATACCAGAGCAAAAGGAGGCTACAGGATATTGGTTATTGAGTAGAGCTACTACTCGTGGATACAAGCTGTTTTATGTCTGGCTGTGGCGGCTTTGACAGTCCGGAGTCGCCTTCCAGAGGGAAGTGATTCAAAGAGTTTGTGGCCAGGTGAGAGGGGTCAGAGATGATCTTGCCCGCTCGCTTCCTGGCCCTTGCAGTGTACAGTTCATCAATGGGGGGAAGGTTGCAGCCAATAACCTTCTCTGCTGATCGGACGATTCGCTGCAGCCTCCGGATGTCGTGCTTGGTGGCTGAGCCAAACTAGACCATGATGGAGAAAGTGAGGACAGACTCTACGATGGCCGTCTAGAATTGGACCATTCTTCTTTGAAGAAGTAAATAGCAGGAGAGATAAAGGAGAGTCAGTAGATTTTGTTTACTTAGATTTTCAGATGGCCGTCTAGAATTGGACCATCATTTCCTGTGGCAGATTGTGCTTCCTCAGCTGCCGCAGGAAGTACATCCTCTGTTGTGCCTTTTTGACTGTGGAGTTGATGGTGGCCCCCCATTTAAGGGATAGTTCCCAGGAACTTAAAAGACTCCACAGATGTGACTGTGGGATGATGGTGAGTGGGGTGAGGTGAGGGGGTGCTCTCCTAAAGTCTACAATCAATTCCACTGTCTTAAGAGCATTGAGCTCCAGGTTGTTGCGATGGCACCAGGACACCAGCTGTTTCACTTCCTGTCTGTAGGCAGATTCCTCCCCATCCTGGATTAGTCCAATCAGGGTTGTGTCGTCCGCAAACTTGAGAAGCTTGACAAAGGTTTCAGTGGAGGTGCAGTAATTAGTGTAGAGAGAGTAGAGGAGAGATGCGGGGGAAGTGATAATGTGGAATATAGAAATGATAGAAGAGATGAATAACTTTTTTTGCATCAGTCTTCTCAGTGGAAGACACCAGCAACGTGCCTGAAATTCAAGGGAGTCAGGGGGTGGAAATTAGTGGAGCGGCGATTACTAGGGAGAAGGTGCTTGGGAAGCTGAAAGGGCTGAAGGTGATAAGTCACCTGGACCATAAGGACTGCACCCGAGGGTTCTGAACGAGGTTGCTTTAGAGATTGTGGAGGCATTGACAGTAATGTTTCAAAAATCACTAGAGTCAGGAGTGGTCCCAGATGATTGGAAAATTGCACAAAAAGTGAGCAAAGCAGAATAGTGGAAACTATTAGTGGTTGGTTAGATTTTAGAGCCCATTATAAAGGATGAGGTTACGGAGTACTTAGAAGTTCACGATAAAATAGACCAGTCAGCATGGCTTTGTGAAGGTGAGATCTTGCATGACAAATTTGTTGGAATCCTTTGAAGAAGTAAATAGCAGGAGAGATAAAGGAGAGTCAGTAGATTTTGTTTACTTAGATTTTCAGAAAGCCTTTGATAAGGTGCCACACGTGAGGCTGCTAAGGAATATGAGAGCCCATGGTATCAAAGGGCAGATACCATCATGGATAGCAGGTTGGTTGGATGGCAGAAGGCAAAGAGTGGCAATAAAGGGGGCTTTTTCTGCTTGGCTGCCAGTGACTAGCGGGGTTCCGCAGGGCTCGGTGCTGGGGCCGCTACTCTTCACGTTGTATATTAATGATTTGGACGAGGGGATGGAAGGCTTTGTGGCCAAGTTTGAGGATGGTATGAAATTAGGTGGAGGGGCAGGTAGTGTAGAGGAAGCAGGGACTCTGCAGAAGGACATAGATGGTTGGGAGAGTGGGCAGAGAAGTCGCAGATGGAATATAGTGTAGCAAAGTCTGGTCGTGCATTTTGGTAGTAGTAGTCTATTTTCTAAATGGGGAGAGAATCCAGAAATCAGAGGTGCAAAGGGATGCAGCCCCAAAAGTTAATCTGCAAGTCAAATCAATGGTAAAGAAAACTCATTGCCAGCATTTATTTCAAGAGGGCTTGTATACAAAAACAGGGATGTAATGCTGAGGCTCTATAAGGTGCTAGTCATGGCACTTTGGAATATGGAATTCAGAATTAATTAGGAAGGAGGTGAGGATACATTTCTTTAGTGAGAGGATGGTGAATCTGTGGAATTATTTGCCACACAAGGCTATGGAGGCTGTCAGTTGATGTTTTTAAGGCAGAGATAGATAGATAAAGGGGTAACCTTTTCAAGAGTGGTGGGTGTATGGAACAAGCTGCCAGAGGAGGTAGTTGAGGCTGGGACTATCCCAACATTTAAGAAACAGTTAGGCAGGTACATGGATAGGACAGGTTTGGAGGGATTTGGACCAAATGCGGGTTGGTGGGACTAGTGTATCTGGGACTTGTTGGTTGCATGGGCAAGTTGGGCCCAAGGGCCTGTTTCCACGCTATATTACTCTATGACCATGTGCACGCCCAGGAAAAATAAGCTTTTGACTCCGTCCACCACCGTCCCGTCGATGAAGACAGGAATTGTGGACTCCACCACTTCTCTGTGTTGAGAATGCACAGATTCACAGCCCACAGAGTGAAGAAATGTCTCCTTTCCCCAGCCCCATCTCCAGCTCCGTAACCTGATGGTTCATCTACACCTTCAAGCCAGCGTAGCTCAGCTGGTCTGACAGCATCTCTGGCGGGCATGGATCATTAGCGTTTTAGGATGGGACCCTTCCTCAGACTGATTGTGGGTGGGCGGCGGTGGGTTGTGGGACAAAGTCTGGCATTTATAGGTGAGGGGCAAGCAGAAGGTTTTGGTAGGCAGATGGTGGACAAGGGCCAGAGATGAAAATACAAAACGTGTCAAATAAGGTGTCGGAAGAAGTATGAAGTGTGAAGGCAGAGAAGGAATTACAGGCGGGAGGGGGGTGATGGAGGGGCGTGTTGGGGGGAGAGGTGAAATGGGTGCAAGTCCAGGAGGGGGGAAAGAGGAAAAGGTGGGGGGCAGGGGAAGGAAAAAATGATTGTGGGCGGGGGGTTTAAGGTGTGGGGTTGTAAGCTGCCTGAGCAGAATACAAGGTTCTGTTCCTCCAGTTTGTGTGTGGCGTCAATCCGACAATGGAGGAGGCCCAGGTCAGAAAGGTCAGTGTGGGAATGGGAGGAGGACTTAAAATAGTAGCAACTAGGTTTGCCACTTTCTCCCACGTAAAATAAGGGACAAAAGGTCAAAATATGGGACAAATTCCCGACGGCAATTCGTTGACCGACTCGGCCATGGCTGGGTGAATGATGAGTTGGCCCGGATGCTGGACTGCACACAAAGCCCAGCCGGCGGGCCAGCTGAGGGGTTTTGGCCCGGGGGCTGCGCGGTACCCCATCCAACTCATGGACCGATGATCGGCCTTGAGAAGGAGGGGTGGTGGTGTCGGCGGTAAGCAGTTCCGCAGGTTGGACCCGCTGGCCGGGCCTCTGACCGATGCAGCCACTGGAGAGGCGCTGCTGCTGCACTCCATGGGCTGCACAACGTCCTGTATTTATGTCATTTTTCGTGTCCTGAATTTTCGTTGATTTTTGCGACCTGAATTTTCTTTACTTTTCGTGTCCTGAATTTTGGTCGCTTTTCACAATCTGAATTTTTGTCTCTTTTTGCGTCCTGAATTTATGTCACTTTTTGCGTCCTGAATTTACGTTGTTTTTCGCGTCCTGGATTTTTGTCGCTTTTCGCGTCCTGAATCTTTGTTGCTTTTCGCCTCCTGTGTTTATGCCATTTTCGCATCCTGAATTTTCGTTAATTTTTGCGTCCTGAATTTTCGTCGCTTTTCGCGTTCCGAATTTTCATTTCTATTCGTGTCCTGAATTTATGTCGCTTTTTCCGTCCTGAATTTTTGTCGCTTTTCGCGCCCTAAATTTCTATCGCTTTACGCGTACAGAATTTTGGTTGCATTTCGCGTCTTGAATTTTCGTACTTTTCGCGTCATGAATTTTCGTCTTTTTCCGCGTCCTGAATATTCGTCACTTTTCGCGTCCTGAATTTTCGTCGCTTTTCGTGTCCTGAATTTACGTCGCTTTTTGTGTCCTGAATTTTCGTTGCATTTCGCGGCCTCAATTTCTGTCGCTTTTCATGTACAGAATTTTGGTTGCATTTAGCGTCTTGATTTTTCGTCACTTTTCGCGTGCTGAATTTTCGTAGCTTTACGCGTCCTGAATTTTCATTGCTTTCCGCGTGCTGGTTTTTCGTCGCTTTTCGCGTCCAGAATTTTCATCGCTTTTTTCACCGTGAATTTCCGTCGCTTTTCACGCGATCAATTTCTGTCGCTTTTCACATACAGAATTTTGGTTGCATTTCGCATCTTGAATTTTCGTCACTCTTCACGTCCTGAATTTTCATCGCTTTACGTGTCCTGAATTTTCGTCACTTTTCGCATCCTGAATTTTCGTCACTTTATGCGTCTTGAATTTTCGTTGCTTTCCGCGTCCTGAATTTTCGTCTCTTTTCGCGTCCTCAATTTTAATCGCTTTTTGCATCCTGAATTTTCGTTGCTTTTCGCGTCCTAACATTTCTTCACTTTTCGCGATCTGAATTTTCGTCGTTTTTTGCGTCCTGGATTTTCGTTGCTTTTCGCGTCCTGAATTTTCATCGCTTTACGTGTCGTGAATTTTCATTGTTTCCCTGTCCTGGTTTTTTGTCTCTTTTCGCGTCCTCAATTTTTGTTGATTTTCACGTCCTGAATCTTTGTCACTTTTTGCGTCCTGAATTTTCGTCATTTTTCGCGTGCTGGTTTTTCGTCACTTTTTGCGTCCAGAATTTTCATCGCTTTTTTCACCCTGAATTTCCGTTGTTTTTCACGACATCAATTTCTGTCGCTTTTCACATACAGAATTTTGGTTGCATTTCGCATCTTGAATTTTCGCCACTTTTCGCGTCCTGAATTTTCGTCACTTTTCGCGTCCTGAATTTTCGTCACTTTATGCGTCCTGAATTTTCGTTGCTTTCCGCGCCCTGAATTTTCGTCTCTTTTCGCGTCCTCAATTTTAATTGCTTTATGCGTCCTGAATTTTCGTTGCTTTTCGCGTCCTAACATTTCTTCACTTTTCGTGATCTGCATTTTCGGCGCTTTTTGCGTCCTGAATTTTCATCGCTTTACGTTTCCTGAATTTTCATTGTTTCCTTGTTCTGGTTTTTTGTCTCTTTTCGCGTCCTCAATTTTTGTCGATTTTCACGTCCTGAATCTTTGTCACTTTTCGCGTCCTGTATTTATGTCATTTTTCGCGACCTGAATTTTCATTGATTTTTGTGACCTGAATATTCGTACGGAATTTTTGTTGCATTTGCGTCTTGAATTTTCGTCACTTTTTGCATCCTGAGTTTTCGTCTCTTTTCGCTTCCTGAATTTTCATCATTTTTCGCATCCTGGATTTTCGTCGCTTTTCGCGTCCTAAATTTTCGTCGCTTTTTACATCCTGAATTTTTGGTGCTTTTCACATCCTTGAACTTTGATCACTTTTCACATTTGATTTTGGTTGCTTTTCACGTCCTGAATTTTCGTCGCTTTTCGCGTGCTGAATTCTTGTCGCTTTTTGCGTCTTGAATTTCCGTCGTTTTTTGCGATCTGAATTTTCGCCTTTCGCATCCTGAATTGTCGTCGTTTTTCGAGTCCTGGATTTTAGTCGCTTTTCGCGTCCTGAATTTTCATTATTTTACGCATCCTGAATTTTCATCGTTTTCTTGTCCTGGTTTTTCGTCCCTTTTCCCATCCATAATTTTCGTCGCTTTTTGCGTCCTCAATCTTTATTGCTTTTCGCGTCCTGTATTTATGTCATGGTTGGCGTCCTGAATTTACGTTGATTTTTGCGACCTGAATTTTCTTCACTTTTCGCATCCTGAATTTTGGTCGCTTTTCTCGATCTGAATTTTTGTCTATTTTTGCGTCCTGATTTTATGTCATTTTTTGCGGCCTGAATTGTCGTCGTTTTTTGCGTCCTGGATTTTAGTCGCTTTTCGCGTCCTGAATTTTCATCGTTTTACGCATCCTGAATTTTCATCTTTTTCTTGTCCTGGTTTTTCGTCTTTTCCCACCCATAATTTTCGTCGCTTTTTGCGTCCTGAATCTTTGTTGCTATTTGCGTCCTGTAATTATGTCATTTCCGTCACTTTTCGCGTACGGAGTTTTTGTTGCATTTCGCGTCTTGAATTTTTGTCAGTTTTCGCGTCCTGAATATTCTTTGCTTTTCACAATCTGAATTGCCATCTCTTTTCACGTCCTAAATTTACTTAGTTTTTTGCCTCCTGGACTTTCGTCGCTTTTCACGTCCTCAATTTTCGTCGCTTTTTATGTCGTGAATTTTCGTCGCTTTTTACCTCCTTGAACTTTGATCGCTTTTCACTTATTGATTTTGGTCGCTTTTCGTGTCCTGAATTTTTGTCGTTTTTCGCGTGCTGAATTTTCGTCTCTTTTCGTGTCCTGAATTTTCGTCTCTTTTCGCATGCTGAATTTTTGTCGCTTTTTGCGTCCTGGATTTTCGTCCCTTTTCGCATCCCGAATATTTGTTGCTTTTCGCGTCCTGTATTCATTTCTTTTTCGCGTCCTGAATTTGTCGCCTTTTTCACCCTGAATTTTTGTCGTTTTCGTGAACAGAATTTTGGTTGCATTTCGCGTCCTGAATTTTCATAACTTTTTGCGTCATGAATTTTCGTTGTTTTTCGCGTCCTCAATTTTGGTCCCTTTTCGCGTCCTGAAAGTTTGTTGCTTTTCGTGTCCTGATTTGTCTCCGCTTTTGGCGATCTGAATTTTCGTCGCTTTTCGCATCCTGAATTTTCGTCGCTTTTCGCATGCTGAAATCTTGTTGTTGCATCTTGAAATTCCATCACTTCTCGCGTACAGACTTTTTGTTGCATTTCGCGTCTTGAATTTTTGTCACTTTTCACGTCCTGAATTTTCTTTGCTTTTTGCAATCTGAATTGCCGTCTCTTTTCATGTCCTGAATTTACTTCGTTTTTTGCGTCCTGGACTATCGTCGCTTTTTACGTCCTGAATTTTCGTCGCTTTTCACATCCTCGGACTTTGATCGCTTTTCACCTTGATTTTTCTGAATATTCTCCTGAATTTTCGTCGTTTTTCGCGTCCTCAATTTTCTTCTCTTTTAGCGTCCTGAATTTCCGTCGCATTTTGCAACCTGAATTTTCGTCCATTTTTGCGACCTGAATTTTCGGCCCTTTTTGCGGCCTGAATTTTCGGCCCTTTTTGCGGCCTGAATTTTCGCCTTTTTGCGGCCTGAAAATTTTCGTTTCGGCCCTTTTTGCGCCCTGAATTTTTGGCCCTTTTTGCGCCCTGAATTTTTGGCCCTTTTCGCGTCATGAATTGTTGTCACTTTTCGTGCCCTGTATTTATGTCGATTTTCGTATCCTGAATTTTCGTCCATTTTCGCGTCCTTAATTTTCGTCCATTTTCATAGAATCATAGAAAATAGGTGCAGGAGTAGGCCATTCGGTCCTTCGAGCCTGCACCGCCATTCAATATGATCATGGCTGATCATCCAACTCAGTATCCTGTACCTGCCTTCTTTCCATACCCCCTGATCCCTTTAGCACAAGGGCCCCATCCAACTCCCTCTTAAATATGGCTCAATGATCTGGCCTCAACTACCTTCTGTGGCAGAGAATTCCACAGACTCACCACTTTCTGTGTGAAAATGATCTTCTCATCTCGGTCCTAAAAGACTTCCCCATTATCCTTAAACAGTGACTCCTTGTTCTGGAGTTCCCCAACATCGGGAACAATCTTCCTGCATCTAGCCTGTCCAACCCCTTAAGAATTTCGTAAAGCCCCTCAATCTCCTAAATTCCAGCGAGTACAAGCCGAGTCTATCCAAGCGGAATTTTTGTCGCTTTTCCTGTCCAATATTTATGTCGATTCTCAAGCCCCGAATTTTCGTCCATTTTCCTATGCTGAACTGTTGTTGCGTTTTGCGTTTTGAATTTACGTCGCTTTTCGCGTCCTGATTTTTCTTCACTTTAAGCGGGCTGAATTTTCATCTCTTTTCGTGTCCTAATGTTTCGTAGTTTTCACGTCCTGGATTTTTGTCGCATTTCGCGTCCTCAATTCTCGTCGCACTTCGCGTCCTGATTTTTCATTGCTATTCACATCCTGAATTTATGGCGATTTTTGCATCCTGAATTTTTGTCGCATTTCCTGCCCTCAATTTCTGTTGATTTTCGTGTATAGAATTTCACGTCTTGAATTTTCATCGCTTTTCGCATGCTGAATTTTCCTCGCTTTTCGTGCCCTGTATTTATGTCGATTTTCGCATCCTGAATTTTCGCCCATTTTCGCGTCCTGAAATTTCGTCAATTTTCGCGTACTTAATTTTGGTCGCTTTTTGCGTCTTGAATTTACACGTACGGACTTTTTGTTGCATCTAGCGTCTTGAATTTTCGTCACTTTTCACATATTGAATTTTCTTCCCTTTTCGCGATGTGAATTTTCGTCAAATTTAATCGTTTTCGCGTCCTGCATTTTCGTTGCTTTTCATGTTCTGAAATTTTGTCGTTTCTCATGTCCTGTATTTATGTTGCTTTCCGCGTCCAAAATTTTCGTTGATTTTCATTTATGTCGCTTTTCATCTCTTTTAGCGTCCTGAATTTTTGGCGTTTTCACGCCCTGAATTTATGTCGCTTTTAGCGTCCTGAATTTTCGTCGCTTTTCACGCCCTCAATTTCTGCCGCTTTTCGCGTACAGAATGTTGGTCCCATTTCACGTCATGAATTTTCATCGTTTTTTGCGTGCTGAATTTTCGTCGCTTTTGCGTATAGAATTTTTGTTACATTTTGTGTCTTGAATTTTCGTCACTTTTCGCGTTCTGAATTTTAGTCGCTTTTCGCGTCCTGAATTTTAGTCGCTTTTCCGTTCTGAATTTTTGTCTCTTTTTGCGTGCTGAATTTTCATATATTTTCGCGTCCTGAATTTTCGTCCTTATACGCTTTTTGCGTCTTGAATTGACGTCGCTTTTCGCGTACGGAATTTTTGTCGCTTTTCCTCCCCTGTATTTATGTCAATTTTCGCGTCCTGAATTTTCGTCCATTTCTGCGTGCTGAATTCTTGTCACTTTCTGCGTCTTGAATTTACGCCGATTCAAGACGCAGAAAGTGACAAGAATTCAGCACGCAGAAATGGATACGGACATTTTGTTGCATCTGGCGTCTTGAATTTTCGTCGCTTTATGCGTATGGAATTTTTGTTGCATTTCGCGTCTTGACTTTCCGTCACTTTTCACGTCCTGAATTTTCCTCGCTTTACGCGATCTGAATTTTCATCTCTTTTCGCGTCGTGAATTTTTGTCGTTTTCATTTCCTGGATTTTCGTCGCTTTTCGCGTCTTCAATTCTCATCGCTTTTTGCGTCCTGAATTTTCATTGCTATTCACGTCCTGAAATTTGGTTGCTTTTCGCGATCAGAATTTTCGTCCATTTTCGCGTCCTGAATTTTCTTCGCTTTTCACAATCTTATTTTTCGTCGCTTTTCGGATCCTGAATTTTCGTCTCTTTTCACGTCCTCAATTTTCACCCCTTTTAGCGTCCTGAATTTTCGTTGTTTTTCATGTCCTGAATTTTCCTCGCTTTTCATGTCCCGAATTTATGTTGTTTTTCGCATCCTGAATTTTCGTCCCTTTTCATGTCCTGAATTTTCGTCACTTTTCATGTCCCGAAATTATGTCGCTTTGCACGTCCTGAATTTTCATCTGCTTTCACGTGCTGAAATATCGTCGATTTTTGCGTCTTGTATTTTCGTTGCTTTTTGGGTCCTGAATTTTCGAGGGAATTTTCGTCCTGAATTTCCCTTGCTTTTCACTTCCTGAATTTTCATCACTTTTCTTGTCTTGAATTTTCGTCGCTTTCATGTCCTTCATTTACGTCGCTTTTCCCGTCCTGAATTTTCGTCTCTTTTTGCGTCACTTTTTGTGTCCTGAATTTTAATCGTTTTTCGTGTCTTGAATTTTTGTCGCTTTTCACGTCCTGAATATTTGTCACTTTTCCCGTCCTGAATTTTTGTCGCCTTTAGCGTCTTGAATTTTCATCATATTTTACCTCCAGAATTTTCATTGCTTTTCGTGTCCCGGATTTATGTCATTTTTCGCGTTCTGAATTTTCGTCGCTTTTCATGTCCTGAATTTTCGACGCATTTTATGTCCTGAATTTAGGTTGCTTTTTGTCTTGAATTTTCGTTGCGTTTGCGTCCTGAATTTTCGTCACATTTTGCGTCTCGAAATTTCGTTGCTTTTTGCCTCCTGTAATATCGTCGCTTTTCGCCTCCTGAATTCTTTTTGTTTTTCCCATCATGACTTTTTACTTTTCGCGCCTTGAATTTTTGTCACATTTTGCTCTCAGAATTTTCTTCCGCTTTTTCATGTCTGCAATTTTCGTCGCATTTTATGTCCTGAATTTAGGTCGCCTTCTTGTCTTGAATTTTCGTTGCGTATGCGTCCTGAATTTTCATAGCTTATTACATCCTGAAATTCCGTCGCTTTTCATGTCCTGAAATTTCAGCGCTTTTGGCGTCCAGAATTTTCCGTACTTTTTGCGTCCTGACTTTTCTTCGCTTTTCGTGTCTTGAATTTCCATCACTTATCACGTCGTGAATTTTCGTTGCTTTTTGCGTCCTGAAATATCGTCACTTTTCACTTCATGACATTTCATCGCTTTTCACATCCTGATTTTTCTCGCTTTTCGCATCCTGAATTTTCGTCGCTTTTTGAGTCCTGAATTTTTGTCACTTTTTGTGTCTTACATTTTTGTCACTTTTCGAGTCCTGAATTTTCGTCGCTTTTCACGTCCTGAATTTTTGTCGCATTTTGCGACCTGAATTTAGATCGTTTTCATGCCTTGAATTTCCATCACTTTTCACGTCCTGAATTTTCGTCTTATTTTGCATCCTGAACTTTGGGTGCTTTTCGTGTCCTGAAATTCCGTCGCTTTTGTGTCCTGAATTTTCATAGATTTTCACGTAATGCATCTTTTTCGCTTTTAGCATCCTGATTTTTCGTCACTTTTCACGTCTTGATTTTCCGTTGCTTTTTGCATCCAGGATTTTTGTTGCTTTTCGCGTCCTGATTTTTCGTCACTTTTCGCATCATGAATTTCCGTCGCTTTTCACTTCCTAAATTTTCATCGCTTTTCACTTCCTGAATTTTCGTCTTATTTTGCATCCTGAAACTTTGGGTGCTTTTTCGTTGCATTCCACGTCTTGAATTTTCATTGCTTTCTGCGCCCGGAATTTTCGTCACTTTGCGCATCCTGAATTTTCGTCGCTTTTAGCATCTTGAATTTTCATCGCTTTTTGCCTCCTGAATTTTCATCACATTTTGCGTCCAGAATTTTAGTTGCTTTTCATGTCCCGAAATTATATTGCTTTGCATGTCTTGAATTTTCTTCGCCTTTCACATGCTGAATTATCATCGATTTTCGCGCCTTGTATTTTCGTCACTTTATGTCCTGAATTTTCGTTGCTTTTCATATCTTGAATTTTCATCACTTTTCTTGTCTTGAATTTTCGTCGCTATTGCGTCCTATATTTTCGTCAAATACTATCTCTCTATG
>CM069131.1:1924702-1992550 GCA_035221665.1 Okamejei kenojei
GATACGTGAGGGTGTGTGGTGATTGTGGCTGGTGTTGGTGGTGTTGGGTGGGGGGTTTGTGCGGATAGGTCCGCCATGAGTGCGCGCGGCGGGTAAGAGAGCGAGAGCCGAGCGCGAGAGACCGGAAAGTGCGGTAGAGTGAGCGAGAGAGGCAAGAGCGAGAGCGATCGAGGCAAGCGAGTGAGCGAGAGTGGAAAAGAAGCGTGAGAGCCAAGGGAGGCGAGCGAGGAGCAGGTAAACGCGCGTGAGCGGAGCGTTGGGCACGAGAGTGCGGAGAGGGAAACGAGAGTGAGAGACGGAGGAGCGGGAAAGGAGATTCGCGAGACGCGAAAAGGGAGTGGAGAGAAAAGCGAGATTGAGCGGACCAGAGATGAGGAGAACAGAAACGCGACAATAGCTAGGAGAGGGTGATGAGAGAGAAAAGCATGGCAAGAGGAGAAAGAAAAGGAAAATAGAAAGAAAAAAGCGAGAAAGAAAAAGACGACGCGAAAACCAGACCGAAGAAAAAAAAGAAAGAAAGAAAAAGAAAGAAAAGAGAAGAAAAAGAAAAGGAAGAATGAAGAAAGCAAGAAAAGCGATAGACAGCCAGCAAAGAAGAGAAAGAAAAAAAGAAAGAGAAGAGCGCAAAAAGCAAGAAGAAAAGAAAAGAGGAGAAAGAGAAGAGAAAGAGAAGAAAAAAAAAAAACCGGCAAGAAAAACGCAAGAAAAAGAAAAAAAAAAAAAAAAGAAAAAAAAAAAAAAAAAAAAAAAAAAAAAAAAAACTAAACAAAAAAACAAAAAAAAGAGAGGAAAGAAAAAAAAGAAAAAAAAAAAAAAAGGAACGAAAAAAAATACGAGAAGAAAAAAAAAAAAAAAAATAAAAAGAAAAAAAAAAAAGGAAAAAAAAAGCCACAAGAAAAGGGAGGAACGAAGAAAAGAGAAGCAAAAAAAAACAAAGAAGAAGAAGAGAAGCGAAAAAAAGAAAGCGAAAGAGGAGCAAAACCCAAAAAAAGAAAAGTAGCAGAAAGAAAAAAAGAAGCATAAGAGAGAGAGCGAGGACAGAGAAGAGAAAAACGCAAGAAGCAGAACCCAGGCGAAAAAGAGAGAAGGACAATACAGAGCAGGAAGAGAAAAAGAGGACCGCCAAAGAGACGGGAACAAAAAAAAACAAAGGAGAAGAAAGAGGAGAAAAGACGAAAAGACCCAGAAGCATGCAAAACAAGCCAGACCAAGAAGAAGAGAAAAAGAGCGCCGGAAACACACGGAGGAAAAAAACAAGAAACACACCAGAAAGCACAGAAAGCGCACGAAGAAGAAGCAGAAAAGAAGAAAGAAAGAACGAAAAAGACGGCAAAAAGACCCAAGAACAACAAAAAAAAAGGAAACAACCAAAGCCAAAAAAAAACAAAAAAAACAAAAAACCCAAAAAACAACAAAAAACAACACAACCAAAAAAGACAGAGGAAGCGGGAGGAGAAAGAGAAACGAAGGAACAGCAGGAACGACCGCAAAAACCACAGACGCAAGCGAAAAAAGTAAGAACAACAGTAGGAAGAGAGACGCAACAAGGACCGCGCAGAGCACAGAAGAAGTAAGGACGAAGCACGCAGACACAGAAGAAGGCCACCGCACAGAGAGCCCGAAGCAGAAGGAAGAAAACCGAAAAGAAGACAAAAAGCCGCGCACCTTCGGGAAAAGAAGTAGCAGCCAGTGCCGCGCCCGCCCCCCCCCACCCCAGCAACCACGTGCACCGGACAGAACCAACGGCCGCCCCCCGATAACGAAAACCCACGAAAGACCACTCCCAGCCATAACCCCCGGAAACGAACGCCCCTCCAGCCCCGCCCCGCCCAGCCACAACGACCGCCCGGCCTGCCTCTCCCTCCCTCCCCCCCACCCTTCCCTCCCCTCCCTCCCCTCCCCTCCCCCTCCCTCCCTCCCTCCCCTCCCTCCCACTCCCTCCCTCCCCTCCCCTCCCTCCCCCCTCCTCCCTCCCTCTACATCCTCCCTCCCCTCCTTCCCTCCCTCCTCCCCTCCTTCCTCCATCCCTCACCTCTTCCCTCCCTCCCTCCCCTTCTCCTTCCCTTCCCTCTCTCTTCCGCCTTCCCTCTCTCCCTCTCTTCTCTTCCTCCTCTCTCGCTTCCTCCTTCCCCCCTCTCCCTCCCTTCCTTTCCCCCTTCCTCCTTCCCTCCTTCCTCTCTCTCTCTCCCTCCTTCCTCTCTCCCCTCTCTGCTCCCTTCCCTCTCTCTCCCTCTCTCTCCTCCCCCTCTCTTCCCTCCTTCCTCTCTCTCCCTTCTCTCCATCTCTCCCTCTCTCCTCTCTCCCTCTCTCCCTCTCTCCTCTCTCCCTCTCTCTTCCTTCCCTCTCCTCTCCCTCTCCCTCTCCTTCCTCTCTCGCTTCCTCTTCCCTCTCTCTCTCTCCCAACTTCCTCTCTCTCCCTTCTCCCTCCCTTTTCCCTGTTCCCCATTTCCTCCCATCTTTCCTCCCCTGCCGCTGTGCGGGGTTCCCTTGCATTGTAATGTTGCAGCTTCCCTTGTATTGCTTTCACACACATCTGGCACAAAACTAAGGCACACAAAAACAACATTCATATAAATTATATGGTGGACAGGCCCTTGAGAGATAAATACATTTCCTTTTCATGGATCAGAAGAAACTTTAATTTTAAGCGTCACTATTGCTCTCTATCTTATTTGTCAGATGATGTACATAAAACATATATACATACATACATATGCATATACATACATACATACATAGGCATACATATATATATACACACATATGCACATCTATGCATACATATATGTAAACACACACACATATATATATATATACATGCAATATACACATACATATATACATATGATCATTTTCCAATGTTCAATAGATTTAGGATCAGTTTCTGTGGATTGGAGGATAGCTAATGTTATCCCATCGACCCTAATATCAAATTCCTGGGCGTGCACATCTCTGAAGACCTTTCCTGGTCCGAGAACACCGATGCAAATATTAAGAAAGCACATCAGCGGCTCTCTACTTCCTGATAAGATTACGGAGAGTCGGTCTGTCAAGGAGGACTTCTTTGAACTTCTACAGGTGCACAGTAGAGAGCTTGCTGACCGGTTGCATCGTGGCTTGGTTTCGGCAACTTGAGCGCCCAGAAGAGGAAAAGACTACAAATAGTAGAAACACTGCCCAGTCCATCATCGGCTCTGACTTCTTCCATCGAGGGGATCTATCTCAGTCGCTGCCTCAAAAAAGGCTGGCAGCATCATCAAGGACCCACACCACCCTATCCATCACACTCACTCCCCGCTACCTTCAGGTAGAAGGTTACAGGAGCCGAAGACTGCAACGACCAGGTTCAGGATAGCACTTCCACAGCCATCAGGCTATTAAACTTGGCTCGGACAAAACTCTGAACATTAATAGCCCATTATCTGTTATTTGTACTTTATCAATTTATTTATTCATGTGTGATTTATATATTATATAATGGTGTATGGACACACTTGATCTGTTCTGTAGTCAATGCCTACTATGTTCTGTTGTGCTGAAACAGTCAAGAATGTCATTGTACCATCAGGGACACATGACAATAAATCACTTGGATTTGAACTTGAATGTATTACTTCAAATAAATAAATTTTGAAAATTATGCACTTTACTTATGTTCCACTTTTTGAAGTTTTTTACATTTCCTTTTAAGTCATGTTATGCATTTTTCTATTCTTGAATTTGAGTCCATAGTGTATGTGGATACTCACAAAGATTGCTACAATTCTAACCTTGACTCTATTGCAGCACAAGTTCATGTCTTTGTATTGCTGTGTGTTATGTATTGCTGTGTTTATTAGATGGGAAAGATAGAAGAGCTTATTAAAATCTTCTTACAAAGATCATTAAGTAATTTGGACCTAAGGCATAGCAGGGCTGCCAACTCTCACACAGAGGGAAGGGAGGGAGAGAGGGAAGGAGGGGGAGAGAGAGGGAAGGAGGGAGAGAGAGAGGAAGGAGGGAGGAGAGAGGGAAGGAGAGGGAGGGAGGGATGAGATGGAGATGGGAGGGAGAGCAGAGACGGAGGAGGGGGGAGGAGGAGAGGTGGAGCGAGGGAGAGAGGGAGGGATCGAGGAGAGGATGAGAGGGGGGAGAGAAGGAGATCGAGAGGGGAGAGAGAGAGATCGAGAGAGAGAAGGGATAGAGAGAGATCCGAGAGAAGAGAGATAGAGAGAGATCGAGGGAGAGAGAGAGATCAGAGAGGGGAGGTGAGAGATCGAGACGGAGAGAGAGGAGCTCGAGAGGGGGAGAGAGAGATCGAGAGGGGGAGAGAGAGATCGAGAGAAGAAGAGAGGGAGAGAGAGCGCTATCGAGAGGAAGGGGAGAGAGATGGAGAAGACAGGGAGATCGAGAGAAGAGAAAGAGAGGCGAGAGAGCGATGAAAGGGGAGAGAGATAGAGAGGGATCGAGAGAAGAGATGGGAGAGAGAAGAGAGGAGATAGAGAGGATCGAAGGGGATAGATAGAGAGAAGAGAGGGGAGGGGGTAGAGAGATCGAGAGTAAGATCTATTACAAATAAATATAATAACTTTCTAATGCATCTTGCTCCTCTATAATCTTTGCTTGCAACTGCTCTGTAGCTTTGGAGTGGATTACACAGAGGGAGATAGAGAGACAAAGATTATAGAGGAGCCTAGTTTCCCAATGATGTAGACGCCATAGTTGACGCCATCTTTGGTCGAGGCAGTCCGCTAACCTGGCGTCGACTATCACACGTGATACTACGTCTTTTTTGCTGAGTTGTGCATCTTGCTCCTCTATAATCTTTGTTCACTATCTTTGGGTGGGGGTGTTAGGTACTTCCCCCCCCCCCCTGGTGAATGCTATGTACTTAACTCTTCTGTTTCTCTCCTGAGTGCAGGCCCCGTGGCTGGGAGTCAGGAATCAAGGGGTTAAGGGCTCCTGTACCCAATTGGCCAAGCTGCGTCAGGTGATGGTGACTCATCGGAAGCTTAAATACCAGAAGCTCCCAGAATTCTCTCTCTCTTTGTCGACCCTGACTCGTGAGCAGGTTGCTGGTGTGAGCTGCAGGAGGCCTGGCCACATGGCATAGAACTTTGTGTATTATTACCTCGCGAATTTGTCAATTTAATATTGATTGCGACGATAAGGGCTGACTGAGGGTTTTTGTGTATTTAGTTTCAGGGTTATTTCCATTTAGGCAGGTTAGAGACTCTAGTTCGACGGCCCATTGCGAGGCTGGCTGGAGCACTGTTATCTTTTATTAGTTTATTCTTGTCCTCGTCTGGGTTGTTTGAATCAGGTTTGAGTTTTAATTAAATAAAAGACTATTTTCTTGAACTTGAGCCTAGTTTTTGACTATGTTATGCGGCTCTGAAGTACTTGCATTCGGGAGTCGTAACAATCCTTAAACTGTGACCCCTTGTTCTGGATTCACCAACATCGGGAACAATCTTCCTGCATCTAGCCTGTCCGACCCCTTAAGAATTTTGTAAGTTTCTATAAGATCCCCCTCAATCTTCTAAATTCTAGCGAGTACAAGCCAAGTCTATCCAGTCTTTCTTCATACTACAGATGGCTACATACTGGTTAGCTAGGCATCTAGCTAGAATGAGCTACATACTGGATGGCTAGATAGCTGGGCAGACTGATATACATCCAGGATTGCAAGGCAGCTGGCTAGACTGAGCTACATACTTGAAAACTAGGTAGCTATCTAGATGGCTACATATTGGATAGTTAGATAGCTAGCTAGGCTGAGTTCCTTACTGGATAGCTAGATATCTAGATGGACAGAACGACATACTGGATAGCTAGGTAGCTCGCTAGACTGATGTACATACTGGATAGCTAGACACCAAGGCAGACTGAGCTACATATTGGATGGCTAGGTAGCTAGCTAGACTGCCCTACATTCAGGATAGTGAGAGAACTTTCTAGACAGAGCTACCTATTGGATAGCTAGCTAGATGGCTACATACTGGATAGCTAACCAGACTGAGCATCATCTGCACACACTGCAGCACTGGTGAGTAAGGCAAGGCAGCGCCTTTACCACCTCAGGCAATTGAGGAAATTCAGAGTGGCTCTGAGGATCGTCCAGTGTTTCTACTCAGTGGCTGTGGAAAGCATCTTGTACGGAAACATCCGGTTTGGGAACTGCTCTGCCCAGGACGGGAAGGCTCTACAGAGGGTAGTGCATTTGGCCGAACACACTATGGGAACTACACTCGCCCCCCTGCAGGACCTATACATCAGGAGGTGCAACTCCAGAGCCAGCAACATAATGGGGGACCCCTTCCACCCCAGCAACGGACTGTTCCAGCTGCTGCCGTCAGGCAAACGCCTCCGGTGCCCTGCTGTGAGAACGGAGAGGATGAGGAGTTTCTTCCCAGACGCCATTAGAACTGTAAACCCCTATCTCACCAGGAACTAACTTTACTGTACCTATTTACTGTTGTGTCAAATGTCTTTTTTAAATTGCTGTTTTTTCTTTTTTTTCCTCCCACAAATATGTAACATGTGAATCTGTGAGTCTGTTCCCTTCTGTTTTGTAGTGTTTTTGCACAATCCCCGAGCGTTGCCACTTGTCATTTCACCACACATCCCGTATGGACTTGACTTGATCCTGGATAGGTAGATATCAGGCTAGCCAGAGCGACGTACTGGATAGCTAGGTAGCTAGCTAGACTGACCTTCATACTGGATAGCTAGATAGCTGGCTAGACTGAGCTAGTTACGTGGATAGCTGGAATGCCAGCTGGACTGAGTTACATACTGGATAGCTAGGTCGGTTAGCTAGACTGATCTACATACTGGACGGCTAGATGGAAAGGCAGACTGAGCCACATATTTGACCGCTAGGTTGCTAGCTAGACTGAGCTACATACTTGTTAGCGAGATTTAAAGCTGGCTAGGCTGAGCTACATAATAGATAGCTAGAAAGCTAGCCAGACTGACCTACATACTGGATAGTTATATTGCTAGATAGATGGTTACATACTGGATAGCTACTTAGCTAGCTGGACTGACCTACATACTGGATAGCCAGATAGCTTGCTAGACCGAGATACATACTGGATTACTGAGTAGCTGGCTAGACTGAGCTACATACTGGATAGCTAGGTAGCTAGTTAGAATGAGGTACATACTGGGTAGCTAGTTAGATGGCTACACCTCCCATTTGCAGATGCTGGAAAAAGCACAAAGTGCTGGAGTAACTCAGTGGGGCAGGCAGCATCTGAGGAGGGAATAGACGGTTGTTGTTTCGGGTCAAGGTTTGCAGTCTAACACGCTTTGTTCCTGGGGGTAGATTTAATTTCTCCCCATTTCCTGTTGTCTTATTTTCCTCGAAGAGGCAGCCAGCATCATCAGAGACCCACACCACCCTGGCCACGCTCTCATCTCGCTGCTACCATCGGGAAGAAGGTGCAGGAGCCTGAAAACCGTGACCTCCAGGTTCCAGAACAGCTTCTTTCCAACAGCCATCAGGCTCTCGAACACGGCCCAACACTAACCTCAGCGACTGTGATCTTCTATGGACTGTGTCTGTGGTTACACTACAGACCTATTTTATATTATTATTGTTACCTAGTATTATGGTTATTCATTTATTGCATTACATATTGTATCTTTCTTTGTCAAGCTTAGTCCTCTGATGACTTGTAGCGATTTTAGTTTAGTTTAGTTTATTGTCACGTGAAAATCTTTTTTGTTGCGTGCGATCCAGTCAGTGGAAAGACTGTACGCGATTACAATCGAGCCATCCACAGTGCAGAGATACAGGATAAAGAGAGTAACGTTTGGTGCAAAATAAAGTCCAGTAAAGCCCGATTAAGGATAGTCCCTGGGTCTCCAATGGGATGTCAGGACCGCTCTCTAGTTGGTGACAGGATGGCTCAGTTGCCTGATAACAGCTGGGAAGAAACTGTCCCTGAATCTGGAGGTGTGCGTTTTCACACTTCTGTACCTCTTGCCCGATGGGAGAGGGGAGAAGAGGGAGTGACCGAGATGAGACTGGTCTTTGATGATGCTGCTGGCCTTGCCGAGGCAGCGTGAAGTCAGAGAGTGATACAGCGTGGAAACAGGCCCTTTGGCCCGACTTGCCCACACCGGCCATCATGTCCCAGCTACACTAGTCCCACCTGCCTGCGTTTGGTCCATATCTCTCCAAACCTATCCTATCCTTGTACCTGTCTAACTGTTTCTTAAACGTTGGAATAGTCCCTGCTTCAACTACCTCCTCTGGCAGCTTGTTAAAGAAGGAACTGCAGATGCTGGAAAAAAACTGCAGTTGTTCAGTCTGAAGAAGGGTTTCGGCCCGAAACATTGCCTATATCCTTCGCTCCTTAGATGCTGCTGCACCCGCTGAGTTTCTCCAGCATTTTGTGTACCCTCCTCTGGCAGCTTGTTCCATACACCCACCACCATTTTTGTGCAAAGGTTACCTCTCAGATTCCTATTAAATCTTTTCCCCTTCACCTTGAACCTATGTCCTCTGGTCCTCGGTTCTTCTACTCTGGGCAAACGACTCTGTGCGTCTACCCGATCTATTCCTCTCATGATTTTATACACCGCTATGGATCAAGGGCCGTCCTGCAGTACTGGCAGTGGACAGCAGATGGTGGTGCTGCCCGGGGACAGCTGCAGGGCAGGAGCTGCAGTGGTTGCGAGAGGGAGAAGTGCTGAGGCAACTAGAGGGCGCAGGAGGATGAAAGGAGCGGTGAACATTCACCCCACTGCCAGTATCCAGATACCCCCGGCACCATGGTGAGGGTGAAGCCGGTGTGTTGATGGGGGAGAGAGAAAGAGCATGTGGGAGCAGGGAGGGAGAAAGAGAGAGGTGGGGGAGGGATGATGGGGCGGGGGGGGGGGGGGGGGGTTATGGGAGAACAGGAGGGGTTGACTGCAGTTGTTGAGAGACAGAGCCTTCCACAGAGACCGTTCCCTCCGCAACTCCCTGGTTAACTCATCCCTTCCCACCCAAACCACCCCCTCCCCAGGTACCTTCCCCTGCAACTGCAGAAGATGCAACACCTGTCCCTATACCTCCCCCGTCGGCTCTGTCCAGGGACCCCGACAGTCCTTTCAGGTTAGGCAGAGGTTCACTTGCAACTCCTCCAACCTCATCTACTGTATCCGTTGTTCCTGGGAACTATAGGCCGGTGAGCTTAACATCTGTAGTTGGAAAGTTAGTAGAGAGTATTCTGATGGATATATTATACAGGCATTTGGATGGGCAAGGGCTGATTAAGGTTTTGTACGGGGGAGGTGGTCTCTCACAAATCTAATTGAGATGTTGTGTACATGGACTTCAGTAAGGCATTCGACAAGGTTCCGTATGGTAGGCTGTTCTGGAAGGTTGGATCACATGGGATCCAAGGTCAGACTGGCCTTAGGGTCCGGTGCTGGGCCGTTACTGTTTGTCATCTATATCAAAGATTTGGACGAGAACATGCAGAGTATGATTAGCAAGTTTGCTGATGATACAAAAGCGGTATTGTAGATAGTGAAGATGGATCTTGATAGATTGGCCAGGTGGGCGGAGGAATGGTTGATGGAATTTAATACAGAGAAATGTGAGGTGTTGCATTTTGGAAAGTTTAACATGGGCAGGCCCTACACAGTGAATAGTAGGCCTCTGGGAAGTGTTGTAGAGCAGAGGAATCTAGGAGTAGAGGTACAAGGTTCCTTGAATGTGGAATCGCAGGTAGATAAGGTGTTCAAAATGGCTTTTGCTATATTGGCACATTGGCCTTCATCAGCAGAGTATTGAGTATCGAAGTTGGGACGTCTTGTTGCAGTTGTATAAGACATTGATGAGGCCACATTTAGTGTATTGTGCTCAGTTCTGGGCACCATGTTACAGGAAACATATAGTCAAGCTGGAAATGGAGATGATTTACATGGATGTTGCCAGGACTAGAGGGTGTGAGCTATAGGGAGAGGTTGAGTAGGCTAGGACTCTATTCCTTGGAGCGCAGGAGGATGAGGGGTGATCTTATAGAGGTGTATAAAATCATGAGCAAAATAGATCGGGTAAACGCACAGAGACTCTTGCCCAGAGTAGGGGAATCGAGGATCGGAGGACATAGGTTTAAGGGAAATTTAATAGGAATCCGAGGGGTATCTTTTTCAGACAAAGGGTGGTGGGTGCATGGAGCGAGCTGCCAGGGGCGGTAGTTGAGGCTGGGACTATCCCAACATTTAAGAAACAGTTAGACAGGTACATGGACAGGACAGGTTTGGAGGGATATGGGTCAAATGTGAGCAGGTGGGACAAATGTAGATGGGGCATGTTGCCTGGTGTGGCAAGATGGGCCGAAGGGCCTGTTTCCACGCTGTATCACTCTGTTTATTGACGTATCAGGCACAATACCAAATGAAACCAGAGGAAGAGATAATTGAATGTCAGGATTGTAATGATGTTGCGAGCGGATGTGGACTTTGATCAGAGTTCATTTTGTTTGAACGCTATTGTTAAGAATGCTTAAACCGCTCGTTATATTACTGTGAAGTAGATGCCATTAAGGTGTTAGCAGTCCAAAAATAGGTGTTCAGGGTCAGTGTTCATTTTTAGCCTGTGCAATTTATCTAGACAATTTTAGCTTATGACAATAAGAGGTTGTAAATATCTCTTCATTATCCTAAACACAATGCAAACCGTTACAAATTTATCTCACAACCCATAAAGATGAGCATTTTATCAGCTTCAACTCTGTCTGAACCTTGTGACAGAAAAGATAGATGGAGATGAGAAGACCCGATGAATGATTGGGGCTATCAGTATGCAACACGATGAGAACTGATTTATAAAAAGACACAGAGTGTCATGGAGTCCACCTGCCCCAGATCCCTCTAAACCTGTGCTATCCATGTACCTGTCCAAGTGTCAACTAAATGCTGTTATAGTACCTGCCTCAACTACCTGCTCTGGCAGCTGGTTCCATACACTCACATACATGTGTGGACAAAGCTGCCCCTCAGTTTTCTATTAAATCTTTCCCCCTTCACTTTAAACTTATGTCCTCAAGTCTTTGATATTTTCACCCTTGGAAAAGGTTCTGACTGTCTACCCTATATATAGTACAGTATGCCTCTCATAATTTGATACCGTTTTGTCAGGTTTCCCACGGGGACAAGATGGGCCGAAGGGCCTGTTTCCGTGCTGTACAGTTCTACGACTATCTCAGCTTTGTCCACTGGCATGGACAAGGTGGGCCAAAGGGCCGTGGATGGACATTCTGGTCGCTGATGGCTCCATCTCATCCTTTGGACACCATGTTTGGCCTCTGCTGTAGAGTAAACTCTTGTCGTGATGGACCATGGGGAGGGGGTCTGGTATAGCTGAGTGCCCCCCTATAACTGAGCATGGTGTGTTCATTGCGTAAGTGGTAAGAAGCAAACAACTTCAAATGCTGGTTTAAACTCTCATTGTCCTCTCCCCGCTCCAAACCTCTCTCCCCCCGCAACTGCCTCCAAGGAGGAGTTTGCCGGAGACTGCGGAGGGAAGGAGGAGTGAGTGGTGGTGTGGATAAAGGGATGGGAGAAGGAGTAATGATGACGGGACAGTACAGTTTTGCTCCTAATTTGAGGAAGGACATCCTTGTGATTGTGGCGTAGGTTCACGAGACTGATCCCTGGGATGGCGGGACTGTCATATGAGGAAAGATTGAAAAGACTAGGCTTGTATTCACTAGTTTAGAAGGATGAGGGGATATCTTATAGAAACATATAAAATTATAAAAGGACTGGACAAGGTAGATGCAGGATAAATGTTCCCAATGTGGGGCGAGTCCAGAACCAGGGGCCACAGTCTTAGAATAAAGGGGAGATCATTTAAGACTGGGGTGAGAAAAAACGTTTTCACCCAGAGAGTTGTGAATTTATGGAATTCCCTGCCACAGACGGCAGTGGAGGCCAAATCACTGGATGGATTTAAGAGAGAGTTGGATAGAGCTCTAGGGGCTAGTGGAGTCAAGGGATATGGGGAGAAGGCAGGCACGGGCTATTGATTGGGAGGACGATCAGCCATGATCACTATGAATGGCGGTGCTGGCTCGAAGGGTCGAATGGCCTCCTCCTGCACCTATTTAGGGGGCCCCAGGGCGACCAAGCCCATCCTGTTGGTGGCAGCTGCCCAAAGATAGTGCAGACCCCAGGGCTAGAATGTGAGCCGCATCAGCAGCCCTGTCACCAGACCATGCAGCGGGTGACGAAGGGCACGCTGGTGCACCTTGCGAGACAGGGTGGGGTTGAAAGCCAGGGCTCTGAAGAGACGGTGGGAGCTGGGGATGGGTCGGCAGCTCTGTCCATTATAATCCGGCAGCTGTCAAGGGTCTCGACCTGAAACGTCCCCCATTCCTTCTCTCCAGAGATGCTGCCTCACTGGCAGAGTTACTCCAGCATTTTGTGTCCATCGACCGAGTTTAAACCAGCATCTGCAGTTCCTTCCTACACATCTGTTATAAAGGGGTTTGTTAAAACAAGGGTTTACTGTACATAAAATCTTTAGCAATTTTTCTTGACTTCTTTCACTAGCGTAATTTTGTATTCTCATTTCACCCAAATTACTTTTTAACCTCAGAATCTCCATTCTTTCCAACATGACAGTCCTGCCATCCCTGGAGTTTTACTTCGGAGTCCCGTGAGTGATTACGTGAAGAAGCCCCGCCAGGCGCATGCACGTCATTACGTCCGCGCATGTCGCACTGAACGGGCTGGAGGGCGCTGCTCCACCAGCGGGTCAGTAGGAACTTCTAAGGTAAGTGCTTTAAAAACTTTACTTAGAAGTATTTCCACTCCGTAAAGCTGGCTCGAGCAGTCAGTAGGAGTGGGGAGTTGGAGCTGTCACTTCCGAAGATCCGTCTTAGCGTGGGTCCAGGGATTCACCAATTTGATCGGGTCGGGAGATAAGCGCGGCAACGCCGGTTCCGATGCCGGGTGCCGTTTTACCGGCAGCAGTTCAAATAGCGCGCTAATTTTCCCCACTAGCTCCATTGACAAAAGGCAGGCCAACTGGAATTTGCTTCAGAATGAGCCTGGTCCATCTGTTTATTTCCAAGCGTGCTAGCAGACTGAGGCTGTCCTAGCCATGAAAAGGCAAATATAAAGTCACAACCTGGGTTCTCTGACAACAATGGTGACTCTTCCCCTGATCATACAAGACTGTGGGTGAGGTTGGGAACATGCAGCTGATGCTCCAACCTTCAATTACATAAGGGTCCAAGGGCCAGTAATGTCCAAGAGGGCCATACCAACACCAACATATGGATGGTCCATATATTGGGGTTCCTTCCAGCGCCTTGTTTAGGACTGGAGGGTGCTACTATATGATTTGGGAGAAGCGGGCAGATTGCAGCTGACCCTGATGCTGGTGTCCCTGCTTATGTGCAAACGCCAGCGAGCACAAGAGCCACGCTCCGGGTGTCTCGGAAATGGCACTGAGTTGCTATTCCGGAGGGGACTGGTGAGTCAATGGAACAATCCCTTCCCAGCAGTATCAATTATGTAGTTCCTCACCAGTTCCAGCAAGATATGATGCAAGTGACTGCAAACAAATATGAGACACCTGTTTAATGTGCATCACTGAAAGTGCCTATGGTGACCCAGGTTCTGGGCACCCATGAGTCCTTCTTTGACTGGACAGGAGGTTCGGTGTTAACACGTCCTCCAACTGGTGGCTGCAGCAATTACTGCATTTGGCACTATGGTCCAAGGGACAATCATTCCTCAAACTCACAACAGATATGTTGGCTATTTTATGCAATGCATTTTCAGGAAATTGCATCAGGGAATATCGCCATCAGGCCAACACTAAACCAAAAATTTGCTGCTCTATGTAGGGCGACTAATGTACAAACGCCTGAAATATGGTTTGGAACGGACCTTGTCATGAAAATTCGTGAAATTCATGATGAGGCCAAAGCAATTGGCTTCATGTAGTCAAGCATTTTGAGGCCACCTATTCGCAACCCTGGGTTAATACTGAAGGTCAGATCCAGGTGTTGGGCTCAGCAGGGCAGGCCAGTGGGGCAACGAGGGTACCCACCGAGACAGACCGGGTACAATCCCAATATGAGCAGACAACAGCTTTACAGGTCAACTGTAGAGGTACAGCGACTTGTCTTAACGATAAAGTTCTGGTGGCCAATCTCCTATTGGAGGTTGATTACAAATGTTTTCTAATGAATGGTGCTGTATAACATCTGATATGTTTGTACTAAATACTGTCTCAAGTCTCCCATTGAGTTTATCTCAGGGCTAGATCCACCTCAACAGCACAAGCCTAATAAAATGTGGGTGCTTTCTGCTCAAGAGCCTGAACAGATAGATAATGGTGATTGATAACGCCATTAATCATCCTCCACAATTGTGTCTAATATTTTTCCCAGATCTCAAAAAGATGGGTGTTGTAGAGTAATTCTCATCCTCAATCACTTAAATTCGTTACTGCTAAACACCTGTTATCACAGGGCTGTTATGTGGCAACTATTGGTTTGCAAGATGTGTATTATTCACTGCCAATTCATGCTCATTATCGCAGGTACTTGAAATTTAATTGGATGGCACAGCTGTGGCAATACAAAGCATTGACTCCTGGATTAAGTTCAGCACCCAGGCTATTTATTAATTTGTTAAAACCTGTGCTGGTGCTATTCAGCCCATCATCACATTGTAATGGCTTATTTAGCTGATATCTTAATTATCAGCAACACTAATGAGTCAGCTGAAGAATCGGTGCTTGAGTCATTAGGGGTTGCTCCATCCAACTAAGTCCAAGTTACAGCCAACCCAAAATATTGAGTATTTGGGGTTTCTTATTAATTCCGTTGCTAAAACAGTAACATTACCAACAGCCAAGGTTGTCGATGATGATGATGTCTGTACTTGCCTCCCACAAAACTTTATCCCTCCATCCGAGAAGACGCTACGATCATTGGTAAATGGGGAGCAGGTTCCTGCAGTACATTCGGGCCTTTGCATTATCAACATTTGCAGAGAGCATGAGAACTAGCACTAAAATCGAATGCAGGCCCTTTTCATCGTGTTATCCAGTTACCAACCATAGCTCACGCAGAATCCAGTGGTGCATTGTTAATGTTAATCTAGCTACCAATAACATTTTGGGTACTAGACTCTTCCCTAATCTTCCAGACTGATGTCAGCGCTCTCGGATGGGGGGCTATGGACACCGAGTCTAGCTGTGGGGGTAGCTGGCATGAACACGAAGGGTTGATTCGCCACACACATGGGATAAATTCTTTCGCATTCTTGGGGGCATTTTATGGGTAAAGGCATATTGCTCCTCAATGAAGAATTTCCACATTCAACTCCAGATTGATAACACCACAGCAGTGGCATATATTAATCATATGGGAGGAGCACGGTCATTATCATGTGTTAACTGGGTACCGTCATGTGCCATTTGCGTTTCAGCCATTCACCACCCATAGCTAATGTGGTGGCCGACCATAGGTCGACTACATTTCATGCCAATATAGAGTGGATGTTCAATTCTAAACTTTCTCACACAATTGTCACTCGATTTGGGTTGCCAGCCATTGATCTGTTCCATCCAGATTACATCACCAGTTGCCTAAATATGTTTCATGGGAGCCAGATCCAGGTGAAGTTGCCGTGGATGCAGTCTCGTTACATTGGGGGGCACTAAAGATTTATGCAATTCCTCCATTTTTTCATCCTGAACTGTCTCACCACAATAGAGCGAGACTCTGCCACAGGTGTTTTGGTGGTCCCAGATTGCCCAACACAACCATGGTTCCCCTTAGTGTTTTCAATGATGGTTCAATCATTCATGATGATTCCCAGCTGCAGTAATTTCTTGGTGCATCCGGTTACAGGAGAAAGTCACCCTTTACATGACCGTATTAATTGTTGGTCTGCAGGTTCTGACCAGACATTTCCAAGGACTTGGATTGTGAAAAGGTGGTTCTCACTGCATGCTGGCGAAATAGCACTCAAAAAACAATATATGGTTCACATAAAGAAATGGGAACTGTTTCTGTGTACAATCCTATGTCTTATCATAATGCAAGCATATGTGATGTGTTGGAGTTCCTTGCTAAGTTGCATTTTGATGAGCACCTGCGTTATAGTGACATTACCAGCGCTCGGAGTGCGTTGTCCTCTTATTGCGGGCAGTCTTCTGAACAACATCCTATCGGGTCTCATCCGTTAGTATCCCGATTTATGAGGAATTTTTAATAAAAACCCTCTGAAACCTCGCTATACAGAAATCTGGGACATCACTCCTGTTCTCACAATGCTTCGGCAATGGGCTCCAATTACTTCATTATTTACGCAGAGATTAACTCTTGCTGTGGTTATGCTAAAGCTGCTGGTTTCAGCACAATGTGTACAAACATTACAATTCTTACGAATACCTTGTATGCATTTGTCTGTCAATGACATTAACTTCTATGTTTGTGATTTAATCAAACAAAGCAGGCCCGGTCTGGCTGGAATCAAGGTGACGTTTAAAGCCTACCTTGTTGACCAAATGTTACCTGTACAGACCGTGCCACGGTTTGGGCATGCTGTTTTAGGCACGGACTGGAAGGACCGAGAGGGCCTGTTTCCGTGCTGTAATTGTTATATTTAATTCATTTGCTTTGTTTTCTATCATTGTTTGTAATTTCCCTGAGACAGAGGGGTTATTCCTGTGTTTATTATTGTTAATAGTTATTGAATAATTTGAAGCAATGTTCAATATATTATTTTTTCCCTACTGTGTCAACCGAAGCAGATTGTCGTATGGTGTGTATCTACGGCATGAAAATACAGAGCTTTGAAATCTTCACATAGTCACTCACGTGACTCCGAAGTAAAATAGTAAGATTAAATGAGAACTTACCAGTTCGAAGTTTGATCCTTATTTTCTGAGGAGTGACGTAGAGGGATTACGTGCCCTCTGCTCCTACCCTCATAATCTAAGAGGTCATCTGGTAGTTCTAGTCTTCTACGAGCCTTACTATGTTACTTTGGCTATTTGTTTTCTGTGTTTTCACTCCGCTGCTTTGAAGTATGACGCGCATGCGCCAGGCGGGGCTTCTTCACGTAATCCCTCAACGTCACTCCTCATAAAATAAGGATCAAACTTTGAACTGGTAAGTTCTCATTTAATCTTACTATTAACCTTGCGAACCTACGCTGCATTCCCTCAAAAGTAATCCAATAGCAATATGGAGGGAATGAGTTTGAGATTGAGAGAGGATTTGTGCAAATGTTTGGTGCATGGAAACAGGCCTTTTGGCCCAGTGATTCTGTTGGTGATCAAACATGTTTTAATCTCAGCTTCATATCAAAACCCGAGAGACAGCCCTTGGAGGCCAAACAGAATCACAGTGTCCCCAGATCACGGAAACGTGACAGGTCCTTTACCCCACTGAGTCCGCACCAAACATTTGCACAAATCCTCTCTCAATCTCAAACTCATTCCCCCCCATATTGCCACAACCCTCCATTCACCGACACACTCACGCAATTTACCCAGTGGCCAAATTTACCCATCGACCAGCACGGCTTTGGGATGTCATTGGCCCATCGAGTCCCTAGTTTAAAGATACAACGCAGAAACAGACCCTTCGGCCGACCGCATCCGCTCCGACAAGTGAACCCTACACATCAGCATTATTCTACACATACTAAGGACAATTTTACATTTACAATGCCAATTAACCTACAAACCTGCACGTCCTTGGAGTGTGGGAGTGTGGGTCCTTTTCAGAATGGCTGGCAGTGGCAAGTGGAGTGCCGCGAGGCTCGGTGTTGGGGCCGCAATTGTTTACCATATATATTAATGATTTGGAAGAGGGACTTAGGAGCAACACTACCATGTTTGCAGATGACACAAAGCTGGGTGGCAGTGTGAACTGTGAATAGGATGTTAGCAGGTTGCAGGGTGACCTGGACAGGTTGAGTGAGTGGGCAGATGCGTGGCAGATGCAGTATAATATAGATAAATGTGAGGTTATCCACTTTGGCAGCAAAAACAAGGGGGCAGATTATTATCTCAATGGGGTTAGGTTAGGTAAGGGGGAGGTGCAGCAAGACCTGGGCGTCCTTGTACGCCGGTCACTGAAAGTTGGCGTACAGGTACAGCAGGCAGTGAAGAAAGCTAATGGAATGTTGGCCTTCATCACAAGAGGATTTCAGCATAGGAGTAAAGAGGTTCTTCTGCAGTTGTATAGGGCTCTGGTGAGACCACATCTGGAGTATTGTGTACAGTTTTGGTCTCCTAATTTGAGGAAGGACATCCTTGTGATTGAGGCAGTGCAGCGTAGGTTCACGAGATTGATCCCTAGGATGGCGGGACTGTCATATGAGGAAAGATTGAAAAGACTAGGCTTGTATTCACTGGAGTTTAGAACGATGAGGGGGATCTTATAGAAACATATAAAATTATAAAAGGACTGGACAAGCTAGATGCAGGAAAAATGTTCCCAATGTTGGGTGAGTCCAGAACCAGGGGCCACAGTCTTAGAATAAAGGGGAGGCCATTTAAGACTGAGGTGAGAAAAAACGTTTTCAACCAGAGAGTTGTGAATTTATGGAATTCCCTGCCACAGAGGGCAGTGGAGGCCAAGTCACTGGATGATTTTAAGAGAGAGTTAGATAGAGCTCTAGGGGCTGGTGGAGTCAAGGGATATGGGGAGAAGGCAGGCACGGGTTATTGATAGGGGACAATCAGCCATGATCACAATGAATGGCGGTGCTGGCTTGAAGGGCCGAATGGCCTCCTCCTGCACCTATTTTCCATGTTTCTATGAAACCGGAGCACCCGGAGAAAACCCACGCAGGTCATAGGAAGAACGTACAAACTCCACACAGACAGCACCCGAGGTCAGGATGGAATCCGGGTCTTTGGCGCTGGGAGGCAGTAACTCTACCGTTGATCGGCCCGCTGAGATGAAGAAATGATATTCTAGGAATCATGGGCTGGATTTGTGCTGAAAGAAGATTCCCTTGCAGTCAATTAAAAAACTTAAAAGGAAAAATGAATGCAAAAAGTTAGGGGAGAGAACAGGAATGGAAAGTATTGGATTGCTTTTGAGGGAGTTCAGCATAGGTTCACGAGGTTAATTCCAGGGATGGCAGGACTGTCATATGTTGAAAGAATGGAGCGACTGGGCTTGTACACTCTGGAATTTAGAAGGATGAGAGGGGATCTTATTGAAACATTGAAGATTATTAAGGAATTGGACATGCTGGAGGCAGGAAACATGTTCACGATGTTAGGGAAGTCCAGAACCAGGGGCCACAGTTTAAGAATAAGTGGGGAACCATTTAGAACGGAGATGAGGAAAAATGTTTTCACTCAGAGAGTTGTGAATTTGTGGAATTCTCTACCTCAGAGGGTGGTGGAGGCCGGTTCTCTGGATGCTTTCAAGAGAGACTTAGATTGAACTCTTAAAGATAGCGGAGTCATGGGATATGGGGAGAAGGCAGGAGCGGGGTACTGATTGTGGATGATCAGCCATGATCACAGTCAATGGCGGTGCGGCTCAAAGGGCCGAATGGCCTGCACCTGCACCTATTGTCTATTGCTTTCTTCATTCTATTCCTAATTCTATTCTTGCGTCCAGCTCACCAATGGAAAGGACGGCACGGTGGCGCAGCGGTAGAGTTGCTGCCTCACAGCACCAGACACCCGGTTCAATCCTGACTACAGGTGCTGTCTGTACGGAGTTTGTACGTTCTTCCTGGGACCACGTGGGTTTTCTCCGGGTGCTCCGGTTTCTTCTCACACTCCAAAGACGTGCGGGTTTGTAGGTTAATTGGCTTCTGTAAAATGTCCGCTAGTGTGTACGTGAGAGCTAGAATCTGGGGGGGAATTAATAACAATATGGAGAGGACAAAATTGGATTAGATGAGTATAGGATTAGTGTAAATAGATGGTTGATGGTCAGCATGGATCTCGATGGGCCAAAGGGCCTATTTCCATGCCGCATCTCTCTCTAAACATCTCTCACTTACAGCATATAACGCAGAATACTACAGCACAGGAACTCGCCCTTCGGTACACTATGTCTGCGATGAACATGATGCCAAGACCAACTCTTATCTGCCTGCACGTGATCTATATCCCTGCATTCCCTGCATATCCAAGTGCCTATCCAAAAGTCTCTCAAACACAACTATCGTATCTGCCTCCACCACCACCCCTGGGACTCACCACCCTCTGTGTAAAACATTTGCCTTGGAAACCTCCTTAGATCAGACAGGTCCTTGAGCACCCACCACTCTCTGAGTAAGAGGCTAGCCCCACACATCTCCTTTAAACTCTGCTCCTCTCACCTTAAAGCAATCCCCTCTGGACTTTGACATTTACATCTTGGGAAAACCTTTCTGACTGTCTTCCCTATCTGCAGGGAAGATTTTCTCCATGTTGGGGGTAGTCCAGAACCAGGGGTCACAGTTTACGAATCAGGAGTAGGCCATTTAGGACTGAGATGAGGAAAAACATTTCCACCCAGAGAGTTGTGAATCTGTGGAATTCTCTGCCACAGAAGGCAGTGCAGGCCAATTCACAGGATGTTTTCAAGAGGGAGTTAGATAGAGCTCTTAGGGCTAATGGAATCAAGGGATATGGGGAAAAAGCAGGGACGGGGTACTGATTTAGGATGATCAGCCTTGATCATATTAAATGGCGATGTTGGCTCGAAGGGCCGAATGGCCTACTCCTGCACCTATTTTCCATCTATGCATTTTACAATTTTATACACTTCTGTCAGGTCTCCCCTCAACCTCTGATGTTTCAGAGGAAACAATCCAAGTCTGTCCAACATCCCCCTGTAGCTACTACTTCCTAATCCAGGCATCTTTCAAGGTAAACCACCTCTGCACGCTCTCCAAAGCCTCCACATGCTTCCCGCAACGGGACGGCCACACCTGTCCCCTCAAAGCATTGCCTTCCCATCAGTGTTAAGGTACTTTGTGCTGACATAGACAACATCCTTATCCCTGCCAATCTCTTTTACAAGTTTGCTCAGACTGGTTAGAGATCAAGGTTTAGCCTCTAATCCGTCTCCTGTTATTTTATTGTGACTTTTTAATGAGATGCTATCACAATGCTCTTTTAAAAGAAGGGTGGGACAATGGCAGAATTTAGTTCTAACTGTTCAAAACAGTCTCATTCATTTCTGCAGCAATTTATAAATGTCAGCTGTCATTATTTTGTGTTTAATAGACCTGAATCCAAGTTCCAGTGATATTTGCTACCACTAATTACAGCTGCAAGAAAGGGAATCAGTCTCAGTGTGCGTGTGTGAGAGGGAGCGACATGGTGGCGTAGAACATAAAACAGTACAGCACAGGAACAGGCCATTCAGCCCACAGTGTCCATGCCGAACAAGATACCAATTTTTTTTTTAAAGACTCAAAGTGCTGGAGTAACTCAGCGGGTCAGGCAGCATCTGTGGAGAACATGGACACAGAGTGCTGGAGTAACTCAGCGGGTCAGGCAGCATCTGTGGGGAACATGGACACAGAGTGCTGGAGTAACTCAGCGGGTCAGGCAGCATCTGTGGAGAACATGGACACAGAGTGCTGGAGTAACTCAGCGGGTCAGGCAGCATCTGTGGAGAACATGGACACAGAGTGCTGGAATAACTCAGTGGGTCAGGCAGCATCTGTGGAGAACATGGACACAGAGTGCTGGAGTAACTCAGCGGGTCAGGCAGCATCTGTGGAGAACATGGACACAGAGTGCTGGAATAACTCAGTGGGTCAGGCAGCATCTGTGGAGAACATGGACACAGAGTGCTGGAGTAACTCAGTGGGTCAGGCAGCATCTGTGGAGAACATGGACACAGAGTGCTGGAGTAACTCAGCGGGTCAGGCAGCATCTGTGGAGAACATGGACACAAAGTGCTGGAGTAACTCAGCGGGTCAGGCAGCATCTGTGGAGAACATGGACACAGAGTGCTGGAGTAACTCAGCGGGTCAGGCAGCATCTGTGGAGAACATGGACACAGAGTGCTGGAGTAACTCAGCGGGTCAGGCAGCATCTGTGGAGAACATGGACACAGAGTGCTGGAGTAACTCAGCGGGTCAGGCAGCATCTGTGGAGAACATGGACACAGAGTGCTGGAGTCACTCAGCGGGTCAGGCAGCATCTGTGGGGAACATGGACACAGAGTGCTGGAGTAACTCAGCGGGTCAGGCAGCATCTGTGGAGAATATGGACACAGAGTGCTGGAGTAACTCAGCGGGTCAGGCAGCATCTGTGGAGAACATGGACACAGAGTGCTGGAGTAACTCAGCGGGTCAGGCAGCATCTGTGGAGAACATGGACACAGAGTGCTGGAGTAACTCAGCGGGTCAGGCAGCATCTGTGGAGAATATGGATAGGTGATGTTTCAGATTGGACGCTTCTTCAGACTGAATGTAGTGCCCTGACCCAGGTTCTCCAGATCTTTATCTTTGGTTTAAACCAGCATTTGCATGTCCTAGTCTCTTCATCATTCTGGTAAACCTCCTTTTTGATTTGATTTGATTTAATTTATTGTCATTGTCTTCAATGAAGAGACAACAAAATTATTTTTCCCTTAGTCATACAAAAAAATAAAATTAAAAAAACACAAAACACGGAACACAGTAGTCCACAACACAAACATCCCCACAGCAGCACCACAGTTCCCCACTGTGAGGGAAGGAAGCAAAGTCCAGTCAACCTCCTCGCCGATGTTCCCCAATGTTCACCCGTGGTCGGGCCCTCCCGAGCAGCCCGCAGTCGCCGCCATGGGCGGCCCGATGTTTAGGCCCTCTCGCCGGGAACCTCTCGTCGGGCACCTTCCACTGGAGTCCGCGACTCCCGATGTCCACAGGCGGTCCACAGAAAGGGTTCACGTTGGCAACCCCCGGCAAAGGCTCCCAGGACTCCATGATGTAGAAGTCAGCGGCGCCCGCGTTGGGAGCTCCGCACCCACTGCTCCGCGATGTTGGAGCAGCGGCGCAGCACGCCGGAGCTCCAAGCGGCGATCCCAGGAAGGCCTCGCCCGCTCCGCGATGTTTCCAGCGCCTCGCCGCTGTTGCTGAAGCTCTGGTCCGGTCACAGCAGGAAAGGCCGTGCCAATCCAGCTGGTAGGCCTCGAGTGGTGGGGGGGGCGAGGACGCGACTCGGATAATACCCGCATCCTCGCCAGAAAGCGACTGAAGGACGGTTTCCCCCTTAACCTACCCCCTGCCCGTTACGACTCCCGAATGCAGGTACTTCAGTCGCGTAACATAGTCAAAAACCAGGCTCAAGTTCAAGAAAATAGTCTTTTATTTAATTAAAACTCAAACCTGATTCAAACAACCCAGACAAGGACAAGAATAAACTAATAAACAAAGATAACAGTGCTCCAGCCAGCCTCGCAATGGGCCGTCGAACTAGAGTCTCTAACCTGCCTAAATGGAAATAACCCTGAAACTAAATACACGAAAACCCTCAGGTCAGCCCTTATCTGTCCCAATTCAATATTAATTGACAAATGTAGCTAATAATACACAAAGTTCTATGCCATGTGGCCAGGCCCACTGCAGCTCACACCAGCAACCTGCTCACGAGCCAGGGTCGACAAAGTGAAAGAATTCTGGGAGATTCTGGTATTTAAGCTTCCGATGAGTCTCCCGTTACCTGATGTAGCTTGGCCAATCGGGTACAGCCCTTAACCCCTTGATTCCTGACTCCCAGCCATGGGGCCTGCACTCAGGAGAGAAACAGAAGAGTTAAGTACATAGCATTCACCAGAGGGGGGGAAGTACCTAGCAGCCCCCCACATAAAATACCAAAAAAAAACCTGAAAAACTAAAGAAACACACTCTAAACATAACAAAATTTAAAAAGACAGCCTGACCGTGGGCGGAGGCAACTAGCAACAGCGCCACCGGATGTCCTCTGGACCCTCTCTAAGCCTCCACATTATTCCTGTAATTGGGCGACTAGAACTAGAAGTGGATGGGAGACTAATGTTCTCCAGAGAATGGGTGAATCACTGGTTCAACACACTGGTCTATTGATTCTGAACATTTACATGGAAGATGTAACTAACGAACTGACGCAAGGAGCAGAGATTCAATTTTGGGCATGATACTTGAGAATGCAAGGACAAAGGTGTAGAAGGATGCGGTGACTGGATGCTTTGCAGCACAGAAGCAGGCCCTTCAGCCAACCGTGTCCATGCTGACCGTTGGCTACTGGACTAGTCCCATTTGCCTGGTTGGTTCCACAACAGAATTATAGAGCTGTACAGTATGGAAACAGGCCCTTCAGCCCACCCTATCCACACTGACCAAGATGGCTTCCTGGGCTAGTCCACAGCTGGAACCACCACCCTCCACAGCTGGAATCAGCACCACAGCTGGAACCATCATCCTCCACAGCTGGAATCACCACCACAGCTGGAACCATCAACCTCTACAGCTGGAATCACCACCACAGCTGGAACCACCACCACAGCTGGAACCACCACCCTCCACAGCTGGAACCACCACCACAGCTGGAACCACCATCCTCCACAGCTGGAACTACCACCACAGCTGGAACCACCATCCCCCACAGCTGGACGCAGGGTTGGCACTGCGGAGCCGTCAAGAGTTAGGGTTGCCAACTTTCTCACTCCTAAATAAGGGACAAAAGGTCAAAATAAGGGACAAATTCCCAACGGCAATTTGTTGAGCGGCTCGGCCGTGGCTGGGTGAATGATGAGTGGGCCCGGGTGCTGGACTGCACACAAAGCCCAGCCGGCGGGGGCCAGCTGAGGGGTTTTGGCCCGGGCCGCGTGACTTCGCACGGAAAGTCTGGCACCCCCCGTCCGACTCACGAACCGATGATCGGCCGTGAAAAGGAGGGGTGGTGATGGTGTCGGCGGTAAGCGAAGGTCCGAAGGTCGGACAGCTGGCCGGCTGCCGACCGACGGGGCCACGGGCGAGGCGCTGCTGCTGCTGCTGCTGCACTCCATGGGCTGCACTACGCCGGGATGGGTGAGGCGGGGCGCACTGACCCGACAGTCCCCTTGACTCGAGTAGTAGCAGTCAAATAAGGGACAAGGGCGGTCCCATACGGGACATACCAATTTAGCTTAATATTGACATGCGAATTAAGGGACGGACGTTTAGGGGTAACGTGAGGGGGAACTTCTTTACTCAGAGGGTGGTGGCTGTGTGGAATGAGCTTCCAGCAGAAGTGGTGGAGGCAGGATCGATTTTAACATTTAAAAGTAAAGTGGATAGGTATATGGACGTGAAGGGAATGGAGGGGTATGGTCTGAGAGCAGGTAGATGGGACTAGGGAAAAACAAATGGTCGGCACGGACTGGAAGGGCCGAGAGGGCCTGTTTCCGTGCTGTAATTGTTATATGGTTATATGGTTATACGGGATGTCCCGGCTAATACGGAACAGTTGGCAACTGGAGAGGACCCAGCACTGATTGAGGACGTACATGTACACAACATCTACAGCTCTGCCCTCATCAATCTTTTTGGTCACGTCTTCAAAAAAATCGATCAGATTTGTGAGACACAACCTCCCACGTACTAACGACCCCATGCTGACGACCCCTAATCAGCCCTTGCCCATCCAAATGTCTGTATATCCTATCCCTCACAATACTCTCCAGATGTTAAGCTCACCGGCCTCGCCGGACTATAGTTGCCAGCATTTTCCCTGCAGCCCTTCTTGAAAAGAGGTACAACATTTGCCACCCTCCAGTCTTCCGGCACCTCTCCTGTATTTAAGGACGACTCGTAAATTTCAACCGGGGCTCCCGCAATTCCCTCTCTAGTTTCTCACAATGTCCTCGGAAATATCAGATCAGGCCCTGGAGATTTGTCTACCTTCAAACATGACTGTACCTTCAGTACTTCTTCAACAGTAGCCTTGACTGCTCTCAAGACACTTCCAGTGACTGCTCCAAGTTCCTCCGTCCTACTGTCTTGCTCCTCGATAAATACGGAGGAGAAATACTCATTGAGGACCTTGCCCATCTCCTGTGGCCCCACACAGAGGTGACCACTTTGATTCCTGAGAGGTCCCATGCTCTCTCTATTTACCCTTTTCCCCACTTATGTATTTATAAAATCTCTTGGGATTGTCCTTAATGCGATCCGTCAGAGCTATCTCCTGGCCCCTTTTTGCCCTTCTGGTTGCCTTTTTTAGTTTGCTCCTTAGTTCCCGAAACTCCTCCAGGGATGCACTTGATCCCAGCTGCCTATACCTGTCCCATGCATCCTTCTTGTTTTTGACCAACGCCTCAATTTCCCTCGTCAGCCAAGCTTCCTTACGTTTGCCTGCTTTGCCCTTCACTCTAACGGGGACGTACGTATCCTGCTACGACAAAGAGCTGTGAGATGTAACGTGAATGATGGGTGGGATCCATCTCACCCAGGCGTGGGACCTTCGAGTGCTCCACCGTAGGCCATCAGTCATCGACTGAACAATGCCAACAATGCCATGAACATGCCAAGGCCTCGGTGCCAATGCTCCCCGCTGCCAACGTTTTACTTCAGATTGCTTAGTAAGGAACTCCACATGCTGGTTTGAACTGAAGATAGACTCAGTGGCAGGATCTCTATATCTCTCGTTTCCCCTTCCCCTGACTCTCAGTCTGAAGAAGGGTCTCGACCCGAAACGTCACCTATTCCTTTTCTCCAGGAATGCTGTCTGAGTTACTCCAGCTTTTTGTGCCTGTCTTTTGTTTCAGATTCACAGATGCCATGAGTGCCTTGGCTGACATTTCAACTGCCTTCCTGACAAACTATTTATCCTTCACCAGGCTGTGATCATTTTACTTCTCTCTCTTCCTGACCCTGAGTGCAAAGGGCCAAGAATGACAACCTATTAGGACTTGCTAATACTCTTCAATTTCAACCATTAACAGGACACAGTAATGCGCTTCATGCTGCCTCGGAAAATCAGCCAACATAATCGAATAAAGCCATGAAGGGCTGGAGTAACTCAGCGGGTCAGGCAGCATCTGTGGAGAACATGGACACAGAGTGCTGGAGTAACTCAGCGGGTCAGGCAGCATCTGTGGAGAACATGGACACAGAGTGCTGGAGTAACTCAGCGGGTCAGGCAGCATCTGTGGAGAACATGGACACAGAGTGCTGGAGTAACTCAGCGGGTCAGGCAGCATCTGTGGAGAACATGGACACAGAGTGCTGGAGTAACTCAGCGGGTCAGGCAGCATCTGTGGAGAACATGGACACAGAGTGCTGGAGTAACTCAGCGGGTCAGGCAGCATCTGTGGAGAACATGGACACAGAGTGCTGGATCTTCCAGTTACTAACCATTTTAATTCTCCTTCCCATTCCCACACTGGCCTTTCTGCCCTGGGCCTCTCTCATTGCCAGAGTGAGGCTACACGGAAACCGGAGGAACAGCACCTTGTGACGCCACCCAGTGGTTAGGCCACACTATGCGAACCCTCGGCAGTCGGGGGTAGGCGGGAAGGAGTTGTCACAAGGTTTAGGGATGTTTCGGGTCAGCCTTCTCCCATTCGCATGTGTGTTGTGCTCTTTACTTCATCAACAAAGATCTCTTTGATTCACCATGCGTGGCTTGCTTATTCGCCCGCCATAACCTCATATTTCTCTTGGGTAAATTACAACCTAGTGGTATGAATGTTGAATTCACCAATTGTAGGTAAACTCAAACACGTTAAATCATCTTATACTCCTTTTCCCACCACTCTTGCCCCATTCCACAACCGAGGTCATTTAACCAGTTGAAGAAGGGTCTCGACCCGAAACGTCGCCTATCTCCTTCGCTCCTTAGATGCTGCTGCACCCGCTGAGTTTCTCCAGCATTTTGTGAGGAAGAAGGGTCTCGACCCGAAACGTCGCCTATCTCCTTCGCTCCTTAGATGCTGCTGCACCCGCTGAGTTTCTCCAGCTTTTTGTGTAACCCACAGCTCTCCACATTGTTTCTCTTGAGATCACACTCTCACTAGGCATCTCTACACCTCCCACACACTGCCTTCAGTCTGAAGAAGGATTCCGACCCGAAAAGTCAACTGTCCATGTTCTCCAGAGATGCTGCCTGACCCGCTGAGTTACTCCAGCACTCTGTGTCCATGTTCTCCACAGATGCTGCCTGACCCGCTGAGTTACTCCAGCACTCTGTGTCCATGTTCTCCACAGATGCTGCCTGACCCGCTGAGTTACTCCAGCACTCTGTGTCCATGTTCTCCACAGATGCTGCCTGACCCGCTGAGTTACTCCAGCACTCTGTGTCCATGTTCTCCACAGATGCTGCCTGACCCGCTGAGTTACTCCAGCACTTTCTTTACCAGTGATGAATCGATTAGAGAGTATTATCTCGAAGGAGAGGTTGGGTAAATTACGCTTGTTTTCTCTGGAATGCCAGAGGGGAGGGGAGACTTGATAGAAGTATATAAAATTAAGAGGCATCGGTGGGAAAGACAGCCAGAACTGTTTCACAGCGTGGAAATGACAAAGACTCAAGGAAATTGATTTAAGGTGAAAGGGCAAACTTTTAAGGTGATATGTGGGACGTCATTTTACTGAGGGTGGTGAGGGCCTGCAATGCGCTGCCAGGGGTGGTGGTGGAGGCAGATATGGTTGTGGTGTTCAACATGCATTTAGATGGACACACAGATATGCAGGGAATAGACGGATGTGGATCACATGCGGGCAGAAGAGATTACTTTAACTTGGCATTGCGTTTGGTACGGACACCATGAGCTGAAGGGCCTGTTCCTGTGCTGTACCTTTCAATGATCGATGTTCTACGATACCAAAAGCTCACATTATTTCAGAAGCTGTTGTCTGAGAATAAACAATATTCCAAAGTGTTCCCGATAGTTTCAGAAAGAAAGGTCTCAACCTGAGACGTCACCCATTCCTTCTCTCCAGAGATACTGCCTGTCCCGCTGAGTTACCCCAGCATGTTGTGTCTATAAACCAATAGACTTCAGAGATACAGCGCGGAAACAGGCCCTTCAGCCCACTGAGTCTGCCAACCAATGATCACCATGTATGCTAGCACTGTCATAGAGTCATAGAGTGATACAGTGTGGAAACAGGCCCTTCGGCCCAACTTGCCCACACCAGTGAGCCACCCTGCCGGCCTTAGTACCGATGCACATTCTAGATTACTATCAGCCCACAATTGGCAGCCTTGCTGTGGACTTCACGGACTGTAAACCTTGATGTTTTCCCCCCAACCCTCCCTCCGCCCCTCTCACTCCTCAAGGTGCTTTCTAAAGATGTCCCAGAGTTTCCTCAAAGCTTGGTATCAAGAAAGGTGTGAGACACCCCTTGGTATTAACACATTGATTAGCCTTGGATAAATGGATGAAGTTGTTCATTTACTGATCATTAAAGTCAAAGAATGATTAGGACACAGGAGACAGCCATTTGACCAAGCGCATTGATGCCAGCTCAGCCCAGAACTCTTGGTCGCTATGCTTGTCAATCTGCTCATTGTTCATGTTCATAAGTCATAGGAGCTGAATTAGGCCATTCGGCCCATTAAGTCTACTCCCCCATTCAATCATTGCTGATCTATCTTTCCCTCTCAACCCCATTCTCCTGCCTTCTCCTCATAACCCCTGACACTCGCACTAATTAAGAATCTGTTAATCTCTGCTTTGACCCCTTAGGCCGAGTCATTCAAAGGCACAACATTTCCTTCCATTGCTACGTAGACGATACACAACTCTATCTCCCCCTGAAGCCCAACAACTGCTCAATTCTGCTTAACTTTACCCGCTGCCTCGAGGATATAAAGTGTTGGATGGCCCAGAACTTCCTTCAACTAAACGAGAGTAAGTCTGAGGTCATCCTTCTCGGCCCCTCGGACTCAATCAAAACGATAGCAGGCAGCCTTGGAAGCCTTACCCCATTACTCAAACCTCACGTCAAAAACCTTGGCGTAATATTTGACTCAGCGTTGAAATTTGACAAACAAGTCAATGCCGTGGTAAAAGCTAGCTTCTTCCAGCTTCGGGCGATAGCTAAAATAAAACAATTCCTCCAGTTTGATGACCTCGAAAAGATCATCCACACATTTATCTCCTCCCGCCTCGATTACTGCAACTCCCTTTACACTGGCATCAGTCAATCTTCCCTGTCCCACCTGGGCCAAAACGCCGCAGCAAGACTCCTGACGGGCACCTGAAAAAGGGGCCTCATCACCCCGATATTTATATTTTATAAAAGTGACTTGACTAAAAATGACATCCGTCTGTGGCAATGAATGCCATCTTCCCTTAAATGCCCAACCAAAGTCCCTCCACAAATGTACTTTTGTTTCTCTCTCCACAGATGCTGCCTGGCCTGCTGACTATTCCTGATCTGCTCTGCTTTTATGTGCTGTTAGAAAGCTCTGGCTGTTTCTGCGTTCACCGTCTTCACAGGAAGTGAGTGTCGGCCAGTTGGTGAAGACGGATGGGATTGAAACTAGACATTGTTTAGATGTTGTCGAGCTGGAAAGAGTGCAGAGAACATTTCCGAAGATGTTGCCAGGACTCGAGGGCCTGAGCTACAGGGAGAGGTTGAGCAGGCTGGGACTCTATTCCTTAGAGCGCAGGAGGATGAGGGATGATCTTCTAGAGGTGTGTAAAATCATGAGGGGAATAGATAGGGTGAAAGAAGTGTTATTTACCCAGAGTAGGGAAATCAGGAACCAGAGGACACACTGTAGGTTTAAGGTGAGGAGCAAAAGATTTAATAGGAACCTGAGGGGTTACCTTTTTACCCACAGGGTGGTGGGTGTATGGAACGAGCTGCCAGAGGAGGTAGTTGAGGCTGGTAACTATGGCAACATTTAAAAGGCATTTGGACAGGTACATGGATATGACAGGTTTAGAGGGATGTGGGCCAAATGCAGGCAGGTGGGACTAGTGTAGATGGGGCATGTTGGTCAGTGTGGGCAAGTTGGGTCAATGGCCTGTATCAGTCTCCATGCTGTGTGACTCCAGGATACTCCAGTACAACCTCCTCACTAGAGAGTATTTCTCCACCATATGGTGTGGATTTTAAAATTGCATCTGGTGTTTGCACTTAGAATTTATCAAAATGGTTTGATAGTGCAGCATGAACAGAACATTGTAATTATGTGTTCCCATTGTCTTTTTGTTCAGATGTTTTGCTATCTTGGTATAAGAGTCATAGAATCCCAGAGTCATTGTGCTGTACAACGGTCGCAGTCATAGGTGGTCACGGTGGCACAGCGGTAGAGTTGCTGCCTTACAGCGAATGCAGCGCCGGAGACCCGGGTTCCATCCCCACTACGGGTGCTGTCTGTACGGAGTTTGTGCGTTCTCCCCGTGACTTGCGCAGGTTTTCTCCAAGATGTTCGGTCTCCTCCCACACTCCAAAGACATACAGGTTTGTAGGTTCATTGGCTTGGTAAATGTATAAATTGTCCCTAGCGGGTGTAGGATTGTGTTAGTGAGCGGGGATCGCTGGTCGGCGTGGATCGGGTGGGCCAAAGGGCCTGTTTCCACACTGTATCTCCACACTAAACTAAAGACAGGCCATTCAGCCCATCTTGCCCGTGCCTACCAAGTTGGCATATTGGGTTAGTTCCATTTGCCTACATTTGTCCCTTCTAAACGCTTCCTATCAGTATATCTCTCACAAGTCATAAAGTTGCAATTGTACCCGCTTCTCTAGTGTCCTCTGACAGCTCATTTCAGGTACAGACTACCCTCTGAGTGAAAAGGTTTTGGATTCCACCATCTCAGTAAGGTCACCCCTCAGCCTCCTATGCTACAAAGGAAAAAAAGCCCCAAGCTGTCAAACTTCTCCCGAAACGCCCACGTCCCAGTAACATCCAATTCTACACGGCCATCGTAGAGTCTGTCCTCACCTTCTCCATCATGGTCTGGTTTGGCTCAGCCACCAAGCACGACACCCGGAGGCTGCAGTGAATCGTCCGATCAGCAGAGAAGGTTATTGGCTGCAACCTTCCCTCCATTGATGAACTGTACACTGCAAGGGCCAGGAAGCGAGCGGGCAAGATCATCTCTGACCCCTCTCATCCTGGCCACAAACTCTTTGAATCACTTCCCTCTGGGATGCGACTCCGGATTGTCAAAGCTGCCACAGCCGGACATAAAACAGCTTGTATCCACGAGTAGTTGCTCTACTCAACAGCCAAACATCTGTAGCCTCCCTTTGATCTGGTATTTTGTTGGTTCACATGCTTGATCAATGGTGTTTTATCATAAATCTTTTATTATTATTAATGTTTAATGTTTTCTGAGTCATTCGTAACTGTCACTGTGTGTCATGTTGTTACTTGTGGGCGGAGCACCAAGGGAAATTCCTTGTATGTGAATACTTGGCCTATAAACGTACTTACTTACTTACTTACAGTGGGTGTATGGAATGAGTTGCCAGAGCAGGTGGTTGAGGCAGGTACTAGAAGAACATTCAAAAGACACTACAACAGGTACATGGACAAGAAAGGTTTAGAAGGGTATGGGCAAACATGGGCAGGCGGGACTAGCAATGACGGTTGGCGTGGCCTATGGCCTGTTTCCACACTATACCACTCTATGACTCTAAAACTCTCTTCTGCTCCAGACCGACCGCTGGCATTCTCAGCGAGTCCCATCTGCCTGCATTTGGCTCATGGCCCTCTCAACCCTTCCTTGCCCATATATCTTCCAAAATGCCCTTTGAAAGTCCTAATTGTTGCCGCTATTGTGGTCTGTCCGCTCACGGATCTTAATTCCCCGTTAAAATGAAAGGCCTGGGGTGGGAACTGGATATATCCACGTTAGGCCAGAGAGCGAGGGAAGGAAGGAAGGGGCAGATAATCAGTGTGATTTATTTGCGCACATCTGTTACTTGGCCCTTGTTGTGGAAGACAGTCGTTGGGAATTCAGAGAGGCTTCTTCTGTTGCCCAGGTGATGGTATTTAGCTCAACCTCAAGGAGGATTAGTGTGTTTTAAAAGTCTGTGTAAATGTCCTCAAGTTTGTTTTATGTAGGGGGGAGGGGGGGGAGGGGGGGGGGGGGGGGGAGGGAATTTTTTTTTCAGTCTCTTACCTTGCTGGAGATGCGCTTGTTTTCCGGATCGTATCTCAATAGACAATAGATAATAGATAATAGACAATAGGTGCAGGAGTAGGCCATTCGGCCCTTAGAGCCAGCACCACCATTCAATGTGATCATGGTTGATCATCCCCAATCAGTACCCCGTTCCTGCCTTCTCCCCATATTCCCTGACTCCGCTATCTTTAAGAGCCCTATCTAGGTCTCACTTGAAAGAATCCAGAGAACCGGTCTCTGAGGCAGAGAATTCCGCAGACTCACAACTCTCTGTGAGAAAATGTATTTCCTTGTCTACGTTCTAAATGGCTTACCCCTTATTCTTAAACTGTGACCTCTGGTTCTGGATTCCCCCAACATTAGGAACATGTTTCCTGCCTCTAGCGTGTCCAAACTCTTATTAATCTTATATGTTTCAATAAGATCCCCTTTCATCCTTCTAAACTCCAGAGTATACAAGCCCAGCTGCTCCATTCTCTCAGCATATGACAGTCCCGCCATCCCGGGAATTAACCTTGTGAACCTACACTGCACTCCCTCAATAGCAAGAATGTCCTTCCTCAAATTAGGGGATCAAAACTGCACACAATATTCCAAATGTTGTCTCACTAGGGCCCTGTACAACTGCAGAAGGACCATTTTGCTCCTATACTCAACTCCCCTTGAAATAAAGGCCAACATGGCATTCCGTTTCTTCACTGCCTGCTGTACCTGCATGCTTACTTTCATTGACTGATAAACAAGGATGCCTAGATCCCGTTGTACTTCACCTTTTCCCAACTTGACTCCATTTAGATAGTAATCGGCCTTCCTGTTTTTGCTACCAAAGGGGATAACCTCACATTTATCCACATTTATTCTCCGGATGTTATCTTCGCTCGCTCTGCGGCCTAACCACATGGAGCTGGCGGCCTTGCTCGGGACTGACTGAGCCCCACCGCGGGGTCAGGGACCGCGGCCTGCGGATATCACCATCAAGATACAAGATACAAGATACATTTATTGGTCACATGTACCAATTGGTACAATGAAATGTGTGGTCACCATACAGCCATACAATAATAAAGAGCACAGAACACGATCGTCTTTAACACAGCCACCCCCACACAGCGGGATTAAAGTTTCCCACTGTGAGGGAAGGCTCCAAAATTCAGTCATCCTCCTCCGTTGTCCTCCCGTGGTCAGAGGGGGCTCCTGAACCCCCGCTGTCACTGCTACGGGCGGCCCGATGTTCAGGCCCGCTCGCCGGGGTGATGGAAGTCCGACGTTGGGACTGGAGGACTTCCTCCGCAGCTTGGACATCCGAATCGGCCACCTCCTGCCGGAGTCCGCGGCTCCTGAAGTCCACAGGCCGCGCTGGGCGGAGATTCAACGCTGGCGGCCCTCGGCAAAGGGCCCCAGGGCTCCGCGATGTTGAAGTCAGCGCCGCCCGCGCTGGAAGCTCTTCAAGCCCCAGCTCCGATGTTGAAGCAGCGACCCAACACTCCGGAGCTTCAACAGCGATCCAGGTAGGCAACGCCCGCTCCGCGATGAACCCACGCCGCGCCGCCGCTGCTGAAGCTCTGGTCCGGGTCCCCGGCAGGAAAGGCCGCGCCAATCCAGGTGGTAGGCCGCGAGTGGGGGGGGCGAGGACGCAACTCGGAGAATAGTCCCGTCCTTGCTAGGAAACTTCCCCCTTATCCTACCCCCCTCCCCCACATGCTAAAGAAACTAAAGAAACATACTTTTAAATCTCGCAGTCTCGGGTAAAGACCGATGTCGGGAAGCTCCAAACGACGCAGAAGGTTTCGACTAGCCCCGACCCGGGGTCAGATCGCCCGGCGCAGGGAAGCTGAGATTCACCTCCGATGCAGCAGCTTGATCGCCCCGATGCAGAGGGACTGACCACCGGCCACGGGAGCCAAGATTGCCCGTCAACGGAAGGCTCGAGGCCCCCGACCGCGGGAGAACAAAGAAGGGAGAGATTGCACTTTTTTTCACCTTCCATCACAGTGAGGAATGTGGAGGAGTCACTGTGGTGGATGTTTATGTTAAAATGTATTTTGTTGCTTTTTATTGGTATGACTGTGTGGCAAATGAAATTCCTCGATGTTGCAAAAAATGCTTGTCTAATAAAGTATGATTGTGAGTATGATTATGAAACCCACGTGGTCACATGGAGAGCGTGTAAACCACACAGGCAGAGGTCAGGCTGGAACCGGGTGTCTGGTGCTGTGAGGCAGCAGCTCCACCCGCTGCATGGTGGTGTTGGGGTCACAGCAGCGCGAGTGTTGCCCCATCGCTGGAGAGGTCCCAGGAGAGGCAAGGGGTAGTGTGGGACTGTGCCACTCACCCACCTATACCGCGGTGGGACTAACACCCTCCCACTGCCCCTGGAGATCAGTGACTTGCAGAAGGACCTTTGTCCAATCCTCGCCTCTCATCACTGGGGATCAGGCAAAGAGAGGCGCCAATTAAGGGAAATAAATTCTTATGGCATCTGCATGGGTTTAAGAGAATTGATGTTGAAATTAATTGCGGCGTCTTGGATCTGTGGAGAGCATTGAAAGGTCACTGTACAAATCTCACGGTGAGAATTCGAATCAATTTCAATCCTGTGGCCACAGTCATGAGAAAGTGGTGACATTTAAAGTTATCCCAAAGACAAACTGTTGCACTCAGCATTTAATCTCTTCCTATCACATGTCTCTGTTTCTGAATTCCCAGCTAAGCAAATCCCCCCCACCCAATCCAGCCACTCTTCCTGCTACTACACAAACCCTCACCCACATCTCGGCACACAGAGTGCTGGAGTAACTCAGCGGGTCAGGCAGCATCTGTGGAGAACATGGACACAGAGTGCTGGAGTAACTCAGCGGGTCAGGCAGCATCTGTGGAGAACATGGACACAGAGGACATATTTCACTTGGGCAGCTTACACCCCAGTGGTATGATTATTATATCTCTAACTTCAAGTAACCCAGGCATTCCCTCTCTCTCCAATCCTCCCCCACACGTCACACCGGGCTCCCATTCTCACCCTACAAACAGTAAACAACGGCCTATTTCCTTTATCATCGTTACTGTTTTGCACATCTTTCATTAATTTGTTCTATATCTCTCCACATCATCATCTATACCTCTCGTTTTCCTTTCCACTGACTAGTCTGAAGAAGGGGCTCGACCCGAAATGTCACCCATTCCTTCTCTCCAGAGATGCTGCCTGTCCCGCTGAGTTACTCCAGCATTTTGTGTCTATCTTATAATTGTATATACTTATCTCAGGTCTTCCCAAATATCTGACATCCCAGTGAAAACAATCCATGTCTGTCCAACCTCTCCCATTAGCTAATACCCTCCCATCCAGCCATCAGCCTAGACAACTTCTTTTGTGGCCTTTCCGAAGCCTCCACATCCCTCCGGTAATGAGTTACAATTTAGTGATATAGCGCCGAAAGAGGCCCTTCAGCCCACCGCGTCTGTGCTGACCAGCGATCACCCCGTACACTAGCACTGTCCGACGCACTAGGGACAATTTACAATTTACAGAAGCCAAACGACCTACAAACCTGCACGTCTTTGGAGTGTGGGGGGAAACCGGAGCACCCGGAGAAAACCCACGCAGTCACAGGGAGAACGTGCAAACTCCGTACAGACAGCACCCGCAGTCGGGATGGAAGCCGGGTCTCTGGCGCTGTGAGGCAGCAACTCTACCCCTGCATCACCGTGCCACCCCAATAATTTAAGATTTAATAACAACCTGTGGGGGGCAACTTTTTCACACAGTGAGGTAATGGGGTGACCAGAACTGCCTGTAATACTCCAAATGTACATCTAATCAGTGTTGGAAAGGATTCACAGCCCTCTTGTGTGAATTCGGCATTTGCACAAACAAAGATATCTGAATTTCATTCAGCAACAAAGCTCTCAACGTGCAGTTTCCTCTACCTTCATTTCCTTCTCCAAGGTGAACCCTCCTGGGGTGGGAGATTGCAACCTTCACGTGGTCCGCCCTGGTTCGACTAATGCAATCAACTCGACGTGCACAAACGGAAGATCAAATAGAACAAGTTGTCCCACAACTTTAGGCTGTGCACGCCACACGAAGGAAGAAGAAGGTGACCCCTCCTCAAAGTAAGGCACAGATGCTGCCTGACCTGCTCAGTTCCTCCAGCATCTAATGTAGCACGGTGGCACAGCGGGTAGTGCTGCTGCCTCACAGCGCCACAGGTCCGGGTTCAATCCTAATTTCGGATGCTGTCTGTGTGGAGTTTCCTCTGTAACTGCGTGGGCTTTCTCCGGGTTCTCCGGGTTCTTCCCACATCCCAAAGATGTGCTGGTTTGTCGGTTATTCGGCCCTCTGTAAATTGCCCCCTAGTGTGTAGGGAGTGGATGAGAAAGTGAGATAACAGAAAACTAATGTAAATGGGTGATCGGCGAGGACTTGGTCGGCCGATGGGCCTGTTTCCCTGCTGTATCTTTCATAGTCATAGAGTGATACAATGTGGAAACAGGCCCTTTGGCCCAACTCGCCCACACCGGCCAACATGTCCCAGCTACACTATCCCTCCAAACCTGTCCTAGCCATGTACCTGTCTAACTGTTTCTTGAATGATAGGATTGTCCCAGCCTCAACTACCTCCTCTGACAGCTTGTTCCATACACCCACCACCCTCTGTGTGAAAAAGTTACCCCTCAGATTCCTATTAAATCTTTTCCCCTTCACCTTAAACCTCTGTCCTCTGGTCCTCGAATCATCTCACCTGGGCAAGAGACTTTGTGCGTCTACCCAATCTATTCCTCTCATGGTTTTGTACACCTCAATCATATCACCTCTTTCAATTAATAAATCATCTTGCAGCCTCTGATGTCTCTCAGGTTAGTTTTCCTGTTGATTTCATTTGAGTTCAATCAGATGAAATGTATTTTTGAGCAAAGTACAATTTTAATTTTAAAAAAGCAGCAATGAATTTTGAATCATAGATTGATAAGCAATGTTTGATAGTAGTTGGCCAATGTTTGTTTATTACAAGTGGAATTATAAGTGAGCAGCCAAGAAATTCAAGGTGAGCATTGTAAAACTAAGAACCGTTTTAGCCTCCATAAAGTCATTGTTGTTCTTGGAGCCCCTACCACCGCAGATAGCTGCCCTGGATTAACGTGACCGGTGATTAAGGGAAACGATGGGCCCATTATTTTTTTATATGATTATGTAGATTACGTTTATCTTTACAGATTCAAGTGATTGCGATAACTTATTTTTAGTTTAGTTTACTTTAGAGATACAGCGCGGAAACACGACCTTCGGCCCACCGGGTCCGCGCCGGCCAGCGATCCCCGCACATTAACACTATCCTATACCCACAAGGGACAATTTTTTACATTTACCGAGCCGATTAACCTACAAACCTGTACGTCGTTGGGAGAAGATGCAGCTCGGGTCATAATCGGACAGAACTGTTTACACTATGTGTGGAAACTTACTGCTAAACTTGGCAATGTTCGAGGTGCAGAGAATCCAAAAGGGTGGTATTGCCGATAGTGAAGATATTTGATTTTAACATTTAAAAGTAAAGTGGATAGGTATATGGACGTGAAGGGAATGGAGGGGTATGGTCTGAGTGCAGGTAGATGGGACTAGGGGAAAACAAATGGTCGGCACGGACTGGAAGGGCCGAGAGGGCCTGTTTCCGTGCTGTAATTGTTATATGGTTATATGGGTATTTGTCAAAAATTGCAGTTGGCCAGGTGGGCGGAGGAATGGGTGATGGAATTTAATACAGAGACATGTGAGGTGTTGCATTTTGGGTCGTCTAACATGGGCAGAGGCCTACACAGTGAATGGTAGGCCTCTGGGTAGTGTGGTAGAGCAGAGAGATCTAGGAGTGCAGGTGCATAGTTCCTTGATGGTGGAGTCGCAGGTAGATTAGATGGTCAAAAATACTTTTGGCACATCGGCCTTCATCAATCAATCAATCAAAGACTTTATTGTCATTCAAAAATACACCAACACATGCAAGTCTGAATGAAATTTCATTGCATCTGGCTCACCGTGCAACATAAAATAATAAAAGGATAAAATAGATACAAAGATGAAATAGATAAAAAGATAAAATAGATAATAGTGGCGGCACATTATATGGAATTCAAGAGTCTGTTTGCTCGTGGGATGAAGCTGTTGCAGAACCTTGATGTTCTGCTCCTTATGCTGCGATACCTTCTGCCCGAGGGCAGCAGAGTGAACAGTCCATGATGGAGATGTGTGGGGTCCTTTATAATGCTGTTGGCCTTAGACACGAAACGTTTGCACGCAATGTCCCGGGTTGAAGGAAGAGAAGTCCCAATGATTTTTTTCAGCCATCCTCACCACTCTCTGCACGGACTTCCAGTCGGAGGCTTTGCAGTCCCAAAACCAGACAGAGATGCAGCTGGTCAAAACGCTCTCTATGTTGCCCCTGTAGAAAGTTGTCAGGATGGGATGGGGGAGGTGAGCTCTTCTCATCCGGCGCAGAAAATGCAAACGCTGCTGCGCTCTCTTAACTGTTGATGAGATGTTATTTGACCAGGTCAGACTGTTAGTGATCTGCACCCCCAGGAACTTAGTGCTACTGACCAACTCCACATCTATGTCATTAATGTGTAGCAGTGTGTGACTGCGGTTTCTCCTGAAGTCAATGATGACCTCCTTTGTTTTTTCGACATTCAGGATCAGGTTGTTTGTGTTGCACCAGTCCACCAGTTGTTTCACCTCCTCCCTGTAAGCCAGCTCATTGTCATCCCGGATGAGGCCCGCCACTGTTGTGTCATCTGCGTACTTCATGATGTGGTTTGTACTAAACCTGGCACAACAGTCGTGTGTGTATAGAAGTTGGGAGGTCATGTTGCAGTTGTATAAGACGTTGGTGAGGCCGCATTTAGAGGATTGTGTTCAGTTCTGGGCTCCATGCTATAGGAAAGATGTTGTCAAGCTGGAAAGGTGGCAGAGAAGATTTACGAGAATGTTGCCAGGACTCGAGGGCCTGAGCTGCAGGGAGAGATTGAGTAGGCCGGGTCTCTATTCCTTGGAGCGCAGGAGGACGAGGAGTGATCTTATATAGGTGTATAAAATCATGAAAGGAATACATCGGGTAGAAGCACAGTCTTTCCCCAGAGAAGGGGAATCGAGGGCCAGAGGACAGAGGTTTAACGTGAGGTGGGGAAGATATAATAGGAACCTGTCGGTAACATTTTTACGCAAAGGGTGGTGGAACAAGCCGCCAGAGGAGATTGTTGAGGCAGGTACGATCATAATGTTTAAGAAACATTTAGAAAGGTATATGGATAGGATAGGTTTAGAGGGATATGGGCAAAATGCAGGCAGGTGGGATTAGTGTAGATGGGACATGTTGGCCGAGGTGGGCAAGTTGGGCCGAAGACTCTGCTTCCACATCGTATGATCCTATTGGTCAGTGTAGAAAGAGCACTCTGTGTCCATGTTCTCCACAGATGCTGCCTGACCCGCTGAGTTACTCCAGCACTCTGTGTCCATGTTCTCCACAGATGCTGCCTGACCCGCTGAGTTACTCCAGCACTCTGTGTCCATGTTCTCCACAGATGCTGCCTGACCCGCTGAGTTACTCCAGCACTCTGTGTCACATGTTCTCCACAGATGCTGCCTGACCCGCTGAGTTACTCCAGCACTCTGTGTCCACATGTTCCCCACAGATGCTGCCTGACCCGCTGAGTTACTCCAGCACTCTGTGTCCATGTTCCCCACAGATGCTGCCTGACCCGCTGAGTTACTCCAGCACTCTGTGTCCATGTTCCCCACAGATGCTGCCTGACCCGCTGAGTTACTCCAGCACTCTGTGTCCATGTTCTCCACAGATACAGTAGATGAGGTTGGAGGAGGTGCTAGTGAACCTCTGCCTAACCTGAAAGGACTGTCGGGGTCCCTGGACAGAGTGTAGGGAGGAGGTATAGGAACAGGTGTTGCATCTTCTGCGGTTGCAGGGGGAGGTACCTGGGGAGGGGGCGGTTTGCGTGGGGTAGAACGGATTAACCAGGGAGTTGTGGAGGCAGCGGTCTCTGGAGATAGGAAAATGTAACTAGTGGTGGGATCCCGTTGGAGGTGGCGGAAATGTCGGAGGATTGTTTGCTGTATGCAACGGTTCCGCGGAAGGCAAAAAAGGGGTGGTGGGAAGATGTGACTTCCGCCTTAAACCAGCATCTGCAGTTCCTTCTTATGCATATAAAATGATCAGTGTACTTTGTAGCTGTAACACTGGGGTGGAAGATTGCAACCTTCACGTGTTTCAACGAATGCAATCAACCCGGCGTGCACACTCAAATTAGATCAAATAGAACAAGTTGTCCTGCAGCTTTAGGCTGTGCGCGCCACACGCAGGCAGTAGACGAAGAAGTGTAACACTATATTCTGCATTAGGTATCTTTTCCCTTCTGTACTACCTACACATGGTATGATTGGCCCGGATAGCACACAAAATGAACCATCTTGCCGTGTCTTGATGCACCTGACAGGAATAAGCCAATACTCGACTCGGCAAACTATAAATACCACCTGACAATCTGTGTCAATCTTCTAACTTTCCTTTTAAATGTTCTTGACAATTATAAGGTCATATTTTCATAGTCCAGTCCCAGAGGGCAATGGCAAAGGGTGTTAGTTAATGTGTCTCAAAGTTTTATGGCCCAATTACTATTTATGAAGCTTTCATAAAACCTCAAGAAGTTAAAGTTTTACAGCTGATTACCAAAGCCATCTTTACGACGAGTAGATAGACCAGGCTAAAAAAAATGACAGGCAGCATCTGTGGAGAACATGGACACAGAGTGCTGGAGTAACTCAGCGGGTCAGGCAGCAGCTCTGGAGAACATGAATAGGTGATGTTTCGCGTCGAGATCTTTCTTGAGACTGATTAGACCGGGCCAGCAGCTTGCAATTGGAATCGGTTTAAAAGAATGTGGTTTACAAGAATGATCCCAGGAATGAGTGGGTTAACATATGATGAGCGTTTGACGGCACTCGGCCTGTACTGGTTGGAGTTTCAAAAAAAGAGGGGGGACCTCATTGAAAAGTACAGAATAGTGAATGGCTTGGATAGAGTGGATGTGGAGAGGATGCTTCCACTAGTTGGAGAGTCTAGAACCAGAGGTCATAGCCTCAGAATAAAAGGACGTACCTTGAGAAAGGAGATGAAGAATGTTTTTAGTCAGAGGGTGGTGAATCTGTGGAATTCGTTGCCACAGATGGCTGTGGAGGCCAAGTCATTGGGTACATTTAAAGTGGAGATTGACAGGTTTTTGATTAGTAAGGGTTATGGGGAGAAGGCAGGAGAATGGGGTTTGGAGGGAGATCACCCACCATTTAATGGCGGAGTTGGCAAGATGAGCCGAATGGCCTAATTCTGCTCCTATCACTTATGATCTTATGAATCTATCTTTCCCCTGATTGGGGTACTTACACTCCAAGTGTTGTAACATGGAGGTATCATAAATCTCCTCACTTTATATAAAACTACTCTTAAACTTCAGAGCTACAGTGCAGAAACAGACCCTTTGGCCCACTGAGTCCGCGCAAACCAGCAATCACCCCATACACAAGGACTGTCCTACATACTGGGAACAATTGACAATTTACAGAAGCCAATTAACCTGCATGTCTTTGGAGTGTGGGAGGAAACCAGAGCACCTGGAGAAAACCCACAAGGTCACAGGGAGAACGCACAAACTGTGTGCAGACAGCACCAAGAGCCAGGATGGAACCCGTATCTCTGGTGCTGTGAGGCAGCAACTCTACCACTGCACCTCTACCAACAGACACAAAAAACACAAAACACTAATCCTGGGCAAAAGGTTCTGACTGTCTACCCTATCTGTGCCTCATCATTTTATACACTTCTATCAGGTCTCCCCTCAACTTCTGACATTCCAGATAAAACAATCCAAGTGTGTCCAGCCTCTCCCTGTAGCTAACACCCTCTAATCCAGGCATCATTCTGGTAAACCTCCTCTGCACCCTCTACAAAGCCTCCACATCTATTCTGTAATGTGATCACACACAGAGTGCGGTGGATCTCTGGAATTCTCTGCCACAGAGGGTAGTTGAGGCCAGTTCATTGGCTATATTTAAGAGGGAGTTAGATGTGGCCCTTGTGACTAAAGGGATCAGGGGGTATGGAGAGAAGGCAGGAACAGGATACTGAGTTGGATGATCAGCCATGATCATATTGGATGGCGGTGCAGGCTCGAAGGGCCGAATGGCCTGCTCCTGCACCTAATTTCTATGTTTCTATGTTTCTATGTAATGGGGGCGACCAGAACTGCACGCAATACTCCACATGTAGGCTGACCAAAGTGCTATAAAGCTGCATCATTACTTCCTGACAATGCCCTGACTGATGATGACATGCTGACCATACAAGAGTCAAGTGTGTTATTGTCACATGTACCGATATTCTCACTTGCAGTAGACTTGTCGACTCAATACCCTGACTTATCAAAGCAAGCTACACCATATGTACCACTCTATTCACTTGTGTTGCCACTTCCAGGGAGTTACCAACTTGGACCTGAAGTTCCCTCTACATCAATGCTGTTGAGGGTCATGCCAGTACTTGTATACTTTCCCCCAACGTGCAACATCTTGTATACTTTCACGTCCCAACGTGCAACATCTCTCTGTTGCTCTGATTAAAGTCTATCTGCCATTTTGGATTAGCGTTGGCTTGGTGTGAGTGGGCTTGGGGGCATGGGCTTGTTGGGCTGGAGTGCCTGATTCCTTGCTGTCTCTGTCTTTGACATTACGGTATGTTACATACAAGACTGGTGGAGATACCCCGTCTCTGAGCGCTACTCAGTTGCTGAGGATCGGAGCAGTAGACGAGGAAGGGTTAGTCTGGCTGACACCATTTAGATCAATGGCCAAGGGTCTCAGCTAGAAGCTTTGTAGAAGACGCCACTGGCCAATGCTGAGTCCACTGCCTGTCACCAGCGTGGAGCTGGTGTAGCTACTGAGTGAAGGCACGTTGGCCCTTGGATGTTACCGAGTACAGCACAGCCTGTCTAAACAGGCAGCATCTGTGGAGAACATGGACACAGAGTGCTGGAGTAACTCAGCGGGTCAGGCAGCATCTGTGGAGAACATGGACACAGAGTGCTGGAGTAACTCAGCGGGTCAGGCAGCATCTGTGGAGAACATGGATAGGTGACATTTCAGGCCAGATCCCTTCTTCAGACTGATTATTCCTTCAGACTGAGGGGAGGGGGGGTGCTAGGCGGTGAAACTGGAGGCAAGAAAAGACCGGGACAAATCAGGGTTGGCAACAGATGACCTCAGGCAGGGAGGTTCCCAGATAGGCTGTTTGGGGTTGTTGCGGTTATTGTGAACTGCGGAACTGGTTAACCGACTGTTAGTGGGGGAAGGGTGGGAAAGAGGGAGAGAGGGAGGGTAGGGTTGGAGGGAGGTGTTTGTAGAGTTTATCTAAAATTAGAGAAGTTGTGAGCTACTCAAGTGGAATATGAGGTGCTGTTCCTCCAGTTTGTGTGTGGCCTCACTGGCACTGGAGGGGGCCCAGGACAGAAAGGTCAGTGTAGGAATGGGAATTATTATATCATATTACTGTCGATAACAGAGCTTGTCAGCCGCACTGAAGCAGGCTCTGTTACTAAGTCCATTGATAAAGCGAGCTGAAGAGAGACTTTGACCCATGGCAATGCTTTGCTGTGTGAGCAGCCACTTGGAAGATTGTGTGGCACAGAGGAATCAAATCAGGATGCTTTGCAGCTTGGCTCGAGATCAGCTCTGCCCAAGCCCGCAGAAAATTGCAGAGAGTTGTTTAGTTTAGTTTAGAGGTTCAGCGTGGAAACAGAGGCCCTTCGACCCACCGGATCCGCGCCGACCAACGAACCCCGCACTTTAACACTATCCTACACAAACACACTAGGGACAATTTTCACATTTACCAAGCTACTTAACCTTCAAACCTGTACGTCTTTGGAGTGTGGGAGGAAACCAGAGATCTCGGAGAAAACCCACGCAGGTGATGGGGAGAGCGTACAAACTCCGTACAGACAGCACCCGTAGTCGGGATCGGGATCGGGATTGAACCCGGGATCTCCGGCGCTGCATTCGCTGTAAGGTGGAATGATCTGACTGAATAGCGTGCAAGCAAAGCTTTTTACTGTATCACAGGACCATAAGACATGGGCACCTTGGTCAGCTTTGGCCAGCGGTTTTCATGCTGTACACATGATGTAGGCCATTCGGCCCTTTGAGTCTACTCTGCCAATCAATCATGGCTGATCTATCTTTCCCTCTCAACCCCATTCTCCTGCCTTCCCCCCTTAACTTTTGACACCCTTGCTAATGAATCTGTCTTTGAAAATATCAATTGACATGGCCTCCACAGCAGTCTGTGGCAACGAATTCCACAGATTCACCAAGTACCGGTATCTTGATGCACGTGCCATTACTAAACCAGTATGATATGAAACTGAGGCCTGCGTCGGGTGTGACGTTACCACCATGGAAATCGATTACTTCTCCGACACACAAGATGGGGTCTTCACGAAACGTGAGGCAAAGCTCTCCACTGCCATGTTGCTGCCATTACCAGCACGTGCGTATTGCTGCCTGACTTTAGGCTTTAGCGATACAGCGTGGCCAGCGATCACCCCGTACACCAGCACTATCCTACACACTAGGGACAATTTACAATCTGCGGAAGCTAATTCACCTACAAACCAGCACGTCTTTGGAGTGTGGGAGGAAACCGGAGCCCTCGGTGGAAACTCAATGTTGCAACAACTTCCTAGGGAGAGGTGGCGCAGCGGTAGAGTTGCTGCCTTACAGCGAATGCAGCGTCGGAGACCCGGGTTCCATCCCGACTACGGGTGCTGTCTGTACGGAGTTTGTACGTTCACCCCGTGACCTGCGTGGGTTTTCTCCAAGATCTTCGGTTAGCTCCTACATTCCAAAGACGTCCAGGTCTGTAGATTAATTGGCTTGGTCCTAGTGGGTGTAGGATATTGGGTGTTGTCTCTAGTGGGTGTAGGATATCGTTAATGTGCGGGGATCGCTGGTTGGTACGGACCCGGTGGGATGAAGGGCCTGTTTCTGCGCTGTAACTAAACTAAATGTCAGGATATGACTTTGGGGAGTGGTGGGGAGGTTCTCCCCCAAGGTGAGGACAAGCGGATGATCTGCTCATTGTGGGGCCACTGTGGGCTTGTTGGCTCCTGTTTCCTAAAACAGGAACCACCCTTCACCAGGCGTCTGTTGGCCAGGGCATCCTGAGGTATCGCAAGGTCAGGCCAAAGACATAGCAATGCAAATCTCGCTCTCCCTTGTGAATAAACTGCAGTTTACGTTCAGGCACGCGTCCAAAAGGTTGGTTTTATGAAAATAAAAAGAGGTTGGTTTTCACGACAAAAGCAGGAGCTCGGCAAGTTAAAGAAGCATTTTTGGAAGGACAAACAGCTAACTTACTGGGTCAGGAGCCCTGCATCAGTGGTTTAAGGGGGAGCGAGAGGCTGGGGGAGTTACATAGGAAGGACATCCCCTGAGGCAGGGTAACCACTGGCGAAGGAAGGAGATCTAGAACATGCGAAAGAGCAGAATGCAGGTTTGTCAGTTAAGTGGCTTCTGTAAAGCATACATACATAGATACATAAACAATAGGTGCAGGAGTAGGCCATTCGGCCCTTTGAGCCAGCACCGCCATTCAATGTGATCATGGCTGATCATCCACAATCAGTACCCCGTTCCTGCCTTCTCCCCATATCCCTTGACTCCGCTAGCCCTAAGAGCTCTATCAAACTCTCTTTTGAAAGCATCCAGTGAGTCGGCCTCCACTGCCTTCTGAGGCAGAGAATTCCACAAATTCCAAACTCTCTGTGTGAAAAAGTTTTTCCTCATCTCAGTTCTCAAAGGCCTACCCCTTATTCTTAAACCGTGGCCCCTGGTTCTGGACTCCCCCAACATCAGGAACATGTTTCCTGCATCTAGCCTGTCCAATTCCTTGACAACCATATGTTTCTATAAGATCCCCTCTGATTCTTCTAAATTCCAGTGAATACAAGTCCAGTCGCTCCATTCTCTCACCATATGACAGTCCCGCCATTCTGGGAATTCATCTCATGAACCTACGCTGCACTCCCTCAATAGCAAGAATGTCCTTCCTCGAATTATGAGACCAAAACTGCACACAATACTCCAGATGTGGGCTCACCAGGGCCCTGTACAACTGCAGTAGGACCTCTTTGCTCCTATACTCAACTCCTCTCATTATGAAGGCCAACATGCCATTTGCTTTCTTCATTGCCTGCTGTACCTGCATGCTTACTTTCAGTGACTGATGAACAAGGACCCTCAGATCTCATTATACTTCCCCTTTTCCTAATCTGACACCATTCAGATAATAATCTGCCTTCCTGTTCTTGCCACCAAAGTGGATAACGTCATATTTATCCACATCTGCCATGCATCTGCCCACTCACCCAACCTGTCCAAGTCACCCTGCATCCTCATAGCATCCTCTTCACAGTTCACACTGCCACCCAGCTTGTGTCATCTGCAAATTTGCAAATGTTACTTTTAATTCCTTCATCTAAATCATTGATTTATATTGTAAATAGCTGCGGTCCCAGCACCGAGCCTTGCGGTACCCCACTAGTCACTGCCTGCCACTCTGAAAGGGACCCGTTAATCTCTACTCTTTGTTTCCTGTCTGCCAACCAATTTTCTATCCATGTGAATATCCTTCAAGAGAGAGCTAGATAGAGCTCTTTAAGATAGCAGAGTCAGGGGATATGGGTAGAAGGCAGAAATGGGGTACTGATTGGGGATGATCAGCCCTGATCACATTGAATGGTGGTGCTGGCTCGAAGGGCCGAATGGCCTACTCCTGCACCTTTTGTCTATATGTTAAGGGAAAAAGAATAGCAAAGTCAAATGTGGGTCCCTTGAAGGCAGACGCGGGTGAAATTATTATGGGCAACAAGGAAATGGCAGAAGAGTTGAACAGGTACTTCGGATCTGTCTTCACTAAGGAAGACACAAACAATCTCCCAGATGTACTGGAGGACAGAGGATTTAAGGGGGTCGAGGAACTGAAAGAAATTTTCATTAAACGAGAAATAGTATTGGGTAGGCTAATGGGACTGAAGGATGATAAATCCCCTGGGCCTGATGGTCTGCATCCCAGGGTCCTCAGGGAGGTGGCTCTAGAAATTGTGGACACATTGGTGATCATTTTCCAATGTTCAATAGATTCAGGATCAGTTCCTGTGGATTGGAGGATAGCTAATGTTATCCCACTTTTCAAGAAGGGAGTGAGAGAGAAAACGGGGAATTACAGACCAGTTAGCCTGACTTCGGTGGTGGGAAAGATGCTGGAGTCAATTATTAAAGAGGTAATAATGTGGCATTTGGGTTGCAGTAAAAGGATTAGTCCAAGTCAACATGGATTTATGAAAGGAAAATCATGCTTGACTAATCTTCTGGAATTTTTTGAGGATGTGACAAGTAAAATGGATGAAGGGGAGCCAGTGGATGTAGTGTATCTAGACTTTCAGAAAGCCTTTGATAAGGTCCCGCACGGGAGACTGGTGACTAAAATTAGAGCACATGGTATTGGGGGTAGGGTGTTGATGTGGATAGAAAATCGGTTGACAGACAGGAAGCAAAGAGTAGGAGTGAACGGGTCCTTTTCAGAATGGCAGGCAGTGGCGAGTGGAGTGCCGCAAGGCTCGGTGTTGGGGCCGCAACTGTTTACCATATATATTAATGATTTGGAAGAGGGAATTAGGAGCAACACTAGCAAGTTTGCGGATGACACAAAGCTGGGTCACCAGTCACTGAAAGTTGGCGTGCAGGTACAGCAGGCAGTGAAGAAAGCTAATGGAATGTTGGCCTTCATAACAAGAGGATTTCAGTATAGGAGTAGAGAGGTTCTTCTGCAGTTGTATAGGGCTCTGGTGAGACCACATCTGGAGTATTGTGTACAGTTTTGGTCTCCTAATTTGAGGAAGGACATCCTTGTGATTGAGGTTCACAAGATTGATCCCTGGGATGGCGGGACTGTCATATGAGGAAAGATTGAAAAGACTAGGCTTGTTTAGACTGGAGTTTAGAAGGATGAGGGGGATCTTATCAAAACATATAACATTATAAAAGGATTGGACAAGCTAGATGCAGGAAAAATGTTCCTAATGTTGGCCGAGTCCAGAACCAGGGACACAGTCTTAGAATAAAGTAAGTAAGTAAGTTTATTGGCCAAATATTCACATACAAGGAATTTGCCTTGGTGCTCCACCCACAAGTAACAACATGAACATACAGTGACAGTTACGAATGACTCAGAAAACACTAAACATTAATAATAATAAAACATTAATGATAAAACACCATTTTTCAAGCATGTGAACCAACAAAATACCAGATCAAAAGGAGGCTACAAAGGGAGGCTGTTGAGTAGAGCAACTACTCGTGGATAAAAACGTTTTTTATGTCTGGCTGTGGCGGCTTTGACAGTCAGAGTTGCCTTCCAGAAGGAAGTGATTCAAAGAATTTGTGGCCAGGGTGAGAGGGGTCAGAGATGATCTTGCCCGCTCGCTTCCTGGCCCTTGCAGTGTACAGTTCAATGTAAAGGGGAGGCCATTTAAGATTGAAGTGAGAAAAAACATTTTCACCCAGAGAGTTGTGAATTTGTGGAATTCCCTGCCACAGAGGGCAGTGGAGGCCAAATCACTGGATGGATTTAAGAGAGAGTTAGATAGAGCTCTAGGGGCTAGAGGAATCAAGGGATATGGGGAGGCAGACAATCAACTGTGATCACAATGAATGGGTCAAAGGGCCGAATTGCCTCCTCTTGCACCTATTTTCTATGTTTTCTAAGTTTACCCCCAATATTACATCCCTAGTATGCAGAATAGAACTAGTGTACGGGGTGATCGCTGGTCGGCACGGACTCGGTGGGCCGAAGGGCCTGTTTCCACGCTGTAACAGTTGGTTGCCGTGGGACCCACCCTCCAGCCACACACTCTCCTGTTCTCCCCCGGCCCTGCAAACCTGCTCATTTCAGATTCACCAATCTCATGTGAACAAGTTTTTAGAAGGATGAAGGGATGGCTCATTGAAACGTATCGATTAGTGAAGGGCTTGGATAGAGTGGATGTGGAGAGGATGTTTCCATTGGGGGGAGAGTCTAGTGCCAGAGGGCACAGCCTCCGAATTAAAGGATGTACCTTTAGGAAGGAGATGAGGAGGAATTTGTTTCGCCAGAGGATGGTGAAGCTGTGGAATTCATTGCCACAGACAGCTGTGGAGGCCAAGTCAAGTAAAATAGTTTCTTGATTAGTGCGGGTGTCAGGGGTTATGGGGAGAAGGCAGGATAATGGGGTTGAGAGGGAAAGATAGATCAGCCGTGATTGAATGGCGGAATACGCCAAATGGCCTAATTCTGCTCCCATGACATATTAACAACACTATTGAATTTACTCCACTCTTTCACTAAACACTCCCAGGGCAGTGCGTTTATCCTCAAATTACTTGGTCACAGGGCTGCACGGTGGCGCGTCAGGTACAGCTGCCGCCTCACAGCGCCAGAGACCCGGGTTCCGTGCTGACCTCGGGTGCTTGTCTGTGTGGAGTGTGCACGTTCTCCCTGTCGGTTAGTTTAGTTTATAGATACAGCATGGAAACAGGCCCTTCAGCCCACTGAGTCCACACGGACCTCCGCCCATTAACACTACCCTACACACACCAGGGACAATTCACATTTGTACCAAGCCAATTAACTTACAAACCCGTGCATCTTTGGAGTGTGGGAGGAAACCAAAGATCTCCGAGAAAACCCACGCAGGTCACAGGGAGAACGTACAAACTCCGTACAGACAGACACCATCAAGCTCCAACTACCCAACTCTACCAGCAAGATGTAGCCATCCTCTGAGAATACAGCTTCAAGTCCCCCGCAGCTACAGGGATACATCAGCAACTTTGCTTGGAACGGTTTAGTCTGGAGGGATGTGGGCCAAGCACAGGCAGGTGGGACTAGTGTGGATGGGACATGTTGGTTGGCACGGGCCCACAGGCCTGTTTCCATGCTGTATGACTCTATGACTCTCTCATGCTGCATAGATAATGAAACGCTCTGAATGGCATTCAGCTTGCTGTGATCATTGTCGGAATTCCCAACAAGCTACAGGAGCATCCACAATGGAAACAGAACGTGAAAATCTCAGAGCAAAAGCAGAGAGTGTACTTGTGCAGCAGTGGATGCTGACGTTACATTTCTACATGGATGGCTGGGGTCAGGCACTACACCACTGAACCCTTGGCACAATGACCATCCAGGCTGACTCCAACATCAGGGAACAACACAGTCCTCCAGCAGAGAGCAGATCTTTGTGGGGACAAGGGAAAGTTTAAAGGAGTGTATTGGTTGAAATGCTGCCTCACAGCAGTAGAGACCAGGGTTCAATCCTGACATTGGGGTCTACATTTGCCCCATCTACACTAGCACACACTAGTGTAGCAAAGTGTGGAGCCATGCATTTTGGGAGTAGGAATAAAGGCTATTTTCTAAATGGGGAGATATTCCAGAAATCAGAGGTACAAAGGTGTTTATTTGATCAAGAAACGTGATGAAGTAAACATTTAAACAAGAATTTGCACTATTAGCCTTTTCCAGCTCCTCGATTCCTCATGTTCTTGGAATTATGCTGCAAAACCCAAGGTGTTTAGGAAAGAACTGCAGATGCTGGTTTAGAACGAAGGTAGACACAAATGCTGGAGTGGCTCCAGGACAGGCAGCATCTCTGGAGCGAAGGAACAGGTGACGTTTTGGGTCTCGACCCTTCTTCAGGCTGATGTCAGGGGAGTGGGCAGGACAGCTCTAGGGGCAAGTGGAATCAAGGGATATGGGGAGAAGGCAGGCACAGGTTATTGATTGGGACGATCAGCCATGATCACAATGAATGGCGGCGCTGGCTCGAAGGGCCGAATGGCCTCCTCCTGCACCTATTTTCTATGTTTCTATGTTTCTATGTTTAAAGGGACTTGGGAGTGCTGGTACGGGATTCCCCAAAAGTTAATCTGTAAGTCGAATCAGTAGTAAAGAAAGCAAACTCAATGCTAGCATTTATTTCGAGAGAGCTTGTGTACAAAAACAGGCATGTAATGCTGAGGCTCTATAAGGCGCTGGTCAGGCCACATTTGGAATATTGTGAGCAATTTTGGGCACCATATCTGAGGAAGGATGTCCAGACTAATGTGGATTCCCTTCAGTTCCTCCCTCCCACTAGATCCTCGGTCCCCTAGTATTTCTGGGAGATTGACTGTCTTCACTAAGGAAGACACAAACAAGTACTTGTTTAGCTATTCTGCCATTCCCTTGTTTCCCATTATAAATTCACCTGTTTCTGACAGTAAGGGACCTACATTTGTCTTCACTAACCTTTTCCTTTTTACATATCTAAAGAAGCTTTTACAGTCAGTTTTTATATTCCCCATAAACTTTCTTTCATGCTCTATTTCCCCCCTCTTAATTAACCCCTTTGTCCTCCTCTGTTGATTCTAAATTTCTCCCAGTCCTCCAGTTTGCTGCTTCCTCTGGCCAATGTATATACTTTTTCATGATGTAATGTGGGCCTTTATGATGTCAGCCATAGATCTCTCTGCCTTCCACTTTTACTTTTCTCCCTTCTACCTTTTGCTTCTGCCCTCATTTTACGGCCCTCTGTCTCCCTGCATTGGTTCCCATCCCCCTGCCCTGTTAGTTTAAACTCTTCCCAACAGCACTCGCAAAGAGTCCCCCCGAGGACATCGGTTCCAGTCCAGCCATGGTGAAGACCGTCCGGTTTGTACTGATCCCATCTCTCCTAGAACCAGTTCCAATGCCCCAGGAATATGAATCCTTCCCCCCTGCATCATCTCTCAAGCTATGTATTCATCCGAAATATCCTGTCATTTCTACTCTTACTAGCACTCCGGGATGGTGGGACTGTCAGATGATGAAAGAATGGAACGACTAGGCTTGTAGTCACTGGAATTTAGAAGGATGAGAGGGTATCATATAAGATTATTAAGGGTTTGGACACGCTAGAGGCAGGAAACATGTTCCCATTGTTGGGGGAGTCCAGAACCAGGGGCCACAGTTTAAGTATAAGGGGTAGGCCATTTGGAACGGAGATGAGAAAGAACTTTTTCACACAGTGAGTTGTGAATCTGTGGAATTCTCTGCCTCGGAAGGCAGTGGAGGCCGATTCACTGGATGCTTTCAAAAGAGAGTTAGTTAGAACTCTTTGGGCTAGCAGAATCAAGGGATATGGGGAGAAGGCAGGAACGGGGTACTGATTGTGGATGATCAGCCATGATCACGTTGAATGGTGGTTACCCAATCCCTCTCTTTCCGCTGACTGGTTGGCACGCAACAAAAGCTTTTCACCGTGCCTCGGTACACGTGACAATAAACTAAACTGAAGCAAACACTGACCAGCGGATCCTTGCATTAGACGTCGGTGGCAGAGGTGCAGGACACCTCGTAGATCATCAGTATCTGGCGCGGAAACTAAGATCTACAGCTGCTGGGATCTTGGGCAGAAAACAAAGTGCTGGAGGAACTCAGTGGGTCAGGCAGCATCTGTGGAGGTAACAGATAGATGAGTTTACGGGTCGGGACCCAGCTTTAGACTGATGGAGTAGGGGGGGAAACGTGGAAAAGAGGTGCTGGTGGGACAAAGCCGAGCAAGTGATAGGGGGATAGAGGTGAGGGCGGGGAGTGATTGATGGAGTAAGTGACGGTCTGGAGACTAAACGACACAAAAAGGAGACAAAAGGGGACAAAGGAGTCATATAAGGTGAGAAAGAGGAGTGGAATGTAAAGCCAGAAGCAGGGATATATGGTTGAAGGGGTTGGTGGGACGGGTGAGGGGGGAGGGGGGAGGGCAGGGGGAAGAGTTGCTGGACAGTGGGGAAATAAATCATGCAATGTTTGGGGCGGCATGGTGGCGCAGCAGTAGAGTTGCTGCCTCGCAGCGCGCCAGAAACACAGGTTCAATCCCCACTGGAGACACTCAGCGGGTCAGGCAGCATCTGTGGGGAACATGGATTGGTGACGTTTTGGGTTGAGACTGAAGAAGGGTTCCGATATTAATGTCCGAAGACGGGTCCCGACCTGACACGTCACCCATCCACGTTCTCCACAGATGCTGCCTGACCCGCTGAGTTACTCCAGCACTCTGTATCTATTCTCTGTCTAAACCAGCATCTGCAGTTCCTTCCTACAGAGATTTCTATCTGCCGCCTGCTCATTCTACAAGTGACTGGGCTGAGAAATAGCATCACGACCCCCCACTGAGGGTTTCCACACGGCACTGGGAAGATGCTGCTGGGCGTATCAGTGACTTGCTCCTTTGTTGTGCTTGACTGACTGTGGGATGTCTCCTTAAGCACGCTCTGGAGTTAGATAAACAGGATGCACGGAGGCTAATGAATGGCAGTGACGATCGATCGCTGCCAGGGTCAGTGCTATCTACAAGTCCATGTGGGAAATACACATTCCAGAGGAAGGTCACAAACTTAGACTCTAGACAGCGGGGAATCAGGCCCTTCAGCCCACCGCGTCTGCGCTGACCAGCCCTTACCACGTACACCAGCACTATCCTATACACTAGGACAATTACTGTTTACAGAAGCCAATTAACCTACAAACCTGATAGTCTTTGGAGTGAGGGTGGAAACCCACGTCGTCACGGGGTTGACGTACAAACACCGCACAGAGAGCACCTGTAGTCAGGGTCGAACCCGGGACTCCGGCGCTGTGAGGCAGCAACTCTACCGCTGCGCATCAGCTCCACAGACATAGAAACATAGAAACATAGAAATTAGGTGCAGGAGTAGGCCATTCAGCCCTTCGAGCCTGCACCGCCATTCAATATGATCATGGCTGATCATCCAACTCAGTATCCCGTACCTGCCTTCTCTCCATACCCTCTGATCCCCTTAGCCACAAGGGCCACATCCAACTCACTCTTAAATATAGCCAATGAACTGGCCTCAACTACCCTCTGTGGCAGAGAGTTCCAGAGACTCACCACTCTCTGTGTGAAAAAAAGTCTTTCTCATCTCGGTCTTAAAGGATTTCCCCCTTATCCTTAAGCTGTGACCCCTTGTCCTGGACTTCCCCAACATCGGGAACAATCTTCCTGCATCTAGCCTGTCCAACCCCTTAAGAATTTTGTAAGTTTCTGTAAGATCCCCTCTTAATCTCCTAAATTCCAGAGAGTATAAACCGAGTCTATCCAGTCTTTCTTCATAAGACAGTCCTGACATCCCAGGAATCAGTCTGGTGAACCTTCTCTGCACTCCCTCTATGGCAATAATGTCCTTCCTCAGATTTGGAGACCAAAACTGCACACAATACTCCAGGTGTGGTCTCACCAAGACCCTGTACAACTGAAGTAGAACCTCCCTGCTCCTGTACTCAAATCCTTTTGCTATGAAAGCTAACATACCATTCGCTTTTTTCACTGCCTGCTGCACCTGCATGCCTACTTTCAATGACTGGTGTACCATGACACCCAGGTCTCGCTGCATCTCCCCTTTTCCTAATCGGCCACCATTTAAATAATAGTCTGCTTTCCTGTTTTTGCCACCAAAGTGGATAACCTCACATTTATTCACATTATACTGCATCTGCCAAACATTTGCCCACTCACCCAGCCTATCCAAGTCACCTTGCAGTCTCCTAGCATCCTCCTCACAGCGAACACTGCCCCCCAGCTTAGTGTCATCCGCAAACTTGGAGATATTGCCTTCAATTCCCTCATCCAGATCATTAATATATATTGTAAATAGCTGGGGTCCCAGCACTGAGCCCTGCGGTACCCCACTAGTTACTGCCTGCCATTGTGAAAAGGACCCGTTTACTCCTACTCTTTGCTTCCTGTTTGCCAGCCAGTTCTCTATCCACATCAATACTGAACCCCTAATACCGTATGCTTTAAGTTTGTGTACTAATCTCTTATGTGGGACCTTGTCGAAAGCCTTCTGGAAGTCCAGATATACCACATCCACTGGTTCTCCCTTATCCACGCTACTAGTTACATCCTCGAAAAAATTCCACAAGATTCGTCAGACATGATTTACCTTTTGTAAATCCATGCTGACTTTGTCCAATGATTTCACCACTTTCCAAATGTGCTGCTATCCCATCTTTAATAACTGACTCTAGCAGTTTCCCCACTACCGATGTTAGACTAACTGGTCTGTAATTCCCCGTTTTTCTCTCTCCCTCCCTTCTTAAAAAGAGGGGTTACATTTGCTACCCGCCAATCCTCAGGAACTACTCCAGAATCTAAAGAGTTTTGAAAGATTATCACTAATGCATCCACTATTTCCTGAGCTACTTCCTTAAGTACTCTGGGATGCAGCCTCTCTGGCCCTGGGGATTTATCGGCCTTTAATCTATTCAATTTACCCAACACCACTTCCCGACTGACCTGGATTTCACTCAATTCCTCCTTTGACCCACAGTCCCCTGCTATTTCAGGCAGATTATTTATGTCTTCCTTAGTGAAGACGGAACCAAAGTAGTTATTCAATTGGTCCGCCATATCCTTGTTCCCCATGATCAACTCACCCGTTTCTGACTGCAAGGGACCTACATTTGTTTTAACTAACCTCTTTCTCTTCACATATCTATAAAAACTTTTGCAGTCAGTTTTTTATGTTCCCTGCCAGTTTTCTTTCATAATCTATTTTTCCTTTCCTAATTAAGCCCTTTGTCCTCCTCTGCTGGTCTCTGAATTTCTCCCAGTCCTCTGGTATGCTGCTTTTTCTGGCTACTTTGTACGCATCATCCTTTGCTTTGATACTATCCCTGATTTCCCTTGTTATCCACGGATGCACTACCTTCCCCGATTTATTCTTTTGCCAAACTGGGATGAACAATTTTTGTAGTTCATCCATGCAGTCTTTAAATGTCTTCCATTGTATATCCACCGTCAACCCTTTAAGAATTAATTGCCAGTCAATCTTGGCCAATTCACGTCTCATACCCTCAAAGTTACCTTTCTTTAAGTTCAGAACCATTGTTTCTGAATTAACAATGTCACTCTCCATCCTAATGAAGAACTCAACCATATTATGGTCACTCTTGCCCAAGGGGGCACGTACAACAAGACGGCTAATTACCCCTTCCTCATTACTCAAAACCCAGTCTAAAATAGCCTGCTCTCTCGTTGGTTCCTCTACATGTTGATTTAGATAACTATCCCGCATACATTCCAAAAAATCCTCTTCCTCAGCACCCCTGCCAATTTGATTAACCCAATCTATATGTAGATTGAAGTCACCCATTATAACTGTTTTGCCTTTGTCGCACGCATTTCTAATTTCCTGTTTGATACCATCCCCAACTTCTCTGCTACTGTTAGGTGGCCTGTACACAACACCCACCAGCGTTTTCTGCCCCTTAGTGTTTTGTAGCTCTACCCATACCGATTCCACATCCTCCAAGCTAATGTCCTTCCTTTCCATTGCTTTAATCTCCTCTCTAACCAGCAACGCTACCCCACCTCCTTTTCCTTTCTCTCTATCCCTCCTGAATATTGAATATCCCTGGATGTTCAGCTCCCAGCCTACGTCACCCTGGAGCCATGTCTCCGTGATCCCAACTATATCATAATCATTAATATCTATCTGCACGTTCAACTCGTCCACCTTATTACGAATACTCCTTGCATTGAGACACAAAGCCTTCAGGCTTGTCTTTACAACGCATTTACCCCTTATACAATTTTGCTGAAAAGTGGCCCTTTTTGATTTTTGCCCTGGTTTTGTCTGCCTGCCACTTTTACCTTTCACCTTGCTACCTAATGCTTCTACCCTCATTTTGCACCCTCCTGCCTCTCTGCTCTTGTACCCATCCCCCTGCCACATTAGTTTAAATCCCCCCCGACAGCACTAGCAAACACTCCCCCAAGAACATTGGTTCCATTCCATTCCAGGTGCAAACCGTCCTGTTTGTACCGGTCCCACCTCCCCCAGAACTGGTCCCAGTGCCCTAAAAATTTGAATCCCTCCCCCTTGCACCACTTTTCAAGCCACGTATTCATTTGCATTATCCTCCTATTTCTACTCTGACTGGCCCGTGGTACTGGTAGTAATCCGGAGATTACTACCTTTGAGGTCCTACTTTTAAGTTTATCTCCTAGCTCCCTAAATTCACCTTGTAGGACCTCATCCCTTTTTTTACCTATATCGTCGGTGCCAACATGCACCACGACAACTGGCTGTTCACCCTCCCCCTCCAGAATGTTCTGCAGCCGTTCAGTGACATCCCTGACCTTTGCACCAGGGAGGCAACATACCATCCTGGAGTCTCGTTTGCGGCCGCAGAAACGCCTATCTATTCCCCTGACAATTGAATCCCCTATTACTATTGCCCTTCCCCTCTTTTTTCCCCCCTCATGTGCTGCAGAGCCACCCATGGTGCCATGAACCTGGCTACTGCTGCATTCCCCTGATGAGCCATCTCCCTCAACAGTATCCAAAATGGTATACCTGTTTAGGAGGGAGATGACCGCAGGGGACTCCTGCACTACCTGCCTACTGCTTTGCTGGCTATTGGCCACCCGTTCCCTTCTTGTCCTCTTACCGTTTGCCTGCGGTGTGACCAACTCACTGTACGTGCTATCCACGACTTTCTCCGCAAAGTCCAATGTCCGCAATGGGGTAGAGGTGAATCGGACAGTGCCCTAGCTTATGGAAGGGCCGTTCAGAAGGCTGATAACAGAGGGGAAGAAGCTGTTCCTGAGTCTGGTGGTGAGCGCTTTCAAGCTTCTGTACCTTCTGCCGGACGGGAGCGGGGAGAAGAAGGAATGACCGGGGTGGGACAGAGACAAGTCTTTGATGATGTCGGCTGCTTTCCCGAGGCAGCGTGAAGTGTAGATGGAGTCGATGGTGGGGAGTGTGGTCTGTGTGATGGACTGGGCTAGGTCCACAACTCTGCGATTTCTTGTGGTTTTGGGCAGAGCTGTTCCCAAACCAGGCCGTGATGCAACCCGACAGTGTGCTCTCTATGGTGCATCTGTAGAAGTTTGCAAGAGTTGTTGGAGACGTGGTGAATGTCCTCAGTCTCGTCAGGAAGTCGAGGCGTTGGTGTGGGGTCCTCACTGTTGCATCAATGTGGTTAGTCCATGCCAGATCATTGGTAATATTAGTTAATATCTCCGTCCTAAGTGGAAAATACTGTACACCTTCCAAAAGGACAGTCACAATCTGATGGGGTCTGTATTTTGTTGGGCCCATAGTTTCCTCTTCTGTCTCGAGATGTCAGCTGGGGCTCAATGGGAGGGACCTTGGACTTTAGAGATACAGCGTGGAAACAGGCCCTTCACCCAGCGAGTCCGTGCTGACCAGCGATCGCCCCGTACACTAGCACTATCCCACACACGAGGGGCAAATTACAATCATCATCGGAGCCAACTCCCGATGTTGGGGAAGTCCAGGACAAGGGGTCACAGTTTAAGGATAAGGGGGAAGTCTTTTAGGACCGAGATGAGAAAATCATTTTTCACACAGAGAGTGGTGAATCTGTGGAATTCTCTGCCACAGAAGGTAGTTGAGGCCAGTTCGTTGGCCATATTTAAGAGGGAGTTAGATGTGGCCCTTGTGGCTAAAGGGATCAGGGGGTATGGAGAGAAGGCAGGTACAGGATACTGAGTTGGATGATCAGCCATGATCATATTGAATGGCGGTGCAGGCTCGAAGGGCCGAATGGCCTGCTCCTGCACCTAATTTCTATGTTTCTATGTTTCAATTAGCCTGCAAATCCGCACGTCTGTGGAATGTGGGAGGAAACCGCAGCACTCGGAGAAATCCCACGCAGCTACAGGGAGAACGTATAAACTCCACACAGACAGCACCCGTAGTCAGGATCGGACCCAGGTCCCCTGTGAGGCAGCAGCTCTCAGCGTCCCCAACCAGAGGGTCCGGTTTCTGGGCAACGATAATCCAAGCAAGTACTCCTTGTTGTAACATGAGGGATATGGCAATTAGGTGAGAGGGGAGAGATTTACAAGGGACCTCGGCTGCTGCTTTATCACTCAGTGGGTAGTCCGTACCGGGAATGAGCTGCCAAACGAAGCTAGAGAAGTGGAAACAATTACACCTTCCAAAAGACATTTGGACAGATATCTGGATAGGAAAGGTGAGGAGGGACTTGGGTCATGGGACTGGCCTAAAATAGGCACTACGGACAAAGAGGCGGAACGTCTCACATTCACACGCCAGAGGAGCAGAATTAGGCCATTTAGCCCATCCAGTCCACTTCGCTATTCAATCAGGGTGATCTATCTTTCCCTCTCAACCCATTCTCCCACCTTCTCCCCCGTAACCCCTGACACCCGCACTAATCAAGAATCTGTCAATCTCCGCTTTAGACATACCCACTGACTTGGCCTCTACAGCCGTCGCTAAAGAAATTCCTTCTCATTCCTCCTCATCTTCCTCATTCCCCGGATCGTTCTTGTAAACCTCCTCTGGATCTCTCGCTGATGCCAGCTCACCCTTCCTCAGATATGGGGCCCAAAACCTCTCACTATATTCCAAATATGGTCTGACTAGTGCCTATGAAACCTCAGCATTACATCAATGTTTTTATACTCTAGTCTTTTTCTCAAAATAAATGCTGACATTGCATTTGTAAATTAGCTTTTTTGGAATCCTGCACCAGCACTCCAAAGTCCATTTGCACCTCCGATTTCTGGATTCTCTCCCCATTTAGAAAATAGCCTATGCCTTTAATCCTACCCAAAATGTATGCCTCCACACTTTGCTACACTATATTCCATCTGCCACTTCTCTGCCCACTCTCCCAACCTGTCCAAGTCCTTCTGCAGAGTCCCTGCTTTCTCTACTCTACCTGCCCCTCCACCTATCTTCATATCATCTGCAAACTTGGCCACACAGCCTTCCATCCCCTCGTCCAAATCATTAATATACAACGTGAAGAGTAGCGGCCCCAGCACCGAGCCCTGCGGAACTCCGCTAGTCACTGGCAGCCAACCAGAATAAGCCCCCTTTATTGCCACTCTTTGCCTTCTGCCATCCAGCCAACCTGCTATCCATGCTGGTATCTGCCCTCTGATACTGTGGGCTCTCGTCGTCTTTAGCAGCCTCACGTGTGGCACCAACACGGGCCTCTGTGGAACGCCCGAATGTCCTGCTGTGTGCTGTACAGCCCCTTGGCCCCATGATCTTCCATGTCCAGCAAAGGCTCCAGTTTCATATCTGAATATGTTTTTGACAGTGACCTCATATTGATTTATTAAGGTACAGTGTATGGAGGATACACTGAAAAACCTTCATAAAGTTCAAGGAGCAGAATCAGGTCATTTGGGCTATCAAGCCCACTCTGCCATTCAATCACGGGCAGTCACGGTGGTGCAGTGGAGAGTTGCTGCCTTACAGCGCTGGCAGCGCCGGACACCGGGTCCCATCCCCACTACGGGCGCTGTCTGTACGGAGTTTGTACCTTCTCCCCGTGACCTGCGTGGGTTTTTTCTCCCAGATCTTTGGTTACCTCGCACACTGCAAAGACGTGCAGGTTCGTAGGTTTCATTAGCTTGGGGTTGTTTACTTGGTATAAGTATAAATTGTCCCTAGTGTGTGTGGGATAGTGTTAATGTGCGGGAACCAAACCCCCATTCCCCTGCCTTCTTCCCATATCACCTTCAATGCTATCCGGTCAAATCTTATCATCAATGAGTCAGATATAAGTACAATGAGAAAAATACCAGAGTGTGAAATATAGTCTTTCAGCTTTATAGTTTTACAGTACAGAGAAAGTGCAGATTTTTTTTTAAGTGCCATGTCCACAATGAGGTAGGTTGGAGGATTGGGACTACAACTCATCCAAATGGGAGAACAACAGTAGTCTGATAACAGAGGGGAAGAAGCTGTTCCTGAGTCTGGTGGAGCGCGCTTTCAAGCTTCTGCACATTCTACCGGACAGGAGCGGGGAGAAGAAGGAATGACCGGGTATTGTGAGTGGCCCTTGATTATGTTGGCTGCTTTCCCGAGGCAGCGTGAGGTGTAGATGTCCGGAGTGTTGCCTCAGTCCCACAGAGAGACAGACGGGTTGCCAGGGGGACTCGGCCCAGTGGTGCTGCTCCCTCAGCCTTCTGCCCAGGCTGTGATGCATTGCCCCATCCAGCTGTGCGCACGCCTGCCCCTCCACATCTGGAGAGCTCTGCATGGTTTCGAGGGAATGACAGCCAGTCATGGCCCGCTCCAGCAGTGATGAATGGCACATGTAATTATAAACAATGGCCAATAGGATGTGGTAAAAAGGTTACACAAAGGCAATTGTGCAAGAATTAAGATAAGGGATACTGTATCTAACTTTGATAACTGGGGAGAATGCTAGTTGTTAATATTATTTCCTTTTCAGTACAGTACAGTTGTAGTTCTATACACTGATCCCTGGAGAACTAGGGAGCGGTCTGACCTCATATTTCCCACCTCACATTGGAGACCCTTAGATTATCTTTAATCGGACTTTACCTTGCACTAAATGTTATTCCCTTTCCCCTGTATCTGCACTCTCTGGACTCAGATACAGATTCAGATTCAAACGTTATTGTCATTGTGCAGTGTACAGTACAGAGACAACCAAAATGCGGTTATCATCTCACCCCAGAAGTGAAACACAGAATAATGGAACAGTACAATATATATATGTATATACAGTAGCAATAATCAATTTTCGGGGGTGGGGGGAGATCAGTCACTGGGGGAAGGAGTGTTCGAGGGGAGGGTGATGGCAATCACCAAGGTGCAGAATAGAGTTAAGTTGTGTAACAGCCGCAGGGAAGAAGCTGTTCCTGAACCTGCTGGTCCGGCAACGGAGAGACCTGTAGCGCTTCCCGGATGGGAGGAGGGTAAACAGTCTGTGGCTGGGGTGAGACCAGTCCTTTGATGATGCTGCGCGCCTTCGCAGACATCGCTTGCTCTGGGACAGACTCACTGGAGGGGAGTGAGGAACCGGTGATGAATGGACAGTTTTCACCGCACTCTGCAGAGCTTTCCAGTCAGAGACAGAGCTGTTGCCATTACCAACTGTGATACAGTGGTAAGGATGCTCTCGATGGCGCAGAGCAGTGGTAGAAGTTCACCAGAATCTGAGGAGACAGATGGGGACTTCTTTAGTCTCCTCAGGAAGAAGAGACGCTGGTGAGCCTTCTTGACCAGTGTAGAAGTATTGTGGGTCCAAGAGAAGTCATCAGAGATGCATGACCCCCAGGAACCTGAAAACTGGAAACACGCTCCACCTCCGTCCCATTAATATGGATGGGGTGTGCGTGCAGCCCCTAGACCTTCTGTAGTCCACAATGATCTCCTTGGTCTTCTTGGAGTTAAGGGCCAGGTTGTTGTCAGCGCACCAGGCTGCTAGGAGCGGGACTCCTCCCTATAGGCCGACTCATCTTGTCGCTGATCAGGCCAATCACCGTTGTAATCATCATCTGCATGCCTTGACGATGGTTGTTAGTACCATGTACAGGTGTGCAGTCGTAGGTGAAGAGGGAGTAGAGCAGGGGGCTCAGCACACAGCCCTGTGGAAACGCCGGTGTTCAGGTTTCAGATTGTAACACCATTGAAACATAGAAACATAGAAATGGCACTTAGTAATTAAAAATAAAATTAAAACACTAGAAATAGGTGCAGGAGGAGGCCATTCGGCCCTTCGAGCCAGCACTACCATTCATTGAGATCATGGCTGATCATCCACAATCAATAACCGTTCCTGCCTTCTCCCCATATCCCTTGATTCCACTAGCCCTTTGAGTTTGATCTAACACCTTTTATATTAATCCAGTGAATTGGCCTCCACTGCCTTCTGTGGCAGGGAATTCCACAAATGCACAACTCTCTGGATGAAACAGTTTTTTTTCTCACCTCAGTTTTAAAATGGCCTCCCTTTTATTCTTAGACATGTGGCCCCTGGTTCTGGACTCACCCAAACATTGGGAAAAATATTTCCTGCATCCAGTTGTGCAGTGCTTTTATAATTTTATACGTTTCTATAAGGTTTCCCTCTCATCCTTCTCAACTCTAGTAAATACAAGCCCAGACTATCATGTATTGTCTTTCCACTGACTGGATAGCACGCAACCAAAACTGTCCACAGTACCACCGTACACACGTAAACAATAAACTAAGCTATCTCTTTTTTTTGTAAAAATATTTTTATTAGCAGTGAATACATATTAAGAAGGAATAACATAAAATAAAAAGAAAGAGACATATTATTCGTCACATACATTCTTAATATTTTTAAAGTTTACAATCATTCTTATTTATAACTTCTATACTTTTTTAGTATTTTTATAACAGAAAGAAGATAGTAAAGAGAAATAATAAAGAGAAAAAAATAAAATAGTAGTAGAAAATCAATAATATGTGTGGAGTATTAAGCAGGCTAATTCTTCATTGGAGATATATCCGTGGTCTATTGTATAGAGTTTCTTCATCTATTCCTTCATTCAGGTTTTTCAGTCAGGCCCTCGAACCGGACCACCTTGACCTTTAAATATTCAATAAATGGAGACCATATTCCTCTGAATTGATCTAGCTTGTCCAAAAGGACAAGTCTTAATCTTTCCAGATGAAGTGTTCTCCAATTTCTGTAATCCACATTTTGATTGTGGGGATGTAGGACCTTTCCAAAATCTTAATATTAATTTTTTACCAATGATTAAACTATAATCGATAAAAATTCTTTGCTGTGTCGTTAGTAGTTGATCCATTTCTAATATTCCTAATATGATTAATTTTGAATCTGGAGTCAGATTTGCATTAACTACATATCTTAAAAATTTCTATCCAAAAGTTTTAGTAATTTTTGTACATTTTGTGAATGAATGCGTTAGATTAGCTTCTAAATGCTGGACATTTATCACATATAGCAGAAACATTTGAAAAAAATTCTGTTTAATTTGGATTTTTTGAAAAACTTTAAAATTGTTATCAAAGAGGTGTCTGGCTTTTAATGAGCAGTGTGTGTATATGTTGTAAACTTTCATTCCATACTTCTAGACTCAAATTGGTTTGACCTAATTCGTTTTCCCATGCTTGCCTTTATATTTCCGACGTTTGGTGATCATTTTTCCAATAAAATATTATAAATATATGATTTTAATTTTTCTGTGTTCGGATATTATTTTAGACATTCATCTAAAATTCTGTTTTCTATTTCTAAAATCCTGTGTGTTTGATTTAACATAGTCCCTTAATTTGTAAATATCTAAAGTACTCGTTTGAGTGTGTAATCCGTAATTTTGTTGTAATTCCTGAATGAAAGAAAGAGACTTCTTGCCTGTAAAGATCACCCAGCTTATTAATTCCATAGTTCTTCCATTGTAAAAAACTCCGTTATTCCATCATTGAGGGTTTAAAAGTAATGTTATTTACAATGGGAAGAGACCAGTGGTATACTTTCCAATTTTTATGTTTTCTTTAATTGTTTCAGATACGTATCCCACTTTCTATTATTGTGATTTCTCTATAAAATTTTCTTACGTATTTTAGTATTGGCAAATAAAATCGAGCTGATTTCGAAAGGTGAACAATCTTCCTTTTCCATTTTTAACCAATTTTGCTGTTATCTAATTTTCCAACCAAAAAATTCATATTTTTAATATTAACTGCCCAGTAGTAAAACATAAAATTAGGCAATGCAAAACCTCCATTTATTTTTGATTTCATAGATGATTTTTATTTATCCTATGACTCCTATAATCCCAAATAAAATTGGTAAACTATAGAGTCACTTTCTTAAAAAAAATTTTAGGAAGATTATACTGGATCAGTTGAACAGGTATAATAAATGCGGAAGAAAAATCATTTTTATCGCATATTCCCACCTTCAATTGAAATAGGTAATGTTTTTCCAATATTAGGATATTCATAGTTAGTTTTATTCAGTAGGGTGGGAAATTAGATTTAAATAAAGAATTATATCTTTTGTACATAAATTCCCAGATATTTTGATTTTTTTTTATTGCTATCTTAAACGGAAATTGTTGTCCGTGATATGGTGGGTTATTTCCCCAGATGGCTGGAGGCACTTTTTATCCAATTAATTCTATATCCTGAAACAAGCCAAATTGAGTTATTAAATCTAATAAGTTTAGGGATACAGTTTCAGCTTGGTAATATAAAGTCAATACATCAACTGCGTATAAAGAGATTTTTATTTTCTGTTTTTTTTGGTATCATACCCGCAATATTTCAGGAAGAAATCTCAACGGATTGTGCTAATGGTTCAAATGCAGTGCGAACAGTAGTTGGGGATAGAGGACATCCTTGTCTACAGCTCGGATAAATTCAATTAGTTGATAACATTTGATTTGTTAATATTCTAGAGTGTGTGATTAGTATTTAGTAGTTTAACCCATGTAATAACCTTCTCTCCCAACTGAAAAGTTTCCATAACCGAAAATAAATAAGACCATTCGTCCTGATCAAAAGCTTTCTCTGCTCTAAAAATAATTGCTATCTTTATAATATTTCTTTTTCGAGTATATAATATTTGACTAATCGTCTCAGGTTAAAACTAAGCTATCTCTATCGTAAAGATACAAAGTATTGAAAGCGTGCACCACAGAACGCAGGAACAAGCTTCTTCCCCCTCAGTTCTAGGTTTTCTGAACGTCCTTCAATAAACTAGGGCATAGTCACAATCTTCCACCAACTTCATATGGACCTTCCACTTTTTTTAATCTGCACTTTCACGGGGCATGGTGGCGCGGTGGCCTTTCAGCGCATACAGTGCCAGAGACCTGGTTTTTGATCCGACTTACGGTGCTGCCAGTACAGGGAGTCTGTACTTTCTCCCCGTGACCGCGTGGGTTTTCTCTAAGATCTTCGGTTTTCCTCCCACATTCCAAAGACGTCAGGTTTGTATGTTTAATTAACTTGCTGTAAATGTCAATTGTCCACAGTGTGTGTGGTTCGGATAGTGTTAGTGTGCGAGGATCCTGATCGGCGCGACTCATGGGCCGAAGGGCTTGTTTCTGCACTGTACTCAAAAGTAAGCTAAACTCTGTACTATAACTAAACGAACGAACTGAATGCTGCCACACTATGTCTGAACCTGGTATCTTTCTCTTTGCATTATTTGATGTGCTGCCTGTGTGTGGCTTGTGAGTGCCATAAATAGTCATAGTCATAAAGCCCCACAGAAACAAAAACCGTCGATCAACTTGCCCATGCCAACCCAAGATCCCCATCTACACGTCTCATTTGCCCGCGTTTGGCCCATATCCCTCGAAGCTTTGCTGTCCATAGTACCTGTCCAAATGTCTTTTAAATTTATGATTAATTGCCCTCAACAACCTTCCCTGGCAAGCTTTCCATACACCCACCACCTCTGTGTGAAATTCATGTTCCCTCATTTCCTATTAAATTTTAAACCGCTCACCCTAAATGGTTGAATGTTGAATGTTTTATTGGCCAAGTAATCACATACAAGGAATATGCCATGTGCTCCGCCCGCAAGTGAAACGTGACAAACAGTGACAGTTTAGGAATGACAAATAAAGCATTAAACGTTAATAATAAAACATTATAGTTTAAACATGTAATGAAACTAAAAATACCAGAGCTAAAAGGAGCTACATGATTTTTGGTTATTTGAGTAGACTACTACTCGTGGAAAAAAGCAGTTTTCATGTCTGGCTGTTGCGGCTTTGACAGACCGGAGTCGCCTTCCACGAAGGGACGGTGATTCAAAGAGTTTGTTGGCCATGGTGAGAGGGGTCC
>CM069131.1:1993050-2050550 GCA_035221665.1 Okamejei kenojei
GTTGGTGGGGGATGTTTATATGGTGTGAGTTAGTTGTAGTTTGTGTTTGAAAGATGTAGAATGAATGAAGATTGAGATTTGTATATGGTGATGGGGAATAGGGTTGTTATTATGGAAGGTGGTGTGTATTGGTTGAAATAGGGGATTTTTGTTGTTTTATTGTTTATTAATGTTAGTAGGAGGTTGTGGAGTGATTTGTGGTTTTGTTGAAATGGGGGATTTTTGTTAATTGAAAATGAGGTGTAGAAACATCGTACTAATCTAATTTGTGGATGTAAGTTTAATGTTGAAGGAAATTGGATATTATTCATAAAGTTTCTGAATCCTTTGATAAGTCCCCACAGACTGGTGACTAAAATTAGAGCACATTATTGGGTAATGTTGAATATAGAAATCGTTGACAACAGGAAGCAAAGAGTAGAGTAACGTCATTTTCAGAAGGCAGCAGTGGGCGAGTGGAGTGCCGCAAGGCTCGGTGTTGGCCGCAACTGTTACCATATATATTATTGATTTGGACGAAGGACTAGGCCAACACTTACAAGTATGCGGATGACACAAAGCTGGGTCACCAGTCCTGAAAGTTGGCGTGAGTACAGCCAGCAGTGAAGAAAGCTAAAGGAATGGTGACCTTCATACAAGAGATATCAGTATATGAGTAAGGGTTCTTCTGCAGTTGTATAGGCTCTGGTAGACCACATCTGGAGTATTGTGTACAGTTTTGGTCACCGAATTTAGAAGGACACCTTGTGATTGAGTTCACCAGATTGATCCTGGGATGGCGGGACTGACATATAGAAAGATTGAAAAGGCTAGGCCTTGTTTAGACTGATTTAGAAGGTTGAGGGGATCTATCAAAACATAACATTATAAAAGGATTGGACAAGCTGAGATGCAGGAAACAATAGTCCTAATGTTGCCGAGTCCAGAAACCAGGACACAGTCTTAGAATAAAGTAAGTAAGTAAGTTTTTTGGCCAAATATTCACATACAAGGAATTTGCTTGTTGCTCCACTCCACCCACAAGTATCAACAATGAACATACAGTGACAGTTACGAATGACTCAGAAAAACACTAAACATAATAAATAATAAAACATAATGATAAAACAACCATTTTTCAAGCATGTGAACCAACAAAATACCATATCAAAAGGAGTACAAAGGGAGTCTGTTGAGTAGGAAGCAACTACTCGTGGATAAAAATGTTTTTTAATGTCCTGGCTGAGGCGGCCTTTGACAGTCAGAGATTGCTTCCAAAGGAAGTGATTCAAAGAATTTGTGGCCAGGGTGAAGGGTCAGAGAAGAATCTTGCCCGCTCTTCGTTTCCTGGCCCATGCAGTGTACAGTTTCCAATGTAAAGGGGAGGCGCAATTAAGATTGAAGGTGAAAAAAACGTTTTCACTCAGAGAGTTGAGAAATTGTGGAATTCCCTGCCAACAGGGGCAGTGGAGGGCCAAATCACCTGGATGGATTTAAGAGAGAGTTAGCTAGAGCTCTAGAGTCTAGTGAATCAAGGATATGGGGAAAGGCAAGGGCACGTGTTATTGATAGGGATAACACCATGATCACAATGACTGGGTCAAAAGGGCCGAATTGGCCCTCCTCTGCCCCTATTTTCTATGTTTTCTAATTTACCCCCATATACTCCCTATTATGCAGAATAACTATGTACGGGGGAATCGCTGGTTGCGCACGGACTCGGTGGGCCGAAGGGCGAGTTTCCACCTGTAACATTGGTTGCCGGGACCCACCCCCAGCCACACACTCTCCCGTACTCCCCCGGCCTGCAAAACCTGCTTCATTTCAGAATCACCCAATCTCATTGAAACAAGTTTTTAGAAGGATGAAGGGATGGCTCTATTGAAACGTATCAATTAGTGAAGGGCTTGGATAGAGTGGATGTGGAGAGGATGTTTCCATTGGGGGGGAGAGTCTAGTGCCAGAGGGCACAGCCAATTAAAGGATGTACCTTTAGGAAGGAGATGAGGAGGAATTTGTTTCGCCAGAGGATGGTGGGAAGCTGTGGAATTCATTGCCACAGACAGCTGTGTGAGGCCCCAAGTCAAGTCAAGTAAAATAGTTTTAGTTAAGTTCAATTAGTTACTGGCCGGAGTAGTGCGGCGTTCAGGGATTATGGGGAGAAGGCAGGTATTAATGGTGAGGTAGAGAGGGAAAGATAGATCAGCCGATGATTGAATGGCGGAATAGGGCCAAATGGCCTAATTCTGCTCCCATGACATATTAACATCACTATTGAATTTACTCCACTCTTTCACTAAACACTCCCAGGGCAGTGCGTTATCCTCAAATTACTTGGTCACAGGGCTGCACGGGTGGCGTGTCAGGTACAGCTGCCGCCTCACAGCGCCAGAGACCCGGGTTTCCGTGCTGACCTCGGGTGCCTTGTCTGTGTGGAGTGAGCACGTTCTCCCTGTCGGTTAGTTTAGTTATAGATACAGCATTGGAAACAGGCCCTTCAGCCCACCTGAGTCCACACGGACCTCCGCCCATTAACCTACCCTTAACCCACACTCACGCCTAGGGACAATTCAATTTGTACCAGCCAATTAACTTACAAACCTGTGCATCTTTGGAAGTGTGGGGAGGAAACAAAGATCTCCGAGAAAACCCACGCAGGTCACAGGGAGAACGTACAAACTCCGTACAGACAGACACCATCAAGCTCCTACTAACTACAAAACTCTACAGCAAGATGTAGCCATCCTCTGAGAATACAGCTTCCAGTTCCCCACTCAGATACTAGCAACTTTGCTTGGAACGGTTTTAGTCTGGAGGGATGTGGGCAAGCACAGGCAGGTGGGACTTGTGTAGATGGGACATGTTGGTTGGCACGGACCCACAGGCCTGTTTCCATGCTGTATGACTCTATGACTCTCTCATGCTGCATAGATAATAAACGCTCTGAATGGCATTCAGCTTGCTGTGATCCCAGCGCCACGCACATTGTCGGAATTCCCAACAAGCTACCAGGAGCATCCAAATGGAAACAGAACGTGAAAATCTCAGAGCAAAAGCAGAGAGTGTACTTGTGCAGCATGGATGCTGACGTTACATTTCTACATGGAGGCTGGGGGTCAGGCACTACACCACTGAAACCCATGGCACAATGACCAATCCAGGGCTGACTCCAACATCAGGGAACAACACAGTCCTCCAGCAGAGAGCAGATCTTTGTGGGGGACAAGGGAAAGTTTTAAAGGAGTGTATTGGTTGAATGCTGCCTCAAAAAAAAACAGCAGTAGAGACAGGGTTCAATCCTGACATTGGGGTCTACATTTGCCCCTCTACACTAGCCACACTAGTGTAGCAAAGTGTGGAGCCTTGCATTTTGGAGTAGGAATAAAGGCTATTTTCTAAATGGGGAGATATTCCAGAAATCGAGGTACAAAGGTGTTTATTTGATCAAGAAACGTGTGATGAAGTAAACATTTAAACAAGAATTTGCACTATTAGCCTTTTCCAGCTCCTCGATTCCTCATGTTCTTGGAATTATGCTGCAAAACCAAGGTGTTTAGGAAAGAACTGCAGATGCTGGTTTAGAACGAAGGTAGACACAAATGCTGGAGTGCTCCAGGACAGGCAGCATCTCTGGAGCAAGGAACAGGTGAACGTTTTTTTTTGGGTCTCGAACCCTTTCTTCAGGCTGATGTCAGGGGAGTGGGCAGGACAGCTCTAGGGGCTAGTGGAATCAAGGGATATGGGGGAGAAGGCAGGCACAGTTATGATTGGGGACGATCAGCCATGATCAAATGAATGGCGCTGGCGTTCGAAGGGCCGAATGGCCTCCTCCTGCACTATTTTCTATTGTTTCTATGTTTCTATGTTTTAAAGGGGACTTGGGAAGTGCTGGTACGGGATTCCCCAAAAGAATCTGTAAGTCGAATCAAGTAGTAAAGAAAGCAAACTCAATGCTAGGCATTTATTTCGAGAGAGCTTGTGTACAAAAACAGGCATGTAATGCTGAGGCTTCTATATGCGCTGGTCCATTCAGGCCACATTTGGAATATTGTGAGCCAAATTTTGGGCACCATATCTGAGGAAGGATGTCCAGACTAATGTGGATTCCCTTCAGTTCCTCCTCCCACTAGATCCGGTCCCCTTAGTATTTCTGGAAGATTCCCACTAAGGAAGACACAAACAAGTACTTGTTTAGCTATTCTGCCATTCCCTTGTTTCCCATTATAAATTCACTGTTTCTGACAGTAAGGGACCTACATTTGTTCTTCACTAACCTTTTTCCTTTTTACATATCTAAAGAAGCTTTTACAGTTAGTTTTTATATTCCTAAACTTTTCTTTCATGCTACTATCACCCTCTTAATTAACCCTTTGTCCTCCTCTGTTGATTCTAAATTTCTCCAGTCCTCCAGTTTGCTGCTTCTCTGGCCAATGTCTTACTTTTTCATGATGTAATGTGGGCCTTTATGATGTCAGCCATAGATCTCTCTGCCTTCCACTTTTACTTTTCTCCCTTCTACCTTTTGCTTTTCTGCCCTCATTTTAACGGCCCTCTGTCTCCCTGCAATTGGTTTCCCACCCCCTGCCCTGTTAGTTTCCAACTCTTCCCAACAGCACTCGCAAAGAGTCCCCCGAGGACATCGGTTCCAGTCCAGCCATGGTGAAGACCGTCCGGTTTGTACTGATCCATCTCTCTAGAACCAGTTCCAATGCCCAGGAATATGAATCCTTCCCCCCTGCATCAATCTCTCAGTATGTATTCATCCGAAATATCCTGTCATTTCTACTTTACTAGCACTCCGGGATGGTGGGACTGTCAGATGATGAAAGAAAAATGGACCGACTAGGCTTGTATACAGCTGGAATTTAGAGGATGAGAGGGTATCATATAAGATTATTAAGGGTTTGGACACGCAGAGGCAGGAAACATGTTCCCCATTGTTGGGGGAGTCCAGAACCAGGGGCACAGTTTAAGTATAAGGGGTAGGCCATTTGGAACGGAGATGAGGATTGAACTTTTTCACCCAGTTGAGTTGTGAATCTGTGGAATTCTCTGCCTCAGAAGGCAGTGGAGGCCGATTCACTGGATGCTTTCAAACAGAGAGTTAGTTAGAACTCTTTGGGCTAGCAGAATCAAGGGTATGGGGAGAAGGCACGAACGGGGTACTGATTGTGGATGATCAGCCATGATCACGTTGAAGGTGGTTACCCATCCCTCTCTTTCCGCTGACTGGTTGGCACGCAACAAAATACACTCGGACAATGACAATTAAACTGAACCAAACACTGACCAGCGGATCCTTGCATTAGACGTCGGTGGCAGAGGTGCAGGACAACCTCGTAGATCATCAGTATCTGGCGCGGAAAACAAAAGATCTACAGCTGCTGGGATCTTGGGCAGAAAACAAAAGTGCTGGGGGGAACTCAGTGGGTCAGGCAGCATCTGTGGAGGTAACAGATAGATGAGTTTACGGGTCGGGACCCTGCTTCTGACTGATGGAGTAGGGGGCACCCGGGGGAAACGTGGAAAAGAGGTGTGGTGGGACAAAGCCGAGCAAGTGATAGGGGGATAGAGGAGAGGGCGGGGAGTGATTGATGGAGTAAGTGACGGTCTGGAGACTAAACGACGACACAAAAGGAGACAAAAGGGGAAAAAAAAACAAAGGAGTCATATAAGGTGAGAAAGAGGAGTGGAATGTAAAGCCAGAAGCAGGGATATATGGTTGAAGGGTTGGTGGGACGGGTGAGGGGGGAGGGGGGAGGGCAGGGGAAGAGTTGCTGGACAGTGGGGAAATAAATCATGCAATGTTTGGGGCGGCATGGTGGCGCAGCGGTACGATCCGAGATTGCTGCCTCGCAGCGCGTACAGAAACACAGGTTCAATTCCCCACTGGAGAAACTCATAAACCCAAACAAACCGTGGTCAGGCAGGCATCTGTGGAGAACATGGATTGGTGACGTTTTGGGTTGAGACTGAAGAAGGGTTCCGGATACAGATTCATGTCCGAAGACGGGTCCCGACCTGACACGTCACCCATCCACGTTCTCCACAGATGCTGCCTGACCCGCTGAGTTACTCCAGCACTTGTATCTATTCTCTGTCTAAACCAGCATCTGCAGTTCCCTTCCTACAGAGATTTTCTATCTGCCACCTGCTCATTCTACAAGTGACTGGGCTGAAAATAGCATAACGACCCCCCACTGAGGGTTTCCACACGGCACTGGGAAGATGCTGCTGGCGTATCAGTGACTTGCTCCTTTGTTGTGCTTGACTGACTGTGGGTATGTCTCCTTAAGCACGCTCTGGAGTTAGATAAACAGGATGCACGGAGGCTAATGAATGGCAGTGACGATCGATCGCTGCCAGGGTCAGTGCTATCTACAAGTCCATGTGGGAAATACACATTCCAGAGGAAGGTCACAGACTTAGACTCTAGACAGCGGGGAATCAGGCCCTTCAGCCCACCGCGTCTGCGCTGACCAGCCCTTACCACGTACACCAGCACACTAGAACAATTACTGTTTACAGAAGCCAATTAACCTACAACCTGATAGTCTTTTGGCGGAGTGAGGGTGGAAACCCACGTCGTCACGGGGTTGACGTACAAACACCGCACAGAGAGCACCTGTAGTCAGGTCGAACCCGGGACTTCCGGCGCTGTGAGGCAGCAACTCTACCGCTGCGCATCAGCTCCACAGACATAGAAACATAGAAAATAGAAATTAGGTGCAGGAGTAGCCATTCAGCCCTACGAGCCTGCACCGCCATTCAAATATGATCATGGCTGATCATCCAACTCAGTATCCCGTACCTGCCTTCTCTCCATACCTCTGATCCCCTTAGCCACAAGGGCCACATCCAACTCACTCTTAAATATAGCCAATGAACTGGCCTCAACTACCCTCTGTGGCAGAGAGTTCCAGAGACTCACCACACTCTGTGTGAAAAAAGTCTTTCTCATCTCGGTCTTAAAGGATTTCCCCCTTATCCTTAAGCTGTGACCCCTTGTCCTGGACTTCCCCAACATCGGGAACAATCTTCCTGCATCTAGCCTGTCCAACCCTTTAAGAATTTTGTAAGTTTCTGTAAGATCCCCTCTTAATCTCCTAAATTCCAGAGAGTATAAACCGAGTCTATCCAGTCTTTCTTCATAAGACAGTCCTGACATCCCAGGAATCAGTCTGGTGAACCTTCTCTGCACTCCCTCTATGGCAATAATGTCCTTCCTCAGATTTGAGACCAAACTGCACACAATACTCCAGGTGGGTCTCACCAAGACCCTGTAAACTGAAGTAGAACCTCCCTGCTCCTGTACTCAAATCCTTTTGCTATGAAAGCTAACATACCATTCGCTTTTTTCACTGCCTGCTGCACCTGCATGCCTACTTTCAATGACTGGTGTACCATGACACCCAGGTCTCGCTTGCATCTCACCCCTTTTCCTAATCGGCCACCATTTAAATAATAGTCTGCTTTCCTGTTTTTGCCACCAAAGTGATAACCTCACATTATTCACATTATACTGCATCTGCCAAACATTTGCCCACTCACCCAGCCTAATCCAAGTCACCTTGCAGTCTCCTAGCATCCTCCCTCACAGCGAACACTGCCCCCAGCTTAGTGTCATCCGCAAACTTGGAGATTTGCCTTCAATTCCCTCATCCAGATCATTAATATATATTGTAAATAGCTGGGGTCCCAGCACTGAGCCCTGCGGTACCCCACTAGTTACTGCCTGCCATTGTGAAAAGGACCCGTTTACTCCTACTCTTTGCTTCCTGTTTGCCAGCCAGTTCTCTATCCACATCAATACTGAACCCCTAATACCGTATGCTTTAAGTTTGTGTACTAATCTCTTATGTGGGACCTTGTCGAAAGCCTTCTGGAAGTCCAGATATACCACATCCACTGGTTCTCCCTTATCCACGCTACTAGTTACATCCTCGAAAAATTCCACAAGATTCGTCAGACATGATTTACCTTTTGTAAATCCATGCTGACTTTGTCCAATGATTTCACCACTTTCCAAATGTGCTGCTATCCCATCTTTAATAACTGACTCTAGCAGTTTCCCCACTACCGATGTTAGACTAACTGGTCTGTAATTCCCCGTTTTCTCTCTCCCTCCCTTCTTAAAAAGAGGGGTTACATTTGCTACCCGCCAATCCTCAGGAACTACTCCAGAATCTAAAGAGTTTTGAAAGATTATCACTAATGCATCCACTATTTCCTGAGCTACTTCCTTAAGTACTCTGGGATGCAGCCTCTCTGGCCCTGGGGATTTATCGGCCTTTAATCTATTCAATTTACCCAAACACCACTTCCCGACTGACCTGGATTTCACTCAATTCCTCCTTTGACCCACAGTCCCCCTGCTATTTCAGCAGATTATTTATGTCTTCCTTAGTGAAGACGGAACCAAAGTAGTTATTCAATTGGTCCGCCATATCCTTGTTCCCCATGATCAACTCACCCGTTTCTGACTGCAAGGGACCTACATTTGTTTTAACTAACCTCTTTCTCTTCACATATCTATAAAAACTTTTGCAGTCAGTTTTTATGTTCCCTGCCAGTTTTCTTTCATAATCTATTTTTCCTTTCCTAATTAAGCCCTTTGTCCTCCTCTGCTGGTCTCTGAATTTCTCCCAGTCCTCTGGTATGCTGCTTTTTCTGGCTACTTTGTACGCATCATCCTTTGCTTTGATACTATCCCTGATTTCCCTTGTTATCCACGGATGCACTACCTTCCCCGATTTATTCTTTTGCCAAACTGGGATGAACAATTTTTGTAGTTCATCCATGCAGTCTTTAAATGTCCTTCCATTGTATATCCACCGTCAACCCTTTAAGAATTAATTGCCAGTCAATCTTGGCCAATTCACGTCTCATACCCTCAAAGTTACCTTTCTTTAAGTTCAGAACCATTGTTTCTGAATTAACAATGTCACTCTCCATCCTAATGAAGAACTCAACCATATTATGGTCACTCTTGCCCAAGGGGGCACGTACAACAAGACGGCTAATTACCCTTCCTCATTACTCAAAACCCAGTCTAAAATAGCCTGCTCTCTCGTTGGTTCCTCTACATGTTGATTTAGATAACTATCCCGCATACATTCCAAAAAATCCTCTTCCTCAGCACCCCTGCCAATTTGATTAACCCAATCTATATGTAGATTGAAGTCACCCATTATAACTGTTTTGCCTTTGTCGCACGCATTTCTAATTTCCTGTTTGATACCATCCCAAACTTCTCTGCTACTGTTAGGTGGCCTGTACACAACACCCACCAGCGTTTTCTGCCCCTTAGTGTTTTGTAGCTCTACCCATACCGATTCCACATCCTCCAAGCTAATGTCCTTCCTTTCCATTGCTTTAATCTCCTCTCTAACCAGCAACGCTACCCCACCTCCTTTTCCTTTCTCTCTATCCCTCCTGAATATTGAATATCCCTGGATGTTCAGCTCCCAGCCTACGTCACCCTGGCGCCATGTCTCCGTGATCCCAACTATATCATAATCATTAATATCTATCTGCACGTTCAACTCGTCCACCTTATTACGAATACTCCTTGCATTGAGACACAAAGCCTTCAGGCTTGTCTTTACAACGCCATTTAACCCCTTATACAATTTTGCTGAAAAGTGGCCCTTTTTGATTTTTGCCCTGGTTTTGTCTGCTTGCCACTTTTACCTTTCACCTTGCTACCTAATGCTTCTACCCTCATTTTGCACCCTCCTGCCTCTCTGCTCTTGTACCCATCCCCCTGCCACATTAGTTTAAATCCCCCCCGACAGCACTAGCAAACACTCCCCCAAGAACATTGGTTCCATTCCATTCCAGGTGCAAACCGTCCTGTTTGTACCGGTCCCACCTCCCCCAGAACTGGTCCCAGTGCCCTAAAAATTTGAATCCCTCCCCCTTGCACCACTTTTCAAGCCACGTATTCATTTGCATTATCCTCCTATTTCTAACTCTGACTGGCCAGTGGTACTGGTAGTAATCCGGAGATTACTACCTTTGAGGTCCTACTTTTAAGTTTATCTCCTAGCTCCCTAAATTCACCTTGTAGGACCTCATCCCTTTTTTTACCTATATCGTTGGTGCCAACATGCACCACGACAACTGGCTGTTCACCCTCCCCCTCCAGAATGTTCTGCAGCCGTTCAGTGACATCCCTGACCTTTTGCACCAGGGAGGCAACATACCATCCTGGATTCTCGTTTGCGGCCGCAGAAACGCCTATCTATTTCCCCTGACAATTGAATCCCCTATTTACTATTGCCCTTCCCCTCTTTTTTTCCCCTCATGTGCTGCAGAGCCACCCATGGTGCCATGAACCTGGCTACTGCTGCATTCCCCCTGATGAGCCATCTCCCTCAACAGTATCCAAAATGGTATACCTGTTTAGGAGGGAGATGACCGCAGGGGACTCCTGCACTACCTGCCTACTGCTTTGCTGGCTATTGGCCACCCGTTCCCTTCTTGTCCTCTTACCGTTTGCCTGCGGTGTGACCAACTCAACTGTACGTTCTATCCACGACTTTCTCCGCAAAGTCCAATGTCCGCAATGGGGTAGAGGTGAATCGGACAGTGCCCTAGCTTATGGAAGGGCCGTTCAGAAGGCTGATAACAGAGGGGAAGAAGCTGTTCCTGAGTCTGGTGGTGAGCGCTTTCAAGCTTCTGTACCTTCTGCCGGACGGGAGCGGGGAGAAGAAGGAATGACCGGGGTGGGACAGAGACAAGTCTTTGATGATGTCGGCTGCTTTCCCGAGGCAGCGTGAAGTGTAGATGGAGTCGATGGGTGGGGAGTGTGGTCTGTGTGATGGACTGGGCTAGGTCCACAACTCTGTGATTTCTTGTGGTTTTGGGCAGAGCTGTTCCCAAACCAGGCCGTGATGCAACCCGACAGTGTGCTCTCTATGGTGCATCTGTAGAAGTTTGCAAGAGTTGTTGGAGACGTGGTGAATGTCCTCAGTCTCGTCAGGAAGTCGAGGCGTTGGTGTGGGGTCCTCACGTTGCATCAATGTGGTTGGTCCATGCCAGATCATTGGTAATATTAGTTAATATCTCCGTCCTAAGTGGAAAATACTGTACACCTTCCAAAAGGACAGTCACAATCTGATGGGGTCTGTATTTTTTTGGGCCCATAGTTTTCCTCTTCTGTCTCGAGATGTCAGCTGGGGCTCAATGGGAGGGACCTTGGACTTTAGAGATACAGCGTGGAAACAGGCCCTTCACCCAGCGAGTCCGTGCTGACCAGCGATCGCCCCGTACACTAGCACTATCCCACACACGAGGGACAAATTACAATCATCATCGGAGCCAATTCCCGATGTTGGGAAGTCCAGGACAAGCGGTCACAGTTTAAGGATAAGGGGGAAGTCTTTTAGGACCGAGATGAGAAAATCGTTTTTCACACAGAGAGTGGTGAATCTGTGGAATTCTCTGCCACAGAAGGTAGTTGAGGCCAGTTTGTTGGCCATATTTAAGAGGGAGTTAGATGTGGCCCTTGTGGCTAAAAGATCAGGGGGTATGGAGAGAAGGCAGGTACAGGATACTGAGTTGGATGATCAGCCATGATCATATTGAATGGCGGTGCAGGCTCGAAGGGCCGAATGGCCTGCTCCTGCACCTAATTTCTATGTTTCTATGTTTCAATCAGCCTGCAAATCCGCACGTCTGTGGAATGTGGGAGGAAACCGCAGCACTCGGAGAAATCCACGCAGCTACAGGGAGAACGTATAAACTCCACACAGACAGCACCCGTAGTCAGGATCGGACCCGGGTCCCCTGTGAGGCAGCAGCTCTCAGCGTCCCCAACCAGAGGGTCCGGTTTCTGGGCAACGATAATCCAAGCAAGTACTCCTTGTTGTAACATGAGGGATATGGCAATTAGGTGAGAGGGGAGAGATTTACAAGGGACCTCGGCTGCTGCTTTATCACTCAGTGGGTAGTCCGTACCGGGAATGAGCTGCCAAACGGAGTGGAAACAATTACACCTTCCAAAAGACATTTGGACAGATATCTGGATAGGAAAGGTGAGGAGGGACTTGGGTCATGGGACTGGCCTAAAATAGGCACTACGGACAAAGAGGCGGAACGTCTCACATTCACACGCCAGAGGAGCAGAATTAGGCCATTTAGCCCATCCAGTCCACTTCGCTATTCAATCATGGGTGATCTATCTTTCCCTCTCAACCCCATTCTCCCCATAGCCCCTGACACCCGCACTAATCAAGAATCTGTCAATCTCCGCTTTAAACATACCCACTGACGTGGCCTCTACAGCCGTCGCTAAAGAAATTCCTTCTCATTCCTCCTCATCTTCCTCATTCCCCGGATCGTTCTTGTAAACCTCCTCTGGATCCTCGCTGATGCCAGCTCACCCTTCCTCAGATATGGGGCCCAAAACCTCTCACTATATTCCAAATATGGTCTGACTAGTGCCCTATGAAACCTCAGCATTACATCAATGTTTTTATACTCTAGTCTTTTTCTCAAAATAAATGCTGACATTGCATTTGTAAATTAGCTTTTTTGGAATCCTGCACCAGCACTCCGAAGTCCATTTGCACCCCCGATTTCTGGATTCTCTCCCCATTTAGAAAATAGCCTATGCCTTTAATCCTACGACCAAAATGCATGACTCCACACTTTGCTACACTATATTCCATCTGCCACTTCTCTGCCCACTCTCCCAACCTGTCCAAGTCCTTCTGCAGAGTCCCTGCTTTCTCTACACTACCTGCCCCTCCACGTATCTTCATATCATCCGTAAACTTGGCCACACAGCCTTCCATCCCCTCGTCCAAATCATTAATATACAACGTGAAGAGTAGCGGCCCCAGCACCGAGCCCTGCGGAACTCCGCTAGTCACTGGCAGCCAACCAGAAAAAGCCCCCTTTATTGCCACTCTTTGCCTTCTGCCATCCAGCCAACCTGCTATCCATGCTAGTATCTGCCCTCTGATACTGTGGGCTCTCGTCGTCTTTAGCAGCCTCACGTGTGGCACCAACACGGGCCCCTGTGGAACGCCCGAATGTCCTGCTGTGTGCTGTACAGCTCCTTGGCCCCATGATCTTCCATGTCCAGCAAAGGCTCCAGTTTCATATCTGAATATGTTTGACAGTGACCTCATATTGATTTATTAAGGTACAGTGTATGGAGATACACTGAAAAACCTTCATAAGTTCAAGGAGCAGAATCAGGTCATTTGGGCTATCAAGCCCACTCTGCCATTCAATCACGGGCAGTCACGGTGGTGCAGTGGCAGAGTTGCTGCCTTACAGCGCTGGCAGCGCCGGACACCCGGGTCCCATCCCCACTACGGGCGCTGTCTGTACGCAGTTTGTACCTTCTCCCCGTGACCGCGTGGGTTTTCTCCGAGATCTTTGGTTACCTCGCACACTCCAAAGATGTGCAGGTTCGTAGGTTCATTAGCTTGGGGTTGTTTACTTGGTATAAGTATAAATTGTCCCTAGTGTGTGTGGGATAGTGTTAATGTGCAGGAACCAACCCCATTCCCCTGCCTTCTTCCCATATCACCTTCAATGCTATCCGGTCAAATCTTATCATCAATGAGTCAGATATAAGTACAAAGAGAAAAATACCAGAGTGTGAAATATAGTCTTTCAGCTTTATAGTTTTACAGTACAGAGAAAGTGCAGATTTTTTTAAGTGCCATGTCCACAATGAGGTAGGTTGGAGGATTGGGATTACAACTCATCCAAATGGGAGAACAACAGTAGTCTGATAACAGAGGGGAAGAAGCTGTTCCTGAGTCTGGTGGTGCGCGCTTTCAAGCTTCTGCACCTTCTGCCGGACGGGAGCGGGGAGAAGAAGGAATGACCGGGTATTGTGAGTGGCCCTTGATTATGTTGGCTGCTTTCCCGAGGCAGCGTGAGGTGTAGATGTCGGAGTGTTGCCTCAGTCCCACAGAGAGACAGACGGGTTGCCAGGGGGACTGCCCAGTGGTGCTGCTCCCTCAGCCTTCTGCCCAGGCTGTGATGCATTGCCCCATCCAGCTGTGCGCACGCCTGCCCCTCCACATCTGGAGAGCTCTGCAGTGGTTCGAGGGAATGACAGCCAGTCATGGCCCGCTCCAGCAGTGATGAATGGCACATGTAATTATAAACAATGGCCAATAAGGATGTGGTATAAGGTTACACAAAGGCAATTGTGCAAGAATTAAGATAAGGGATACTGTATCTAACTTTGATACTGGCGGAGAATGCTAGTTGTTAATATTATTTCCTTCAGTACAGTACAGTGTAGTTCTATACACTGATCCCTGGAGAAACTAGGGAGCGGTCTGACCTCATATTCACCTCATTGGAGACCCTTAGATTATCTTTAATCGGACTTTACCTTGCACTAAATGTTATTCCCTTTACTCTGTATCTGCACTCTCTGGACTCAGATACAGATTCAGACTCAAACGTTATTGTCATTGTGCAGTGTACAGTACAGAGACAACAAAATGCGGTTAGCATCTCACCTAGAAGTGAGAACACAGAATAATGGAACAGTACAATATATATATGTATATACAGTAGCAGTAATTCAATTTTCGGGGGTGGGGGGAGATCAGTCACTGGGGGAAGGAGTGTTCGAGGGGAGGGTGACTGGCAATCACCGGGGTGCAGAGTTAAGTTGTGTAACAGCCGCAGGGAAGAAGCTGTTCCTGAACCTGCTGGTCCGGCAACGGAGAGACCTGTAGCGCTTCCCGGATGGGAGGAGGGTAAACAGTCTGTGGCTGGGGTGAGACCAGTCCTTGATGATGCTGCGTGCCCTTTACAGACATCGCTTGCTCTGGACAGACTCAATGGAGGGGAGCGAGGAACCGGTGATGTGAATGCAGTTTTCACCACACTCTGCAGTGCTTTCCGGTCAGAGACAGAGCAGTTGGTAAGGATGCTCTCGATGGTGCAGTGGTAGAAGTTCACCAGAATCTGAGGAGACAGATGGACCTTCTTTAGTCTCCTCAGGAAGAAGAGACGCTGGTGAGCCTTCTTGACCAGTGTAGAGGTATTGTGGGTCCAAGAGAGGTCATCAGAGATGATGACCCCCAGGAACCTGAAACTGGAAACACGTTCCACCTCCGTCCCATTAATATGGATGGGGGTGCGCGTGCAGCCCCTAGACCTTCTATGGTCCACAATGAGCTCCTTGGTCTTCTTGGAGTTAAGGGCCAGGTTGTTGTCAGCGCACCATGCTGCTAGGAGCTGGACCTCCTCCCTATAGGCCGACTCATCATTGTCGCTGATCAGGCCAATCACCGTTGTATCATCTGCATACTTGACGATGGTGTTAGTACCATGTACAGGTGTGCAGTCGTAGGTGAAGAGGGAGTAGAGGAGGGGGCTCAGCACACAGCCCTGTGGAACGCCGGTGTTCAGGTTTCAGATTGTAACCATTGAAACATAGAAACATAGAAATGGCACTTAGTAATTAAAATTAAAATTAAAACACTAGAAATAGGTGCAGGAGGAGGCCATTCGGCCCTTCGAGCCAGCACTACCATTCATTGAGATCATGGCTGATCATCCACAATCAGTAACCCGTTCCTGCCTTCTCCCCATATCCCTTGATTCCACTAGCCCTTTGAGTTTGATCTAACACTCTTTTATATTAATCCAGTGAATTGGCCTCCACTGCCTTCTGTGGCAGGGAATTCCACAAATGCACAACTCTCTGGATGAAACAGTTTTTTTCTCATCTCAGTTTTAAATGGCCTCCCTTTTATTCTTAGACTGTGGCCCCTGGTTCTGGACTCACCCAACATTGGGAAAATATTTCCTGCATCCAACTTGTGCAGTGCTTTTATAATTTTATACGTTTCTATAAGGTTCCCTCTCATCCTTCTAAACTCTAGTGAATACAAGCCCAGACTATCATGTATTGTCTTTCCACTGACTGGATAGCACGCAACCAAAAACTGTCCACAGTACCACCGTACACACGTAACAATAAGCTAAGCTATCTCTTTTTTTTGTAAAATATTTTTATTAGAAGTGAATACATATTAAGAAGGAATAACATAAAATAAAAAGAAAGAGACATATTATTCGTCACATACATTCTTAATATTTTTAAAGTTTACAATCATTCTTATTTATACTTCTATACTTTTTATTATTTTATAACAGAAAGAAGATAGTAAAGAGAAATAATAAATAGAAATAAAATAAAGTAGAAAATCAATAATATGTGTGGAGTATTAAGCAGGCTATTCTTCATTGGAGATATATCCGTGGTCTATTGTATATAGTTCTTCATCTATTCCTTCATTCAGGCTTCAGTCAGGCCCTCGAACCGGACCACCTTGATCCTTTAAATATTCAATAAATGGAGACCATATTCCTCTGAATTGATCTAGCTTGTCCAAAAGGACAAGTCTTAATCTTTCCAGATGAAGTGTCTCCGACATTTCTGTAATCCACATTTTGATTGTGGGGGATGTAGGACCTTTCCAAAATCTTAATATTAATTTTTTACCAATGATTAAACTATAATCGATAAAAATTCTTTGCTGTGTCGTTAGTAGTTGATCCATTTCTAATATTCCTAATATGATTAATTTTGAATCTGGAGTCAGATTTGCATTAACTACATCTTAAAAATTTCTATCCAAAAGTTAGTAATTTTTGTACATTTTGTGAATGAATGCGTTAGATTAGCTTCTAAATGCTGACATTTATCACATATAGCAGAAACATTTGAAAAAATTCTGTTTAATTTGGATTTTGAAAACTTTAAATTGTATCAAAGAGTGTCTGGCATTTAATGAGCAGTGGTGTATATGTTGTAAACTTTCATTCCATACTTCTAGACTAATTGTTTGACCTAATTCGTTTTCCCATGCTTGCCTATATATTTCCGACGTTGGTGCATCATTTTCCAATAAAATATTATAAATATATGATTTTAATTTTTCTGTGTTCGGATATTTATTTAGACATTCATCTAAAATTTCTGTCTTTCTATTTCTAAAATCCTGTGTGTTTGATTTAACATAGTCTCTAATTTGTAAATATCTAAAGTACTGTTTTGAGTATAATCTGTAATTTTGTTGTAATTCCTGAAATGAAAGAAAGAGACTTTCCCTGTAGAGATCACCCAGCTTATTAATTCCATAGTTCTTCCATTGTAAAAAACCTTTATCCATCATTGAGGGTTTAAAAGTAATGTTATTTACAATGGGAAGAGCCAGTGGTATACTTTCCAATTTTAATGTTTTCTTTAATTGTTTCCAGATACGTATCCCACTTTCTATTATTGGATTTCCTCTATAAATTTTCTTACGTATTTTAGTATTGGCAAATAAAATCGAGCTAATTTTGAAAGGTGAACAATCTTCCTTTTCCATTTTTAACCAATTTGGCTGTTTATCTAATTCTTCCAACCAAAAATTCATATTTTTAATATTAACTGCCCAGTAGTAAAACATAAAATTAGGCAATGCAAAACCTCCATTTATTTTTGATTTACATAGATGTTTTTTATTTATCCTATGACTTATAATCCCAAATAAAATTGGTAACTATAAAGTCCACTTTCTTAAAAAAATTTTTAGGAAGATATATTGGGATCAGTTGAAACAGGTATAATAATTGCGGAAGAAAAATCATTTTTATCGCATTAATTCCACCTAGCATTGAAATAGGTAATGTTTTCCAATATAGGATATTCTTAAGTAGTTTATTCAGTAGGGGTGGGAAATTAGATTTAAATAAAGAATCATATCTTTTTGTTACATAAATTCCAAGATATTTGATTTTTTTATTTGCTATCTTAAAAGGAAATTGTTTGTAATATATGTGGGTTATTTTCCATTATTGGCATAAGTTCACTTTAATTCCAATTAATTCTATATCCTGAAAACAAGCCAAATTGAGTTATTAAATCTAATAAGTTAGGGATACTAGTTTCAGGCTTTGTAATATAAAGTAATACATCATCTGCGTATAAAGAGATTTTATTTTCTGTTTTTTTGGTTTCATACCCGAATATTTCAAGATCTTGCCAGTGCGAACTCGGATTTGTTAATATTTAGCTGTTGGTAGTATTTATAACCCATGTTATAAACAACTGAATGGTTCAATCCATAACCGAAAATAAATAAGACCATTCAACCTGATCAAAAGCTTTCTCTGCGTCTAATGAAATAATTGCTAGATCTTTATTAATATTTCTTTTCGAGTATATAATATTGAATAATCGTCTCAGGTTAAACTAAGCTATCTCTATCGGTAAAGATACAAAGGATTGAAAGCGTGCACCACAGAACTCAGGAACAGCTTCTTCCCCTCAGTTACTAGGTTTCTGAACAGTCCTTCAATAAACTAGGGCATAGTCACAATCTTCCAGCCAACTTCATTATGGACCTTCCACTTTTTTTAATTCTGCACTTTCACGGGGGCATGGTGGCGCGGTGCCTTTCAGCGCATACAGTGCCAGAGACCCGGTTTCGATCCCGACTACGGGTGCTGCCAGTACGGAGTCTGTACGTTCTCCCCGTGACCGCGTGGGTTTTCTCTAAGATCTTCGGTTTCCTCCCACATTCCAAAGACGTGCAGGTTTGTAGGTTAATTAGCTTGCTGTAAATGTCAATTGTCCCCAGTGCGTGTGGTCGGATAGTGTTAGTGTGCGAGGATCGCTGATCGGCGCGGACTCAGTGGGCCGAAGGGCTTGTTTCTGCACTGTATCTCAAAAGTAAGCTAAACTCTGTACTATACTCTAAACTGAACTAACTGGAATGCTGCAACACTATGTTCTGAACGCTGGTATCTTTCTCTTTGCATTATTTGATGTGCCTGCCTGTGTGTGGCTTGTGAGTGCCATAAATAGTCATAGTCATAAAGCACAGAAACAAAAACCGTCGATTCAACTTGCCCATGCCAACCAAGATCCCCCATCTACACGTCTCATTTGCCCGCGTTTGGCCCATATCCCTCGAAGCCTTTGCTGTCCATGTACCTGTCCAAATGTCTTTTAAATGTTATGATTATGCCTCAACTACCTTCCCTGGCAGCTTGTTCCATACACCCACCACCCTCTGTGTGAGAAATTCACGTTGTCCCTCAGTTTCCTATTAAATTTTAACCGCTCACCTTAATGTGAATGATGAATGTTTATTGGCCAAGTATTCACATACAAGGAATATGCCTTGGTGCTCCGCCCGCAAGTGACAACGTGACATACAGTGACAGTTAGGAATGACAAATAAAGCATTAAACGTTAATAATAAAACATTATAGTTTAAACATGTGAATGAAATAAAATACCAGAGCAAAAGGAGGCTACAGATTTTTGGTTATTTGCGTAGAGCTACTACTCGTGGAAAAAAGCTGTTTTTATGTCTGGCTGTGGCAGCTTTGACAGTCCGGAGTCGCCTTCCAGAGGGAAGTGATTCAAAGAGTTTTTGGCCAGGGTGAGAGGGGTCAGAGATGATCTTGCCCGCTCACATCCTGGCCCTTGCAGTGGAGGGAAGGTTGCAGCCAATAACCTTCTCTGCTGATCGGATGATTCGCTGCAGCCTCTGGGTGTCGTGCTTGGTGGCTGAGCCAAACCAGACCATGATGGAGAAGGTGAGGACAGACTGTACGATGGCCGTGTAGAATTGGACCATCATTGCCTGTGGCAGATTGTGCTTCCTCAGCTGCCGCAGGAAGTACATCCTCTGTTGTGCCTTTTTTGACTGTGGAGTCGATGGTAGCCCCCTATTTAAGGTCCTTGGAGATGATGGTTCCCAATAACTGGTCCTCTGGTTCTCGATTCCCCTAGCCCGGGTCGAAGTCCATTCATCCTATCTATTCCCCTCATTATTTTATACACCTCTAAGGAGCTGCCAGAGAAGGTGGTTGAGGTAGATAACAGCATTTCAAACAGGTACATGGATAGGATAGATTTAGAGGGATACGGGCCAGGCACTGACAGTGGGCCTCGCATCTTGGTCAGCATGGATGAGCCGATGCTAGGTATGGCTCTATGGATTAAGTGCAGACAGGGGAGATTAGCAGGAGTTGCTGCTTCTCAGCGCCAGAGACCCGGGCTCCATCCTGACTACAGGTGCTGTCTGTACGGAGTTTGCATGTTCTCCCTGTGACCGCGTGGGTTTTCTCCGGGTGCTCCGGTTTCCTCCCACACAGGTTTGTAGATTAATTGGCTTCTGTCAATTGTCCCTAGTGTGTAGGAGAGCGCTAGTGTACGGGGAGGTCGCTGGTCGGCGTGGCCTTGGTGGGCCGAAGAGCCTGCTCCTAGTCGGAGAGTGGAAAGAGGAGATTAGTTTAACCTGGTGTCATTTTCAGCGCGGACATCGAGGTCTGAAGGGCGTGTTCCTGCCCTGGACTGTTCACTATGTGTTTGTGTGTGAGAGAGTTAGCAAACAGGTGAGTGAGTGGTGGAGGGGTGAGTGAGAGAGGGAGAGTGTAACGGGATGGGCACACACCAGAGGAAAGCCATAAACATGGTGATGGGATTACTGCCCCATTCAAATATTCGTTGTAAAGAACCAGCACAAACTGCACAGTTGCCCTTGAGCCCTGCCTTACCAAAGCTGCTCCCCGTCAACCAGCCCGCAGCCACTAATCCTTGCACTAGGTGGCAGTGTCGTTCCTCCGGTGCGGCCTGACCCGTAGAACACAATGTTCTGGAGTAACTCAGCGGGTCAGGCAGCATCTGTGGAGAACATGGACACAGAGTGCTGGAGTAACTCAGCGGGTCAGGCAGCATCTGTGGAGAACATGGACACAGAGTGCTGGAGTCAGCGTCAGGCAGCAGTGGAGAACTGGACATAGAGTGCTGGAGTAACTCAGTGGGTCAGGCAGCATCTGTGGAGAACATGGACACAGAGTGCTGGAGTAACTCAGCGGGTCAGGCAGCATCTGTGGAGAACATGGACACAGAGTGCTGGAGTAACTCAGCGGGTCAGGCAGCATCTGTGGAGAACATGGACACAGAGTGCTGGAGTAACTCAGCGGGTCAGGCAGCATCTGTGGAGAACATGGACACAGAGTGTTGGAGTAAAAAGTTAAAGTCAAAGTATCCTTTATTGTCATTCAGTTCCTTTCGGTCTGAACGAAATTTCGTTGCCTGCAGTCATAACATATAATTAAAAAAAAACACACAATAAACACATATTTAACATCCACCACAATTAGTTCACCAGGCACCTCCTCACAGTGGTGGAAGGCAAAAGTCTAAAAGTCTTTGTCTTCTTCCCTCCTTGTTCTCCGTCTGCGCTGAGGCGATCCAGGCCATCGATGTTGTCGTTCACTAGGCCCGCGGCCGAGCCTCCGAAGCCGGGCTGCCGCCGCCGTCGCCGGAATGCTGGAACCCCGCCACAGCTCTGAAAGCAGGGTCCACCGCTGGAACGCTGGAGCACCACAGCTCTGAAGCCGGGTCCGCCGCGGGAACGTTGGAACGCCACAGCTCTGAAGCCGGATCCGCCGCTGGAGCACCACAGCTCTGAAGCCGGTCCGCCGCTGGAACGCTGGAGCACCACAGCTCTGAAGCCGGATCCGCCGCTGGAACGCTGGAGCACCACAGCTCTGAAGCCGGGTCCGCCGCTGGAACGTTGGAACGCCACAGCTCTGAAGCCGGGTCCGCCGCTGGAACGCTGGAACGCCACAGCTCTGAAGCCGGATCCGCCGCCGGAACGCTGGAGCACCACAGCTCTGAAGCCGGGTCGCCGCTGGAACGCCACAGCTCTGAAGCCGGAACGCTGGAGCACCGCAGCTCTGAGGCCGGGTCGCCGCTCAAACGCCACCGCTGGAGCACCCACTGAAGCCCGGGCGCTGCCGGAACGGAGCACCGCAGCTCTGAAGCGGGCACCGCCGCTGGAATGCTAAAATGCCGCCACAGCTCCGAGGCCGCCAGCTCCGCCACTAGGCCTCAGCACAGACGGAGACGGTGACGGGGGACACGACAAGAAAAGTCACACCCCCCGAAGGGTGAGACTAAAACCCTGTTTCTCCCACCCAACCCCACCGCCCCCCCCCCCCATACATACACAGCCTAATAAAATTTTTACTAAAACAGACACGAGAAAACAAAAAGAAAAGAAAAAACAGACGGACTGCAGGCGAGCCGCAGCTGCCAGGCAGCGCCGCCACTCAGGGCTGGTGATGATTCGGATCGTGACCCTTCTTCAGACCCGAAGGGTCATAGATCCTTCCAGAGATGCTGCCTGATCCGATCCGCTGACTTACTCGAGCACTGTGGGTCGAAGGGAAACCAGAGCACCTGGAGGAAACCCACGTGGTCATAGGGAAAACTCCACACAGACAGCACCCGAGCTCAGCATCAGTCCTGGGTCTCTGGCGTGTGAGGCAGTAGCTCCATCAACTCCCCCCCCCCCCCACCCTTTCTGCCCCCACGTACATCCATTTTCCCTGTCTCCTCCCCCGTATACCTTCCACCTATATTCCTCCCTCTGGCTTCACATTTCAATCCTCTTCTCTCCGTATCAACCTCCTTTTGACCCCTTATCACCTCTTCACCTCTAGCCTTTGTCCACACATCTGCCATTCAAGGCAACCTGGTGATGCAGCGGGAGAGCTGCTGCCTCACAGCACCAGAGAGCCGGGTTCCATCCCGACTACAGGTGCTGTCTTTACGGGGTTTGTACGTTCTCCCCGTGACCGTTTCCTCCGGGTGCTCCGGTTTCCTCCCACACTCCAGATTTGTAGGTTACTTGGCTTGGTGTAAATGTAAATAGTCCCTCGTGTGTGTAGGGTAGTGTTAGTGTGCGGGGGATCGCTGGTGGGTGCGGTGGGCCCAAGGGTCTGTTTCTGCGCTGCATGTCTAAACTAAAAAAACTAAATGTTCAGCCCCCCTTCACCAAAGTGGGCCCGGGGCGCTGTCGGCCGACGCAGGAGCCGCCTGTTATCGTTGTGCTGGTCTCGTGGGCCGGGAGTGGGAGGGGAGGATGGAGGGAGATGGCGACAGCAGCGAATGGCGGAGAAAGGACCGGGGGGTCCTACCCTCCACCCCCACAAGGTGGGCTGTAGGAGAACAAGTGAACAAGTACTGAAGAGGGCCGTGCGAGGACAGGGAAGACGGTTCGCGGGACGACCGGAGCGGGCCTTTGTGGTCGGCGGTAGCTGGTACTGTACAATGGTGACTCGCATGTAGACGCTGTGGGCTGAGTACTGACCCGAGCGTTAGTACAGCAATAGTCTTGCTCAGCCATCTAAGACTTTACCTTCCTTCACAGTGAGCAGGTGTTGGAGATTCACTGTGATGGATGTTTATGTAAACTGTGTTAAGTGTGGGTCTTAGGTTTTTTTTTGTAAAGTAAAAAACTGTAGAAAATGCAATTTTGTTCACACCAAGTTGTTTGAATGACAATAAAAAAGCATTCCAATAGTAGTTCACTGTGTACCCTGGATTCTCCAGCATCTGCAGTTCCTTCTTTAACACAGTAGTTCACTGTGCCTTGGCACACGTGATAATAAAGAGACCATTGATTGAAGCACCAATCACTCAGCGGGCTTTGTCCCACCCCCCAACTCACCTCCAGCCTTCTCCTCCCCACCAAACATCCTATAGCGGAGGGAGCAAGATAGACCACTCCTGCTAAATGCAACGGGCTGACGTGTAGTACGCAACCGAGCGGAACGCGGGCCTTTTTTTCATCCATTTCAGTAACCTGACCCGACTCGCAGTGTAATCAACGTTGCGGGGGAACAGTTTGTATTAATAAATTATAATTCTGAAAATGAGGAGAAGCTTTTTACCAAAGAGCTTTTATTTTTACGAGGCTGTTTCCGTAACCGGCTTCCGTCTCCGCACTAGTATCTTTGCTCCGCGACGGGATCTTTGGTGCGGAGACGGAAGCCGGTTACAGAAATGGGGCCGAATATTACCCATGAATCTGCCCATGACCGTACCACGTATTTTTCGTCGAGTGATCTATCTTGCTCGCTATAGGATCTTTTGTCCTACTACAATCAGACTGAAGAAGAGTCCCGATCCGAAGCATCACCTATCCATGTTCTCCACAGATGCTGCCTGACCCGCTGAGTTACTCCAGCACTCTGTGTCCATGTTCTCCACAGATGCTGCCTGACCCGCTGAGTTACTCCAGCACTCTGTGTCCATGTTCTCCACAGATGCTGCCTGACCCGCTGAGTTGCTCCAGCACTCTGTGTCCATGTTCTCCCACAGATGCTGCCTGGACCCGCTGAGTTACTCCAGCACTCTGTGTCCATGTTCTCCACAGATGCTGCCCTGACCCGCTGAGTTACTCCAGCACTCTGTGGTCCATGTTTCTCCACAGATGCTGCCTGACCCGCTGAGTTACTCCAGCACTCTGTGTCCATGTTCTCCACAGATGCTGCCTGACCCGCTGAGTTACTCCAGCACTCTGTGTCCATGTTCTCACAGATGCTGCCCTGACCCGCTGAGTTACTCCAGCACTCTGTGTCCCATGTTCTCCTCCACAGATGCTGCCTGACCCGCCTGAGTTACTCCAGCACTCTGTGTCCATGTTTCTTCACAGATGCTGCCTGACCCGCTGAGTTACTCCAGCACTCTGTGTCCATGTTCTCCACAGATGCTGCCTGACCCGCTGAGTTACTCCAGCACTCTGTGTCCATGTTCTCCACAGATGCTGCCTGACCCGCTGAGTTACTCAGCACTCTGTGTCCATGTTCTCCACAGATGCTGCCTGACCCGCTGAGTTACTCCAGCACTCTGTGTCCGTGTTCTCCACAGATGCTGCCTGACCCGCTGAGTTACTCCAGCACTCTGTGTCCATGTTCTCCACAGATGCTGCCTGACCCGCTGATACTCCAGCACTCTGTGTCCGTGTTCTCCACAGATGCTGCCTGACCCGCTGAGTTACTCCAGCACTCTGTGTCCATGTTCTCCACAGATGCTGCCTGACCTGCTGAGTTACTCCAGCACTCTGTTTCTTTTTTGTTACATTGAAATTCTTACTTGCTGCAGCATTACAGGTTTGTTGAGGCAATAACACAGCACATAAATATACAATAATAAATAGTACAATATATCATCAGCAATGCCAGGTAACCAGACCATAATAGTCATAAACAACAGTCACCGCAACCTAGTTTAAAATAGATGTGTGGGGAAAGTTTGTTTTGTTTTGTATTTTCAATTTAAATTTAAAATATATATCTACAGTATCTATCTATCTATCTATCTATCTATCTATCTATCTATCTATCTATCTGTCTGTCTGTCTGTCTGTCTGTCTGTCTGTCTGTCTGTCTGTCTGTCTGTCTGTCTGTCTATCTATCTATCTATTTTTTTAAAGAAGGAACTGCAGATGCTGGAGAATCGAGGGTACACAAAAAGCTGGAGAAACTCAGCGGGTGCAGCAGCATCTAAGGAGCGAAGGAGATAGGCGACGTTTCGGGTCGAGACCCTTCTTCAGACTGGTCCAGATAGGCGACGTTTCGGGTCGAGACCCTTCTTCAGACTGGACCAGTCTGAAGAAGGGTCTCGACCCGAAACGTCGCCTATCTCCTTCGCTCCTTAGATGCTGCTGCACCCGCTGATTTCTCCAGCTTTTTGTGTACCCTATCTATCTATCTATCTATCTATCTGTCTGTCTGTCTGTCTGTCTGTCCGTCTGTCCATCCATCCATCCATCCATCCATCTATCCATCTATCTCTTGGTCTGTCTGTCTGCCTGTCTGTCTGTCTGCCTGTCTGTCTGTCTGTCTGTCTGTCTGTCTGTCTGTCTGTCTGTCTGTCTGTCTGCCTGTCTGCCTGTCTGCCTGTCTGTCTGTCTGTCTGTCTGCCTGTCTGCCTGCCTGCCTGTCTCTGTCTGTCTGTCCATCCATCCATCCATCTATCCATCTATCTCTCGGTCTGTCTGTCTGTCTGTCTGTCTTATAGAAACTTACAAAATTCTTAAAGGGTTGGACAGGCTAGATGCAGGAAGATTGTTCCCGATGTTGGGGAAGTCCAGGACAAGGGGTCACAGCTTAAGGATAAGGGGGAAATCCTTTAAGACCGAGATGAGAAAGACTTTTTTCACACAGAGAGTGGTGAGTCTCTGGAACTCTCTGCCACAGAGGGTAGTTGAGGCCAGTTCATTGGCTATATTTAAGAGTGAGTTGGATGTGGCCCTTGTGGCTAAGGGGATCAGAGGGTATGGCGAGAAGGCAGGTACGGGATACTGAGTTGGATGATCAGCCATGATCATATTGAATGGCGGTGCAGGCTCGAAGGGCTGAATGGCCTACTCCTGCACCTAATTTCTATGTTTCTATGTTTCTATGTTTCTATGTCTGTCTATCTATCTATCTTTACACAGAGTGTGGTTGGTGCCTGGAACGGGCTGGAACAGAGTGTGGTGGAGGCAGATGTGATGGTGGTGTTTAAGAGGCTTTTAGACAGGCTCATGGATGTGCAGGGAATGGAGGGATATGGTTCACATGCAGGCAGAGGAGATTAGTTTAACTGGGCACCGTGTTCAGCATGAACATTGAGCTGAAGGGCCTGTTCCTGTGCTCTACTCTTCGATGAAGACAGACACAAAATGCTGGAGAAACACAGCGGAACCGGCAGCATCTCTGGAGAGAAGGACTGGGTAACGTTTCGGGGCGAGACCCTTCTTCAGACTCGACCTGAAACGTCACCCATTCCTTCTCTTCAGAGATGCTGCCTATCCTGCTAAGTTACTCCAGCTTTTTGTGTCTGTCTTTGGTGTAAACCAGCATCCGCAGTTCCTTCCTGCACTGTTTGTTCTACATTCTGTTAACAGTCGATAGATAATGTTCAATGCCATATCAATCCAAGTAAATACCCAGGAGGCAGATATGATAGCATCTGCAGCTTTTAGAGAGACACATGGGTATGCAGAGTTGGGTGGAAATGGATCACGTGTAACTTGACATCATGTTCAGCACTGGCTGTACGGACACAGGGGCCTGTTCCAGTTCTATGCATCATATTCTGCATGATACAAGTTAACAGTCCTTGGGAAAACCAGATCCTTAGGTGGCACAGTTGTCCAATTAGTAGAGTTGCTGCCTCACAGCGCCAGAGACCTGGGATCAATCCGGATTATTTGACAGCTGTTGGCTGTCTAGATTACAGATGGCTGTGGAGGCCAAGTCAGTGGGTAATTTCAAAGTGGAGATTGATAGATTCTTGATTAGTGCGTGTGTCAGGTGGTTACGGGGAGAAGGCAGGTGAATGGGGTTGAGAGGGAAAGATAGATCAGCCAAGGCAGAGTAGACTCAATGGGCCGAATGGCCTAAGTCGGCCACTATCACTTATCAACATGAACTTATTCTCCTTGTGGCCGCATGGGTTTCCTCCAGGTGTCTAGGTTCCTCCCACATCCCAAAGACGGGAAATTGGTAACGTAATTGGCTGCTATAAACGGTCTCAAGTGCATCTGTGAGTAGAAGGGAATAACAAGAAATTCATGTGGGATTTGTGTGGCTTAACATGGACCCGATGGGCCGAAGGGTCTGTTTCCATGCTGTTTCTATGACTTTACTATCGCTGATCAAAAGGTCAGGGAACAAACAACCAACGCAATGGACATCCTGGCAAAACTATGAGTTGGCACAAAGTGAAAGAAAAAATATTGCAAATCTCTTTGATCACATAGCAACAAATAAACTGCTTACCAGAACAGAAGAATGAAACCATTTTTTTCCCACCTCCATGTCCCTGGCTGTCGAACAGTTGGCACGATCTGTGTGGGCAGTGCCCCAGTCGATTGTGCCTGGAAATGCCACATCTCCGACAGAGAGAGGGTTTGCAGTGGTCTGACCTGCTGCGGGACGCGGTTCCGGTCACCGCTACTGTTGACCGCTCACCCTCCGTCAGCCCTCACTCCGACCAGCGACCAGGCAGTCTGAAGAAGTGTCTCGACCCGAAACGTCACCTTTTCCTTCGCTCCATAGATTCTGCCTCACCCGCTGAGTTTCTCCAGCATTTCTATCTACCTCCCAGCCCATGGTGGCTTTTACCACCTCCACAGGCCGGCACGGTGGCGCAGCGGTAGAGTTGCTGCCTCACAGCGCCAGAGACCCGGGTTCCATCCCGACTACGGGTGCTGTCTGTACGGAGTTTGTACCTTCTCCCCGTGACCGCGTGGGTTTTTCTCTGAGATCTTCGGTTTCCTCCCACACTCCAAAGGCGTACAGGTTTGTAGATTAATTGGCTTGGGTATAAATATAAAATTGTCCCTAGTGTGTGTAGATTAGTGTCAGTGTGCGGAGGCCACTGGTCAGTGTGGACTCGGTGGGCTGAAGGACCTATATCTCTAAATGAAATTAAACTGGTGAAGGGGTCGAAGGGTGTGTTGCCAGGATTCGAGGACCTGAGCTACAGGGAGAAGTTGAGCAAGCTAAGACTAGACTTGACTAGAGCAAATATGTAAGGAGATAGCAGATATTAGTAGTAAGCACAAGGTAGTGATTGTGGGAGATTTCAATTTCCCAAAAATAGACTGGGAAACACATTCTGTAAATAGGCTGGATGGTTTGGAGTTTGTAAAATGTGTGCAGGATAGTTTTTTGCAGCAGTACATAGAGGTACCGACCAGTGAAGGGGCAGTGCTGGACCTCCTGTTAGGAAATGAGGCAGGTCAGGTGACGGAGGTATGCGTTGGTGAGCACTTCGGGACCAGTGATCACAATACCATTAGTTTCAATATAATTATGGAGCGAGTCAGAACAGGACCTAGAGTGGAGATTTTTGATTGGAGAAAGGCTAACTTTGAGGAATGCATGAGGATTTTAAAGGAGTGAATTGGGGACACTTTGTTTCATGGGAAGGATGTAGAAGAGAAATGGAGGACATTTAAAGGGGAAATTGTAAGAGTACAGAATCTTTATGTCCCTGTTAGGTTGAAAGGAAATAGCAAAAATTGGAAAGAGCCATGGTTTTCAAGGGAAATTAGACACTTGTTTCAAAAAAAGAGAGATATCTACAATAATTATAGGAGGCATGGGAGTAAATGAGGTGCTAGAGGAGTATAAAGAATGTAAAAAGAATCTTAAGAAAGAAATTAGGAAGGCTAAAAGAAGATATGAGGTTGCTTTGGCAAGAAAGGTGAAAGTAAATCCAAAGGGTTTCTACAGCTATATTAATAGCAAAAGGATAACGAGGGATAAAAATTGGACCATTGGAGAACCAGAATGGACAGCTATCTGCAGAGCCAAAAGAGATGGGGGAGATATTGAACAATTTATTTTCTTTGGTATTCACCAAGGAGAAGGATATTGAACTCTGTGAGGTAAGGGAAAAAGTAGAGTAGCTATGGAAACTATGAGATTCAAAGAGGAGGAAGTACTGACACTTTGAAAAATATAAGGTGGATAAGTCTCCAGGTCCTGACAGGATATTCCCTAGGACATTGAGGGAAGTTAGTGTAGAAATAGCAGGAGCTATGACAGAAATATTTCAAATGTCATTAGAAACGGGAATAGTGCCGGAGGATTGGCTACTGCGCATGTTGTTCCATTGTTTAAAAGGGTTCAAAGAATAAACCTAGCAATTATAGACCTATTAGTTTGACGTCAGTGGTGGGCAAATTAATGGAAAGGATACTTAGAGATAATATATATAAGCATCTGGATAAACAGGGTCTGATCAGGAACAGTCAACATGGATTTGCGCCTGGAAGGTCATGTTTGACAAACCTTCTTGAATTTTTTGAAGCGGTAACTAGGGAAATTGATGAGGGTAAAGTAGTGGATGTTGTCTATATGGATTTCAGTAAGGCCTTTGACAAGGTTCCCCATGGAAGGTTGGTTCAGAAGGTTCAATCTTTGGGTGTTAATGGCGGAGTAGCAAGATGGATTCAACAGTGGCTGAATGGAGATGTCAGAGAGTAATGGTGGATGGCTGTTTGTCAGGTTGGAACGGTGACCAGTGGGTGCCTCAGGGATCTGTGTTGGGTCCACTGTTGTTTGTCATGTACATCAATGATCTGGATGATGGGTGGAAAATTGGATAAGTAAGTATGCAGATGATACTAAGATAGGTGGTATTGTGGATAATGAAGTAGATTCTCAAAAGTCTACAGAGAGATTTGGGTCATTTCGAAAAGTGGGCTGAAAGATGGCTGATGGAGTTTAATGCTGATGTGTGAAGTGCTACATCTTGGCAGGACAATCAAAATAGGGTACATGGTAAATGGTAGGGAATTGAGGAATGCTGTGGAACAGAGGGATCTAGGAATAACTGTGCATAGTTCCCTGAAGGTGGAATCGCATGTAGATAGGGTGGTAAAGAAAGCCTTTGGTGTGCTGGCCTTTATAAATCAGAGCATTGAATATAGGAGTAGGGAAGTAATGTTAAAATTGTACAAGGCATTGTAAGACCAATTCTGGTAGTATGGGTACAATTTTTGGTCGCCTAGTTATAGGAAGGATGTCAACAAAATAGAGAGAGTACAGAGATGATTTACTAGAATGTTGCCAGGGTTCCAGCAACTATGTTACAGAGAAAGGTTGAACAAGTTAGGTCTTTATTCTTTGGAGCGCAGAAGGTTAAGGGGGGACTTGATTGAGGTCTTTAAAATGATGAAAGGGATAGACAGAGTTGACGTGGATAAGCTTTTCCCATTGAGGGTAGGGAAGATTCAAACAAGAGGGCATGACATGAGAATTAAGGGACAGAAGTTTAGGGGTAACGTGAGGGGGAACTTTTTTACTCAGTGGTGGCTAAAGTGGTGGAACTTCTTTACACAATGGTGGCTGTGTGGAATGAGCTTCCAGCAGAGGTGGTGGGGGCAGGATCGATTTTAACATTTAAAAGTAAAGTGGATAGGTATATGGACGTGAAGGGAATGGAGGGGTATGGTCTGAGTGCAGGTAGATGGGACTAGGGGAAAACAAATGGTCGGCATGGACTGGAAGGGCCGAGAGGGCCTGTCTCCGTGCTGTAATTGTTATATAGAGTCTTTAGACTTTAGCCTTTAGAGATACAGCGTGGAAACAAGTCATCATTCTAGTAAACCTCCTCCGCACCCTTTCCAAAGCCTCCACATCTGTAATGAGTTTAGACTTAGTCTTCAGAGATCCAGCGTGGAAACAGGCCCTTTGGCCCATCGAGTTCACACTGAGCAGACGTGTACGCTAGCACCATCCCTAGTGTTAGGAACAATTTACAATTTTCCCAAAGCCAATTAACCTGCATGTTCAGTTTAGTATAGTTTAGTTTTAGAGATACAGCGCAGAAACAGGCCCTTTGGCTCACCGGGTCCGCGCCCATCCACGCACATTAACACTAGGGACAAGTTTTACATTTACCAAGCCAATTAACCTACAAATCTGTACGTCTTTGGATTGTGGGAGGAAACTGAAGATCTCGTAGAAAACCCACGCAGGTCAGGGGGAGAATAGTAAGATTAAACGAGAACTTACCAGTTTGAAGTTTGATCTTTATTTTATGAGGAGTCGAGTTGAGGGACTACGTGAATAGAAGCCCGTACAGCCGTTGGTGCGTCAATCTTCAAAGCAGCGGAATGAATTCACAACTAACAATGACTGAAGTATAATGGTAAGATGATAAAACTAGAACTACCAGATGAGATCTATGAGGGTGGGAGCGGAGGGCACGTAGTCCCCTCAACTCGACTCCTCATAAAATAAAGATCAAACTTCAAACTGGTAAGTTCTCGTTTTAATCTTACTATTTTACTTCGGAGTCACGTGAGTGACTACGTGAAGACTTCAAAGCTCTGTGAATTCACGCCGCAGACCAAAAATCCGACGTTCACACTGCCTGGATTGACTCAAAGTCGTTAGCAATCAATCATGCACCAATAATAACATTTGTTAAACGAATAACAGTTTATTTACAAACAAATCATAACAAACCCCTCTAACTCAGGGGAAACTATAACAGTACTGAACACCAGAATCAGCAAACACCCCGAGCCTTGAAAATCGGCTTGTGATAAAACCTCTGAAAAGTTAGCTCACTGGACCATCCTGCGGCCGCGAGGATATGGTCTATTGGCAAGTCCATCGCCCTTGCCGCGGAAGTTGATGCCGCCCTGGTGGAATGAGATTTGAATTTATCAGTATCAATTCCTGCACTTGCCAGGACCTGCTTTAGCCACCTTGAAATCGTTTGCACCGACACCTTACTGTGTGGTTTTTTTGTGACTAATAAACAAAGCCGACTCTGTTCCTCTCAGAGGTTTAGTAATCTCAATGTAACGAGATAAATGTGAGACTACACACAAGCGATCATCTGCGGGGTATGCTGAAAACACAATCTTACATCCTATCATGCTCTTCTATTATGTTTAAGCAAATCATAGACATAAAATATAATGGCATCTGCCGACACATGCATTCTATCCAGCCGTAGCTTTTGCAACGTTTGTACACGTTGAGCTGAAACCAACGCCATAAGCATGACCAACTTAATAGTTAATTTGGCTATAGATAGGCTTGTAACCGGAGCCCACTGGCGAAGAACCATAAGAACCTCACTCACATTCCAAATACCGGCATACCTGGGTTTAGGAGGATTAGAATTGAAAACTCCCTTCATGAATCGTGAAACTAACGGATGTGTCCCTACTGTATGTAATTCTGCATTCATAGGTAAATAAGAAGACAGAGCACTTCTGGCTGAATTGATCGCACTATAACTTAATTTTTGGTCGAAATAAAGAGTTGACAAAAACTCCAATACGTCCGTGATCCCTGCAGTGTGATATACAATATTCTGCTGTAGGCAGAATTGCTCCCACTTCTTTATATAGGTGATATATTGCTGCTGTGTACTATCCCTGCAGGCCGACGTGAGAACATCCACAGTCCGATGAGACAGTCCTCTCCCCAGGTATGGCCTCCTTAAAATCTGCAAATTAACAGATTCAATACGATCATATAAAGGATGTTGATCCCCAGTGACTGGATTTACCAGTAGATTTTTATTCTTGGGAATAAGCATGTAAGGCTCCCTAGCCATTTGTAATACAACGGGAAACCATGCTGTGTAGGCCAATCTGGCACTACCAATACCTGAAGCGGAGTCCTCCTTGATCTTTTGCAAACATCTGCTGATGAGACAGAATGGAGGAAATACATACACAAACATTCCTCCCCAATGCAGCAAAAACGCATCCACTGCTACTGCCCCAAGATCTGGTTCCCATGAAACATATCTAGGTAACTGATGATTTAATCGAGATGCAAACAAGTCAATCTGGCAATCCATACTGAACAATCATTTGGTTAAATACATCCTGATTTAACATCCATTCAATGTTGTCATTAAACTGACGTGACCTAGTGTCAGCTACCATGTTGAACCTTCCTGGCAAATAAAGTGCTGAAAGCCTGATATTTTGGTCAATACACCAGCTCCAAATCTGGTTAGCCAGTCTATCACAAGACTGTGACTTAACTCCACCCATGTGGTTTACATATGCCACTGCTGTGGTGTTGTCAATCTGAACCTGCACATGCAGATCCCTCCTTGTAGTACAATAAGCTTTGAGCCCATACCAGGTGCCCAACAACTCTAAATAATTAATCCCTCTTAGTTGAAGAAGCGATGTCTCATCCACATTCCATCTGCCTCCACAACTAGAAGACATATCTGTTGCAGCCCAACCCAGTGCACTTACATCAGTCTGTAATATCAATGACGGTGGTTCCACCAAAGCCTTCCTAAAACTTGTTGAAACATTTGCTATCCACCATTGTATGTCAGCAATCGCCCCAGCTGACAACTGCATAGGCCTATCAAAATGGCCCCTTTGTATTCTCAGTGCCTGTTCCTTTGATCGTTGTAATTGTTGATGATGCAGAGGACCATACTGCACAGCTGGAAATGCTGCCACCAACTTCCCAATTAACCTGGCTACTTGTCTAATCGAAGGCCTTTGTTCTCCAACGAGATTAACACAGTCCTCAATTAACTGATTCAATTTATCCCTGGGAAAATGGTAAATCCCAGATAATCAATAATTTGGACTGGTGATAATTTAGATTTAGCTGGGTGAATCACAAATCCCATTTGTTCAAAAGTGATTTTTAACAACTGAAACGATGATTGAGTTTCAGCATGAGTCTTTCCAACAATCAGAACATCATCTAAGTAGGCCATTACCACATGCCCCTTAGCTCTAAGTAACGCTAACACAGGTTTTACCAATTTAGTAAATAATCTAGGAGCTGAAGTTAATCCATTCGGCAATGCCCTGAATTGCCACAGCTGAGTCATCCAAATAAATTTCAAATATCTTCTATCATCCTCATGAATAGACACTGAGTAATACGCATCCTTTAAATCAATAGTTGCCATATAACACCCTTTACCACTAGATGTTTGGCCGTGATAAAGGTTTCCATTTTGAAATGCCTATAACAAACAAACTTGTTCAAACTGGATAAATCCAAAATAATTCTACACCCCCCAGTCTTTTTAGATCTGGGAAATATATTTGACACAAATTGTCGACTTTGATAGACAGAAGGCTCAATTACCCCTTCTTATGTAACGACTGAATCTCTGCTTGAATAAGCACATTTTCTTCATCTGAAAAAATAAGTTTACGACTAGGAAAATGTTGATTTGGTAGACTGTCCTTAGAGTAAAATTCAATTTTCACCCCTTCAATACTACTAAGTATGAACAAATCTGATGTCAACTGCTGCCATTGTTTGAGAAACAATTTTAACCTTCCCCCAATTTGAACAGGAACATCAATTAATTCATCGTCTGTTGATGTTTTCCTTACCTGCATCTTTCCTTGCGGACCTTGTTGTCCTCGACCTCTTGTGGAGAAAGGCACCTTCCCCTTCACGCTGGCAGCCTGCCAGTTCCCAAATTGAAGACCTGAACGGCTCGTTCCTTCTCCTGCATCCACATTAGTTCCTTTCCAATACGGAGAAAACCTTTTGCCCTGCTTACCAGCCGGCTTAATGAGGGCCATATTTTTAACATCTTCATGACATTCTTTGACCCTTTTCACAAGGTTACCTCCAAACAACAGATTTTGTGGTGGTACACTGGGTGGTTTGTACAAACTTGCCAAATTCGGATTAAGCACTGGCCTAATAGCGGTCCTCCTGATGTTATTGATTTCAAAAAACGCATTACAAAGGAATCCCAGTCCGTCCTGGTGTGCTTCAACCATATTGCTTGGATCAATAACTTTCACCACAGCTGTAATACCTGCTGACAACAGTTTCAGCACTTTTTGGAACTTCATCTCCTGGGCCCTAGCAGGCATACCCATCTGTGACCAAATTTGGTGATTAACCACCGGTACCTTCAGGAGATCACAATTAACAGGAGCTTTATAGTTTTTTGCTGCTTCTTCCATAGCTAGCTCCTGTAACTGGTGGGAGAGCATATACTGAATGGCTTCGGCCAATTCTACATCAATCGCCTTTCCTGCCTCTCTAGGCTCAGCAAACTTCCCAGCAATGTTCGGAATTACCTCCAACCGAACTTCTTTACTGCTCTCCCCCAGCATAGAAACAGTGTCAGCAAACGGCCCTGATAGAACATCCTCCTCACAGGCAGGATAGTTCTGCAGCCCTGAAACAGGTGCTGCTAGCACAAGCTCTCCATCAGCCTGGCTTGGGCACCACTCCTCCTCAAGGAGCTGGAACATCCTCCTCACAGGCAGGATAGTTCTGCAGCCCTGAAACAGGTGCTGCTAGCACAAGCTCTCCATCAGCCTGGCTTGGGCACCACTCCTCCTCACGGAGCTGGTCCCTGTCGAGCATTCTTTGTAATAAAATCTCGACCTGGGAGAGCCGTGAGCAAACGGACTCTCCTATGGAGGGTATAACCTCCAGGCCCGACTCATCTACGGGCCTAACAGACTTGCCAGTGGCCTTCCGCCCTACTGGACAAGCCTGCACTGCCCCCCGGCAGTGGGTCCGCAACCACTGGCTGTGTAGCCAGCACCGGACCAGGTGTACCAGACGGGCCTCCATTCTCAACACTCTCCTGCCACTTTCCCTTTCTACCCCCGGAGCGCCTCGCCGACACCTTCTTCACTTTCTGCAACATATCTCCAAGAACTCCAAACCGTCGCAATTTTTAAAAACCTTACCCCCGTTTAAACTTACCGCTCGGAGGAGCGCTGCTGCTCCAACCGGCCGACTGCACCAACGTCTGACGTCATGACGCACCAACGGCTGTACGGGCTTCTATTCACGTAGTCACTCACGTGACTCCGAAGTAAAATTTACAAACTCCGTGCCGACAGCACCCGTAGTCGGGATGGAACCCGGGTCTCTGGTGCAGTGAGGCAGCAACTCTACCGCTGCGCCTCTGTCCCACCCTGCCAACGGGTCCAAGAGTCACAGACACAGAAGCTTGCCCTTTGGCCCAAAATCCATGCCAACCAAGATGCCTCATCTACGCTCGCCCCACCTGCCTGCGTTTGCCACGAACCCCCCTGAACCTCTCCAGTTTCATGGAGTGCAGGAGGCTGAGGGGTGATCTTACACAAGTGTCAAGATCATGAGGGGAATGGATCAGGTAGATGCACAGACACTTTTACCCAGAGTAGGAGAATCAGATCAAGTCAGATCAAGAGTGTAGGGAGTGGATGAGAAAGTGGGATAACACAGACAATAGACAACAGGTGCAGGAGGAGGCCATTCGGCCCTTTGAGCCAGCACTGCCATTCAAAGTGATCATGGCTGATCATCCCCAATCAGTACTCCGTTCCTGCCTTCTCCCCATATCCCCTGACTCCGCTATCTTTAAGAGCCCTATCTAGCTCTCTCTTGAAAGTATCCAGAGAACCGGCCTCCACCGCCCTCTGAGGCAGAGAATTCCACAGACTCACCACTCTCTGTGTGAAAAAGTGTTTCCGCATCTCCGTTCTAAATGGCTTACCCCTTATTCTTAAACTATCCTTAACAATCTTATATGTTTCAATAAGATCCCCTCTCATCCTTCTGAACTCCAGAGTGTACATAGAACTAGTGCGAATGGGGGATCGCTGGTCGGCGCGGACTGGGTGGGCCGAAGGGCCTGTTCCCGTGCTGTATCTCTAAACTAAGCTAAACATGGACAGTGAGCAGAATCTCCTCCAGAAACAATTGTCTACACTGTTTATTCTGGATTTTAAAAACAAAATCAGAGTTGGAATGTGCAGTGTCCATAAAACAAAAATATTTGGTCCAATTTCTGGGCAATACTCAGGATTTGAATCACCTTCCTCTCGTAGTAAGGTGTTATTCATTGCATCGCAGATTTGGCCAGAGTAAAACACACATTTGGTACAGTGGTGTAGCAGCAAAGCCACTGCCTCACAGCGCCATAGACCCATGCTCCCCCTGTGACAGCGTGGGTTTTCTCCGGGTGCTCTGGTTTCCTCCCAGGCTCAACAGACGTGCAGGTTTGTAAGGTAACTGGCTTCTGTAAATTGTCCCTAAGTGTGTAGGATGGCGCTGGTGTACGGGGTGTTTGCTGCTGGGTGCGGATTTGGTGGGCCCAAGGGCCTGTTTACATGGTGTATCTCTAAAGTCTAAAGTTGATTGACCTCTGGTGCACAGGGACGGAATGAGAAAGTGACCATTCACAACTACCTCGACCAAAACCTGGACCCACTGCAGTTCGCCTACCACCACAACAGATCAACGGTGGATGCGATCTCGCTGGCCCTCCACTCCGCTCTGGACCACTTGGACAACAAAGCCTTGTATGTCAGGCTGTTATTCATCGATTACAGCTCGGCATTTAACACAATCGTCCCCTCCAAGCTGGTTACAAAGCTCTCAGATCTGGGTCTCTGTTCATCCCTCTGCTCGATCCTCGACTTCCTCATTCACAGACCACAGACTTTTTGTATTGGTGGAAAAGTGTCAGCCTCGATAACAATCAGCACGGGAGCACCTCAAGGCTGCGTGCTCAGCCCCCTGCTGTACTCACTCTATACTCATGACTGCGTAGCCGGCCATAGTGCGAACTCCATCATCAAGTTCGCTGACGACACCACTGTTGTGGGACGTATCACTGATGGGGATGAGTCAGAGTATAGAAGAGAGATCGAGCGACTGTCCATATGGTGCCAGCACAATAACCTGGCCCTCAACACCAGCAAAACCAAGGAACTGATTGTGGACTTTGGAAAGGGCAGGATGGGGATCCACATCAATGGGTCGATGGTGGAGAGGGTCAAGAGTTTCAAATTCCTGGCCGTGCATATTTTTGAAGATCTCTCCTGGTCTGAGAACATTGATGCAATTGTAAAGAAAGCACATCAGCGCCTCTACTTCCTGAGAAGATTACAAAGAGTCGGTCTGTCAAGGAGGACTCTCTAACTTCTACAGGTGCACAATAGAGAGCTTGCTGACCGGTTGCATCGTGGACGCAAGTTGAATGGTTCAGGTTGCAACTTGAGACCATTATCGCACCAGGTTTACTACTTTTACAAAAAGCCAGAATTTCATTATCCTATCTGGGGATACATGACAATAAACTTCTCTTGACACATGACAACAAACTCTCTTGACTTGACTTGACTTGACATTAGCCCGTATAAGAAAGAACTGCAGATGCGACCCGAAACGTCATCTATTCCTTCGCTCCATAGATGCTGCCTCACCCGCTGGGTTTCTCCAGCATTTTTGTCTACCTTCACATCAGCTCTGTTATTCCAATTCCTCACCCACTCTCTACACACTAGTTTAGTTTAGTTTAGTTTAGTTTAGTTTAGAGGTACAGCACGGAAACAGTCCCTTCGGCCCACCGAGTCCACGCCGACCAGCGATCCCCACACACTAAAGGGCCTGTCCCACATGCGTGCGATCGCGTGCGATTGGCGCGACAGGCCGGAACCGGCGGTCGCGCGACCTTCGTACATCTCCATGCGTCACACAGCGCGTGATGTCATTTAAGCATATGAAGGGGGTTGCTGGCTGCAACTCCATGATCATCGTGGAAGAGATACAGATACAAAACAACAAGAAACAAAAGAAGGGTCACGATCCGAAACGTCACCTATTCCTTTTCTCCAGAGATGCTGTCTGACCACTGACTTACTCCAGCTTTTTGTGTCTATCTTCATTTTAAACCAACATCTGCAGTTCCTTACTACACGTAGAAAGCAATGGGATGGATGAACTGTGAATCATTTTTTGATGGTGTTTGCTTAGGGAGAAACAATGCTGAGGATGACCTATCTAGCTCTTTGTTCTTAGTTCCTTGTTTCTACATTCAGCATTCCAAATCTGTCATTGACTTTAGGATTTCCATGGAGGGAATACATGCATCTTGGACCTCCAGCGTTTTAAAAGGTTGAAAATGGCAGTTTCTTGCAGAAGTACAGGTATTAGCTAGCAAGATCTATCCTACATGTAAAAATTGATGTTGATAACTCTACTTAATTGTGTTGAGATAGGTCCTGAACAAACCCTCACTCTGTGGCAAGAAACACGGTGAGTGTGGTGAGGATTTTCAAATCGCGCATGCTTTTACTGCTGACGCCAAAAAGGTGGGCCACTGATTGTGGCGTCGCACGGTAACGTCATCATGCAACGCCACGCGCTACGCGTACGACATCAAGACGCTTGCGTGCGACTGCAATATTCCTGCGTGCGTACGCACTACGTCAGGCCGGGGGCGCGCAAAGATTTTGTTCGCTAAAAAATCCCGGAGCGCCGCGCGATACCGCGCACAACTCCATATCCCTACGCGCTTCTCTGTGGGACCGGCACCGCGTGGCCACACGATGCCCGTACGCCTCAACGCGACGACGAGTTCGCGTAATTAGCGTGCCAAGGGCACGTATGTGGGACAGGGCCTTGACACTATTGTACATACACTAGGGAAAATGTAACCTCCAAACCTACAAATCTTTGGAGTGTGGGAGGAAACCGGAGCACCCGGAGAAAACCCACACAGGTCATGGGGGGAATGTGCAAACTCCGTACACTCAGCACCCGTAGTCAGGATCTAACCCGGGTCTCTGGCGCTGCAAGGCAGCAACTCTACTACTGCACCATTGTGCCACTAAGGGCAATAGAACTAGTGTGAACAGGTGATCAATGGTCTGCATGGACTTGGTGGGCTGAAGGGCCTATTCCCATGCTGCACTGTTAAATCAATTCAATGGCAGGCCCATTGATCCAATGTTATCCCAATATACTCTAACGCATTCTGCAGCTGTTAGGAAATAAAAAAAACACAATGTTCTGGAGTAACTCATCTCCAGAGATGCTGCCTGACCCGCTGAGTTACTCCAGCACTCTGTGTCCATCTTCTCCACAGATGCTGCCTGACCCGCTGAGTTACTCCAGCACTCTGTGTCCATGTTCTCCAGATGCTGCCTGACCCGCTGAGTTACTCCAGCACACTGTGTCCATGTTCCCCACAGATGCTGCCTGACCCGCTGAGTTACTCCAGCACACTGTGTCCATGTTCCCCACAGATGCTGCCTGACCCGACCACTCTGTGTCTTTTTTGATAAACCAGCACCTGCAGTTCCTAGTATCTACAACATTCCAAATACACCCACACCAACATCTCATACAATTATAACATAACATCCCAGCTTCTAAAGTCAATACCCCAAATGTTGAAGGCCAACATACCAATGCAAATTGGAGGAACAGCATCTCATATTTCACTCGGGCAGTTTATAACACAATGGCATGAATATTAATCACTGCAACTTCAAGTAACCCTTGCATTCCCTCTCTCTCCATTCCTCCCCCATCCTAGTTCTCTGACTAGTTTCACTGTCCTCCTGATTTAATTTTACTGATTGCACGCTTGCTGTCACTTCCCCTCAGCTGACAATGAACCATTCTACATTTTCCTTGAGCTTCGTCACCTTTGATCTCTCGTTTTCACACCTAACCCTTCCAAACCTCTGTCTCTCCCTCTCCCCTGACTCTCAGTCTGAAACAGGGTCTCGACCCAAAACGTCACCCATTCCTTCTCTCCAGAGATGCTGCCTGTCCCGCTGAGTTACTCCAGCATTTTGTGCCTGTCTTCAGTGTAAACCAGTATCTGCAGTTCCTTCCTACACATACCAAAAGCCTTCTTGACCTGTCACTTACTGCAAGGGCCGGGAAGCGAGCGGGCAAGGTCATCTCTGACCCCTCTCACCCTGGCCACAAACTCTTTGAATCACTTCCCTCTGGAAGGCAACTCCGGACTGTCAAAGCCGCCACAGCCAGACATTTTTTTTCCACGAGTAGTAGCTCTACTCAATAACATGTTTAATCAATAATGTTTTATTATTAATGTTTAATGTTTTATGTGTCATTCCTAACTGTCACTGTATGTCATGTTGTCACTTGCGGGCGGAGCACCAAGGCAAATTCCTTGTATGTGAATACTTGGCCAATAAACTTATTCATTTATTCATTCATATATACCACTGCAGCTATTATATCTTGGTTCCTGTTACAAAATACTGTAACAGGAACAAGACAAGGCTCAATGATGCAATGATTCAGATACATTATTGTCACATGTACCTGGGTACAGTGAAATGTTTTATTTTGCATACAATCATGTCAAATCATACAGCATACCTCACCTGGACAGTACACAAGAGTCTCCTCATGTCTGGTGCTGACAAAGTCACCCAATGAGCTGGGCGGCCCCCCATCCAGGACCGGCATCGCTCTTGCGGGCGGCCCCTCACCGAGTCCCCCCTCCATTCATACCACTCCCTACACACAAGGGGCAATTTACAGAGGCAAATTAACCTACAAACACGCTCGTCTTTGGGATCTGGCAGGAAACTGGAGATCCCACAGTGCTGGCTAGACGGAGGTTAGCTGGCTATTGCTTTAATTCTTGAGCTGTCTCCCAGATCTGTCCGTTGTCCCATCCTTGGCATCCGCTCGGGCAGCTTACAGCCCTGTGGTGTGAATATTGACTTCTCTAACATCCCTCTCTCTCCATCCCTCCCCACCCTGGTTCTCTGACTACTCTCACTGCCTTCCTGATTATGCCCTGTTATCACCTTCCACTCAGCCAACAATGTTTAAGAAAGAACTGCAGATGCTGGTAAAATCGAAGGTGGACACAAAATGCTGGAGAAACTCAGTGTCTACGGAGAGAAGGAATTGGCGACGTTTTGGGACAAGACCCTTCTTCAATGAACCATTCTACATTTCCTTACAACATCTGCTTTGATCTATCTTTTGTACACCCTACCCTTCAGTACATCTCCCTCTCCCCTGACAGTCTGAAGAAGGGTCTTAGGGTGGCATGGTAGCACAGTGGCAGAGCGACTGCCTTACAGCGCCAGAGACTCGGGTTCGATCCTGACTGTGGGTGCTGTCTGTGAGCAGTTTGCACGTTCTCCCCGTGACCTGCGTGGGTTTTCTTCGAGATCTTCAGTTTCCTCCCACACTCCAAAGACGTACAGGTTTGTAGGTTAAGTGGCTTGGTAAATGTAAAAATTGTCCCTAGTGTGTGTAGGATAGTGTTAAAGTGCGGGGATCGCTGGTCAGTGCGGACACGGTGGGCCGAAGGGTCTGTTTCCGCGCTGTATCTCTAAAACCAAACTAAGCCAAGCGTCTCGACCTGAAACATTCCCATTCCTTCTCTCCAGAGACACTGCCAGACCCGCTGAGTTACTCCAGCATGTGTCTATCTTCAGTGTAAACCAGCATCTGCAGTTCATTCCTATGCATCCCTTTAAACCCCGATCATAACATGACCATGATATTATCCCCCCTCAACGTAATCAGAGCTGCCGTGACCCCTATCACCCTTACATGGACTTGCAACCACACTGATTCTCTCAGGCCTTCAGTCGATACAGCAACCCAGAAGGTGGCAACACAAAAAGCTGGAGAGGTACAGGAGGTGCGCGCTGTACTTGCCTTCAGCCGTTGGAGCACTGGGTGTAAGCGTCAGGAAGTCATGCTGCAGCTGTAAAGAGTCCTACAGCACGGAAACAGGTCCTTTGGCCCACGTTGCCCACACCGTCCAACATGTCCAATCTACATTGGTCCGACCTTGGTCCATATCCTTCTAAACCTTTCCCATCCATGCATCTGTCCAAATGCCTCTTAAACGTTAAAATAGTACCTGGCTCAAATACTTCCTCTAGCAGCTTGTTCCGTACACCCACCACCCTCTGTGTGAAAACGTTATCTCTCAGCTTACTATTAAATCTTCGCCCCCCCCCTCCTCTTATACCTGTGTCCTCTGGTCCTCGACTCTCCTGCTCTGGGCCAAAGGCTGTGCATTCACCCGATCTATCCCCCTCATGATCTTGTATCAGATCAAACCTCATCCTTCTGCGTTCCAACGAATAAAGTCCTTGCCTGCCCATCCACTCCCTACAGGTCAGGCCCACGAGTCCTGGCGATATCCTAGAAAATCTTCTTTGCACGCTTATAAAGCTTTGGTCAGGCTGCATGTGGAGCATTGCGTGCGATTCTGGTTGCCCCATTACTGGAAGGATGTGGAGGCTTAGGAGAGGAGGCTCACCAGAATGCTGCCTGGATTAGGGGTATTAGCTACAGGGAGAGGTTGGACAGGCTGGATTGTTTTCTCTGGTGCATCAGATGTCGAGAAGTATATAAAAAACATGTTACAAATATATAAATTGTGTGAGGCATAGATAGGGTAGACAATCAGAATTTATTCCCAAAGGTGGAAATGTTAAAGACTAGAGACCACAGCTTTAAAGCCCCTGTCCCACTTAGGAAACCTGAACGGAAACCTCTGGAGACTTTGTGCCCCACACAAGGTTTCCGTGCGGTTCCTGGAGGTTTTTGTCAGTCTCCCTAATGGTCGAAAGTGGTTTCCGCTTCTCCTATGATCTATAGTAGAAGCGGAAACCACTTTTGACCATTAGGGAGGCTGACAAAAACCTCCAGGAACCTTGGGTGGGGCGCAAAGTCTCCAGAGGGTTCCGTTCAGGTTTCCTAAGTGGGACAGGGGCATTGTAAAGGTGAGAGGGGCAAAGTTTAAAGGAGATGTGTGGGGCGAGATTTCTACACAGTGCCTGGAACTCGCTGCCAGGTGGTGGAGGCAGATACCGCTGCGCTGTTTAGGAGGCTTAGAGACAGGCACATGTTCTGTTCATCGCTCTATGTTAACAGTACATGGATTGCTGTTTACGGGCACATTTTAATTAATCTTTTTGGATGGTGTTTTATATTCAGCTGATTAGGTTAAGAACCCGGTCCATCACTGGTACTGACCTCCCCACCATCGTAGGGATCTACAGGAAAAGGCAGCCACCAACATCAAAGACCCAAACCACCCTGGCCACGCTCCCATCTCGCTGCTACCATCCGGAAGAAAATACAGGAGCCAGAAAACTGTAACGTCCAGGTTCAGGAGCAGCTTCTTCCCTACAGCCATCAGGCTATTGAACACGACAACCTCCATAGTAAGCTTTGAACTACATAGACTCCATCCAAGGACCCAAGCAGCCTTTCCAGGTGAGGCAGAGGTTCACCTGCACCTCCTCCAATCTCATCTATTGCATCCGCTGTTCCAGGTGTCAACTGCTCTACATCGGTGAGACCAAGCGTAGGCTTGGCGATCGCTTCGCCCAACACCTCCGCTCGGTACGCAATAACCAACCTGATCTCCCGGTGGCTCAGCACTTCAACTCCCCCTCCCATTCCCAATCTGACCTTTCTGTCCTGGGCCTCCTCCATGGCCAGAGTGAGGCCCACCGCTAATTGGAGGAGCAGCACCTCATTACGCCCCAGCGGTATGAACATTGGCTTCTCTACCTTCAGGTAGTCCTTGCTTTCTCCCACCTTCTCAGCTCTTCCTCAGCCCTCTGGCTCCACCTCTTCCTTTCTTCCTCCCCCCACCACCCTCACATCAGTCTGTAGAAGGGCTTCGGCCTGAAACGTTGCCTATTTCCTTCGCTCCATAGATGCTGCCTCACCCACTGAGTTTCTCCAGCACTTGTCTACATTCGATTTTCCAGCATCTGCAGTTCCTTCTTAAACAATGACTTGGGGACATTGGTTTTGACTTTTAGAGGTATTACTGTTTGCTTGTTCTTATGTATATATGTATGTATATGTATATATATGTATACGTATATGCATGTGTATGTGTATGTGTATATGTATATGTATATATATATATATGTGTGTGTGTGTGTGTGTGTGTGTGTGTGTGTTGTGAAAATATATATATTATATATATACTGAACATTTTCTCGTTTATTATATTGTTTACAGTGTACCATGTTGACGTATTCTGTTGTGCTGCAGCAAGTAAGAATGTCATTGTTCTGTCTGGAAAAGGTGTTGGTAAACATCAGTATATTAACGTTAGTGAACGTCAGTACATTAACGTTAGTGAACGTCACAGGCTTGCTTCCCTCCTTCCACCCGCCACAAACCAGAGGCTGAGACTTTACAACTAATATCCTCACATACAGATAGCTCCACTGCCTCACAGCTCCAGACACTTCACGCTGCCTCGGGAAAGCAGCCGACATCATCAAAGACTTGTCCCTGTCCCACCCCGGTCATTCCTTCTTCTCCCTGCTCCCGTCCGGCAGAAGGTACAGAAGCTTGAAAGCGCGCACCACCAGACTCAGGAACAGCTTCTTCCCCTCTGTTATCAGGCTTCTGAACGGCCCTTCCATAAGCTAGGGCACTGTCCGATTCACCTCTACCCCATTGCGGACATTGGACTCTGTCTGTGGAGCTGATGCGCTACAATGCTGAGAACTATATTCTGCATTCTGTATCTTCCCCTTTGATCCACCTATTGTACTGGAGTTTGGCGATTGTATTGTGTATCGTATTATCTAATGGGATTTGATAGCATGCAGAACAAAGCTTTACAGGAACACGAGTCTGATCCTAACGACATGTGCTGTCTGTAGGGAGTGTGTACACTCTCCGGGTGCTCCGGACTCCACCCACACTCTAAAGACATCCAGGTTTGTAGGCTAATTGGCTTCAGTCAAATTGTAAATTGTCCCGACCACGTAGGATAGTGTAGTGATAGTATGGGATGGGATAGTATAGTGTGCGTTGAATCACTGGTCGGTGCACACTCGGTGGGCCGAACGGCCTGCTTCTGTGCTGTATCTCGGAACTGAACTAAATATGACGATATTAAACCTGAACATACCTCCTCCAGCGATGAACATATCAGAGAAATAAGCCACAAAGTTAGTGCATAAAATTGCTTTATTTATTTTCACAGAGATTGATCTGGAAAAAAATGCAAAAAAACCTCCCCAAACTTTTTCCTATTCCATTTCATTTGATTAAAAAAAAAAATCATCATTGCTAACGCAGAAAGTTGTTTAACTATATTAATCTAATATCTCAAAATGTTGCAATTCATTCCTAGTCGGCAAATTTTAGTTAACCGCAGATAGACACAGAGTGCTGGAGTAACTCAGCGGGTCAGGCAGCATCTGTGGAGAACATGGACACAGAGTGCTGGAGTAACTCAGCGGGTCAGGCAGCATCTGTGGAGAACATGGACACAGAGTGCTGGATCCGAAACGCCACCTATTCATGTTCTCCACAGATGCTGCCTGACCCGCTGAGTTACTCCAGCATGCTGCGTCTATCTTTGGTTTAAACTAGCATCTGCACTTCCTCTCCATTACAGTTAACGGCAACATTTGAACGTTTTGGCCGCAGGGTAATCAGGTCCCTGCGGAGATTATTAGGCTCACGGTGCACTCAAGAGGTGACGTATGTAGAGTCTATCTCAGCGAGGAGGTGGGGGCTGGGGTCAGGGCGGTGGAGTACACTGACTGCCCTTCCCCTCCACACCACTCACCCTTCAACCCCCCCGCCCCGCACCGAAAACAGTTCACGGTGATAATGAAAACATTAACAAGAAATAATGAATAAGTTTTGGTATTTCAGTGAATAATTGAAGTGATTCAGTAGTCCAATGCATTTCAAGTATAATCGTCTTGGAAGACCTGCAGTTGCTCTGATGGCAGAAGATTCAACAAAACACCCCGGCACGCTTGCCCATCCATTGCCACTCACCCCATGCCTGCTGATCCTGGCTCCTTGCCTCTAGAATGCTCCTCCTCAGCTACACAGCCTAGCTTGGAGAGGCCATGTCAGCATGAGTTGTCATTGGCAGGCTCTGCTATTCTATGACGAGGCCAGGTTTTCTCAGCTGCTCTCTAAGGACTGGATTAAACATCGCACCAAGGGTAGGATTGAAATATCATACTATTGGAGGGGTCTGGGCCAAACACGGGCAGGTGGGACTAGCTTAGAAGGGGCATCTTGGTCAGCATGGATGAGTTGGGCCGAAGGGCCTGTTTCTGTGTTGTAAAACTCCAATTACATGCAAAACACAAACAAGTGGGACTAGCTTAGATGGGGCATCTCGGTCAGCATGGATGAGTTGGGTCAAATGGCCTGTTTCCGTGCTGTATGACTCTATGACCTTGCTACACAAAGTTGCAGCCATTTGGAAAGTAGGCGTGGAATGCTGTGTGTGTGTGTGTGTGTGTGTGTGTGTGTGTGCGTGTGTGTGTGTGCGTGTGCGCGTGTGTGTGTGTGTGTGTGTGTGTGTGTGCGTGTGTGTGTGTGTGTGTGCGCGCGTGTGTGTGTGCGTGTGTGTGCGTGTGCGTGTGCGTGTGAGAGAGAGAGAGAGAGTTTACTGTGAAGCACAATGTTCAAGTTACAGAGATGAGTTGTGTATCGGGATTGCTGGTCTTGACAAACGGTAAAACATGCATCAGCATTTCACACAGAGGGTGGTGGGTGTATGGAACGAGCTGCCGGGGGAGGTAGTTGATGCAGGTAATATAACAACATTTACAAGACCTTAGGACAGGTCCAGTGAGAGGGAGAGGGAGAGGGGAGAGAAAGGGGGAGTGGGACGGAGGAGTGAGAGGGAGAGGGGGGGGGGGGGAGAGGGAGAGGAGGGAGGAGAGGGAGAGGGAGGGGAGGGAGAGAGGAAGGGTGAGGGAGAAAGGGAGGGGGTAGAATTGCAGATGGGGGAATCTCACCAAAACCACAAGGTGCTTGAAGGGCCGAATGGCCACCTGCAGGAGGACGAGTGGTCCTCTGGTCCCCATTTTCCTGGAATGAATCTCAGCTCATGAATGCTGCTAGAACATAGGAGACAGACCAGTACAGCACTTCGGCCCACAACCTCTGTGCTGGACAGCATGCCAACACCATCTCTTACCTATCTACATTTATTTTGTCAAGAGGGTGGTGAATCTGTGGAATTCATTGCCACAGACGGCTGTGGATTTTTATAGTTGAGATTTACAGGTTCTTGATTAGTACGGGTCTCAAAGAACAAGGGGAGAAGGCAGGAGAATGGGGTTGAGAGGGAAAGATAGATCGGCCATGATTGAATGGCAGAGCAGAGTTGACGGGCTGAATGGCCTGATTCTGCTGTGTCTTATGATCTACCTATAGTCATACAGTTCCTTCGGCCCAACTTGCCCGTGCTGACCAACATGCCCCATCTACACTAGTCCCATCAGCCTGCATTGAACCCACATCCCTCTAACCCTGTCCTATCCATGTACCTGTCCAAATGATCTACCAATTCCTTGCATATCCACGTGCCTATGCCAATAGCCTTTCCTTTAGACTTTACTATATACAGTGCGGAAACAGGCCCTTCGGCCCACCGAGTCCATCCGTGCCGACTCGCTATCACCCTGCTACACACGAGGGACAATTTACAATTTGTACCCGCCAATTAACCTACAAACCCGCACGTCTTTGGAATGTGGTAGGAAACTGGAGCGCCCGGAGTAAAGCCCAACGCGGTCACAGGGAGACGGTGCAAACTCGGGGAGGAGTGAATCCCAGGTCTGTGGCGCTGTGGGGCAGCAACTCTACCAGCAGCACCATCGCGCTTCCCCAACCCGACCATCAGAAACCTAGTGAGAGGAACAGCAGGCAGGTTGAGAGCACAGCCTCCCCCCAGTGCAGTGCCAACACCCCTCCCAACAGAACCAGTGGCCAAGCCACGCACAAAACCTGCTCCCCGGGTTCAACAAAATCATCACATTCATGTTACGACACACATTGGGGGGAGAAGATAAGGCCAAGATTTGTACAAAAAACAAACGCCATTTAAACATAATTATCTAAATTGGTCACAAATAATCTGCTGCAATGATTTTTAAAAAAGGTTTCAGAGATACGTTAAGGGAGTGTTACTGATTTTGAGACCCCCAGCTTTCACCTGTCAGATTGAAATTAATAATCACAGTAGTATACAATAATCATTTTATACAGAAATTCTTTCATCTAGAAATGAGAGGTAGCACTACATCTGACCACAGACCGTGTCTGCTGTCGCCTGATAATTACTGGGTTCCATGCTAATGGGAGTTCAGTACAAGAGGTCGGGTGTGAGGAGTCTATGATCTGTCAGTAATTAGGTTTACCGACAGGCAGGGTTAAAGTGTCATTGGAGAATTAGCCTTTGCATAGTCAGCAGTTTTGCCGCTGGTCCTTAACGGGACGAGGGGGAACCGCTGAGCCAGGCTGGAGAGTGGCGGCAGAGGTGGGGGAGGGAGACGCGTCGGTACGACCATCCCTTCAGCTCCCCACCCCAGTCACTGCGGCCCCCTCACCCTCTCCAGGCAGGAGGTTAGTCACGGGGAGAGGGAGGGGGAGGGTGGGTTGGGATGGGGTAGACAGAGAGGGTGTGAAAGGTGCCCATTGTCCCCCGCGGGTCACAGCCCGCTGCTGTTGCCGGGTAGCAGGCGTGTCCGCCGGGCGTCACAACACGCGTGTGGCCGACGGGGATCAGAGCGACGTTTCCGTGCCGCGACTTCTCCACAACGACCCCAGCTCGTAGTCGGGCTCAAGTTCAATCCTTATCTGAGGCACGGTTCTCCATGGAGTGGTGGGAGGGCTGGCAACAAACACAAAAGAGCACTTTAGCCAAGGCAGGAGAACGACAAGGAGACACAGTGAAACGCAGAGCACACAGAGTGCTGGAGTAACTCAGCGGGTCAGGCAGCATCTGTGGAGAACATGGACACAGAGTGCTGGAGTAACTCAGCGGGTCAGGCAGCATCTGTGGAGAACATGGACACAGAGTGCTGGAGTAACTCAGCGGGTCAGGCAGCATCTGTGGAGAACATGGACACAGAGTGCTGGAGTAACTCAGCGGGTCAGGCAGCATCTGTGGAGAACATGGACACAGAGTGCTGGAGTAACACATCTACCAATGTACCTGCTGAGGATGATGCCAAGTTAATTCCCTCTGCCTGCATGTTTTAGTTTTATAGTTCAGTTTAGAGATACAGCGCTGTAACATGCCCTTCGGCCCACTGCGTCCGTGCTGACCAGCGATCACCCTCGTACACGAGCACTATCCTGTACACGCAAGGGGCAATTTACAATTTTTACCAAAGCTAATTAACCTACAAACCCGCACGTCATTGGAGTGTGGGAGGAAACCGGAGCACCCGGAGAAAACCCCCATGGTCACAGGGGGAATGTACAGACTCCATACATACAGCACCCGTAGTCAGGATGGAACGCGTGTCTCTGGCGCAGTGAGGCAGCAACTCTACCGCTGTGCACCGTAACGCTGTATCCCTCCATCCCCAGCATCTCCGTGTGTCTATCTAAAAGCCTTTTAACCACCACTGCCATAGAGTGGGTGCAGAGCAGCAGTGATGACTGTAAAAGGCAGTGTTGGCTACAGGGAGAGTCGGACCCACTTTGACTGGTATCTCTGGAACGTTCCACGTGGAGGGTAGTTGATAGAAGTGTGCATATAAAATTACAAGAGGCATAGACAGGGTGGACAGCCAGAACCTTTTTCCCAGGTTGGAAGTGTCCAACACTAGAGGGCGCAGCTACAAGGTGAGAGGGGGAAAGTTTGGAGATGATTGATGCGCGGATTGACGCGCATTTGTCCCGGCTATGCAGACACAATAGAGCCATTCTCGCTTTAACCATATAATATAACCATATAACAATTACAGCACGGAAACAGGCCCTCTCGGCCCTTCCAGTCCGTGCCGACCATTTGTTTTCCCCTAGTCCCATCTACCTGCACTCAGACCGTACCCCTCCATTCCCTTCACGTCCATATACCTATCCACTTTACTTTTAAATGTTAAAATCGATCCTGCCTCCACCACTTCTACTGGAAGCTGATTCCACACAGCCACCACCCTCTGAGTAAAGAAGTTACCCCTCACGTTACCCCGAAACTTCTGTCCCTTAATTCTCATGTCATGCCCTCTTGTTTGAATCTTCCCTACCCTCAATGGGAAAAACGTATCCAGGCGTACACCGGCCCTATCCCCAGACTCTATCTCTGTTACATTGATGACTGCATCGGTGCTACCTCCTGCACCCATGCAGAACTTCATTAACCTCACTACTATTTTCTCAAATTCACTTGGACCATCTCCGACACCTCCCTTCCCTTTCTTGATCTCACCGTCTCCTTCACAGGAGATAGACTATCGACTGAGGTCTATTGTAAACCCACTGACTCCCACAACTATCTCGACTACACTTCTTCCCACCCTGCTTCCTGCATCTCTATCCAAAGACTATCCCCTACTCCCAATTCCTCCGTCTGTGCCGCATCTGCGCCCAAGATGAGGTGTTCCAGATGTCCTCATTCTTTAGGGAACGGGGGTTCCACTCTCCCATCATCCCATTATACATGAGGCCCTCACAAGGGTCTCCTCGATACCTCGCAGCTCAGCCCTTGCCCCCCCTCCCCCTAGTCACAACAGAGACAGAGTCCCCCTAGTCCTCACCTTCCACCTCATCAGTCGTCACATACAACACACAATCCTCCAAGATTTCCGCCACCTCCAACGGGATCCCACCACTAGTCACATCTTCCCATCTCCACCCCTTTCCACCTTCCGCAGAGACCGTTCCCTCCGCAACTCCCTGGTCAACTCATCCCTGCCTCGACTATGTCCAGGGACCCCGACAATCCTCTCAGGTTAGGCAGAGGTTCGCTTGCACCTCCTCCAACCTCATCTACTGTCTCCGTTGTTCAAGATGTGGCCTCTTATACATCGGCGAGACCAGACGCAGACTGGGCGATCATTTCACTGAACACCTTCGCTCAGCCCGCCTGAACCAACCTGATCTCCCGGTTGCCAAACACTTTAATTCTCCTTCCCGTTCCCACACAGACCTTTCTGTTCTGGGCCTCCTCCATTGTCAGAGTGAGGCTAAACGCAAATTGGAGGAACAGCATCTCATATTTTGCTTGGGCAGCTTACAGCCCAGTGGTATGAATATCGATTTCTCTCACTTCAAGTAACCCTTACATCGCCGTCTTTCCCTCCCCCACCCAAGTCATACCGTCTTGTTGAGTCTCATTACCTGTAACTCGTTCTCACCGAGCCCACAGCTAACAGTGGCCTGTTTCCTTTACCATCGTTATGTCTGTTCATATCTTTCATTCATTTGTTCTTTATCTCCCCACGTCACCGTCTATATCTCTCGTTTCCCTTTCCCCGACTCTCAGTCTGAAGAAGGGTCTCGACCCGAAACGTCACCCAATCCTTTTCTCCAGAGATGCTGCCTGTCCCGCTCCAGCTTTTTGCGTCCATCTTCGGTTTAAACCGGCATCTGCAGTTCCTTCCTATGCATCATTCTGGTAACCCTCCTCTGCACCCTCTCCACAGCATCCACATCTTTGCCGTAATCTGGCAGCCAGAGATGCACGCAATACTCCACATGCGGCCTCACCAAAGTCGGATTTTTTTTAATTTTTTTAAGTTTTTAAATTTTATAATACAACTTAGGAGATAGGTCCGCAGGTAAGAAAACAAAACTATTCATCTAGTCCTGGGTTCAAGCTTCCGTCGAGCCTCAGCGCCGGCCCATTCTACCCCTTCAAATAATCTATGAACGGCGACCATATTCTAATACATAATTCAGGTTTGTCAATTAAGACAAATCTAATTTTTTCCAGATTTAAGGTCTCCGACATCTCCATAATCCACATTTTAATTGTAGGGGATGCAGGATAAAATTTTCCAACATTTTAATATTAGTTTTTTCCCAGTTATTATACTATAATCCAGGAAATTTCTTTGGTTTATTGTCAGTTTTAGGTATTGTTCAGATATGCCCAATATTATTAATTTAGGATCGGGATCCAGTTTGATATTGACTTCCTGACTTGTCAACTCAATGCCCTGACCATTGAAGGCCAGCATACCATTTGCCTTCTTGACCACTCCATCTTCATGTGTTGCCACTTTCAGGGAGTTATGGACTTGGACCCCAAGATCCCGCTGTACATCAATGATGTTAAGTTTGCTGCCATCAGCACCTCACATTTGCTCGGGTGAAACTCCATCTGCTACAGTATTTCTCTTCCCTTCTCTGTGGCCGATCTATATCCAGCGACCCCGGCAATCTTGTTGTCATCTGCAAACTTACCAATCAGTCTACGTTTCGGTCCAAGTCATTTATACACACAACAAACAGCAGAGGTTCCAAGCACAGATCCTGCCGAGCTCCACTGGTCACAGACCTCCAGCCTGAACATTGGCTTCTCTCAGTGAGCCACTTATTTACAGAAGCCAATTAGCCTCAAACCCGGAGAGTGGGAGGAAACCGGAGCACCCGGAGAAATCCCACGCGGTCACGGGGAGAACGTGCAAACTCCGTAGAGACGGCACCCGTGGTAGGGATGGAACCCGGGTCTCTGTCGCTGCCCCCGTGCAGCCCCGGAGTACAATGAAGCCACAGACAGGTACAACATGCAGTGCAATGTGGTGAATGCCAGAGTGCAGAATATAGAACGCATTATAGTACAAGGTTACACTGCGGTAGGTTGGAAGATGGAGACTAGACGCAAGCCGATGGGAGGACAGATCTTGAGACTTTAAGATCTCTTCCATTCTCAAGAACCCCCTACCCTCCTGCAGGCTGCGAGGCAGGGCCATTAACCAGGTCACCTCCACCGCTAGCCCAGGTGCTCCTACCCCGGTCCCTCCCAGCCCAGCCCAGCCCACACCAGTCCCCCGCGGTACTGATGCGAGGATAGGCAGCAGGCTTACCTTGGGATGGAGATAGACTGGTAGAAGGGGCTGGAATCAGCAAGCAGTGTGTCGTTCAAGGAATGTCGGTGGATCTTCTCCTGGATTAGAAGATGGACACAATTTGTCACTTAAGCCAAAAACTACATCACAGTGGTCAATTGCACTTTATTTCTCTCACGTACCCGAGGGACAGTGAAAATCTTCTTGTATACAGGCACCCCGGGCAGCGGCAACTATACATCCTGCGCCAGACATGCGGGATGCATCACAGCACGATTTGGGAACAGCTCCAGCCAAGACCGCAAGAAATTGCAGACGCAGCCCAGACCATCACACAAACCAACCTCCCTTCCATCGACTCCATCTACACCTCACGCTGCCTCGGCAAGGCCAGCAGCATCATCAAGGACCAGTCTCACCCCGGCCACTCCCTCTTCTCCCCTCTCCCATCAGGCAAGAGGTACAGAAGTGTGAAAACCCACACCTCCAGATTCAGGGACGGTTTCTTCCCAGCTGTTATCAGGCAACTGAACCATCCTATCACTAACTAGAGAGCGGCCCTGAACTACTATCTACCTCATTGGTAACCCTCGGACTATATTTGATTGGACTGTGCTGGCTTTGCCTAAAACGTTATTCCCTTTATCATGTATCTATACACTGTGAACGGTTTGATTGTGATCATGTGTTGTCTTTCCACTGACTGGTCAGCTTTTCGCTGTACCCCGGCACACGTGGCAATAAACTACACTGAAACACAGGGTGACAGACTTTCCTGCCGAGTATTACTAGAGTGACAGAGTCACACAGCACGGAAAGAGGCCCTTCAGCCCAACATCCATGCCAACCCACTTGTCCCATCTACACTAGTCCCACGTCCCGTTGGCCCATATCCCTTTACTTTAGACTTTAGAGATACAGCGTGGAAGCAGGCCTAACAGATCACTGAGTCTGCGTCAACCAGTGATCACCCTGTACACTAGCACTATCCTACACAATAGTTTAGTTTATGCCACGTGTACAGAGGTACAGTGAAAAGCTCTTGTTGCGCTGCGCGCACGGCCACCATCAGCGGAAAGACAATACATGATTACATCGAGCCGTCATAGTGTAGAGATACATGATCAATATGGGACCATTTACAATGTTACTGAATCCAATTAACCTACAAACCTGCAGTTCTTTGGGATGTGGGAAGAAACCGAGAGAAAACCCACGCGGTCGCGGGGAGAACGTGCACACTCCGTGCAGACAGCACCCGGGTCTCTGGCGCTGTGAGGCAGCAACTCTACCGCTGCGCCACCGTAACGCCCTGGTGGTGGCAGCGTGGTTTGGCCGGCGAGGAGCTCTGGAGGTGAGCAGCGCAGGGACCACTTCCATGCACGATGAGTGAAGGGACAATTGGGATGCCAGCTATGTGTTGGGTGAGAGAGCATTCCCGCCTGATGCAGCCTTGCATCTCCTGCGCCAGATACAATCCTCCACCCACTGCCCTCCGAGTTTGGAAACTCGTGTTCTGAACACGCATGTAAACACGGTGGCCATGCACAGCATGTCTAAGTGTAAACCTTAACCCTGCCCCAATATGAATCGAAGAGTGCTGGAGTAACTCAGCGGGTCAGGCAGCATCTGTGGAGAACATGGACACAGAGTGCTGGAGTAACTCAGCGGGTCAGGCAGCATCTGTGGAGAACATGGACACAGAGTGCTGGAGTAAACTCAGCGGGTCAGGCAGCATCTGTGGGGAACACGGACACAGAGTGCTGGAGTAAACTCAGCGGGTCAGGCAGCATCTGTGGAGAACATGGACACAGAGTGCTGGAGTAACTCAGCGGGTCAGGCAGCATCTGTGGGGAACACGGACACAGAGTGCTGGAGTAACTCAGCGGGTCAGGCAGCATCTGTGGAGAACATGGACACAGAGTGCTGGAGTAACTCAGCGGGTCAGGCAGCATCTGTGGAGAACATGGACACAGAGTGCTGGAGTAACTCAGCGGGTCAGGCAGCATCTGTGGAGAACATGGACACAGAGTGCTGGAGTAACTCGGTATGTCTTCGGCATAAACCAACATCCGCAGCTCCTTGTTGGTATAATCCAACCAGGCCGGTGGGAGTTGCAGCCGGGATGTGAACGGGAGTTGAATCTGAGGTAGAATGGAAGGCGTGTGGGAACAAAGATAAACAATCTGAACTTTATTTCACCTCCAACATCTGTCTCTCTACGGCCTGGGCTGGATGCATCCAACCCAAGATTCTTCAAGGAAAGACAATGGCCCCTTAGCCTCATTGATCCACACATGCACCTGAACCATCCCAACCCATGTGCCTCTCCACACTCCCCTCCATCGATACACACACGTTCGTCACGTTTATCAGGTAGGCTCGATGATGCAGAGGTAGAGCTGCTGCCTCACAGCACCAGAGCCCCGGGTTCCACCCCGACTACGGGTGCTGTCTGTACGGAGTTTGTACGTTCCCCTGTGACCCACGTGGGTTTTCTGGGAAACCTCTGGTTTCCTCCCACACTCCAAAGACGTAGAGGTTTGCAGGTTAATTGGCTTGGTATAAGTGTAAAGTTGTCCCTAGAGTGCGTAGGATGGTGTTAGTGTGCGGGGGTTGCTGGTGGGTGCCGAACGGCCTGTTTCTCAGCTGTATCTCTAACCTAAACTAAACTTCGCATCGTCATGACGGCTGCCTGGAATCCGTGGCATACTCTCAAAGAAAGGAGGCTGAAAATTCTGGGGCATGGGCGGATGTCTTAATTCCCAATGATTTTGTAATGTTGGCTTAAACCTTGCCACAGTATCGTATGTAAAAGAAGAATTTCAATGTACGTTGATACATGAGTCAGTCAATAAAGTACCTTCGAATGCTGCCTCGGGAAAGCAGCCGACATCATCAAAGACTTGTCCCTGTCCCACCCCGGTCATTCCTTCTTCTCCCCACTCCCGTCCGGCAGAAGGTACAGAAGCTTGAAAGCGCGCACCACCAGACTCAGGAACAGCTTCTTCCCCTCTGTTATCAGGCTTCTGAACGGCCCTTCCATAAGCTAGGGCACTGTCCGATTCACCTCTACCCCATTGCGGACATTGGACTCTGTCTGTGGAGCTGATGCGCTACAATGCTGAGAACTATATTCTGCACTCTGTATCTTCCCCTTTGCTCCACCTATTGTACCTATTAAATCTTTCCCACCTCACCTTTAACCTCTGGTTCTTGACTCCCCCCCCCCCCCCCCTCTGGGTAAAAGACTGGGTTTGTACACCTCTATAAGATCACCCCCTGCCCTCCCGCGCTCCAAGGAATAGAGACCCAGCCTGCTCAACCTCTCCCTGTAGCTCAGGACCTCGAGTCCTGGCAACATCCTCGTAAATCTTCCAAATTAAGGGCATCACTAGAACTGCAGCTAATCGGTGGTGTGGGGGCAGCTTTCCCTGATGGTAGCAGTGGGCGGTTGAGGAAGGCAGTACCTGGGGTGGGGGCTGGGGGGTGGGGGGTCAGGACGGAAAGTGGATTCGCCAGCCTTGACGTGCGCACGGTTTCCCTTCCTCTCTGCTACGCGGGTCACAGAGTAAAGAGGAAAGACGTTGTCGGACGTTCTTAGCT
>CM069131.1:2055550-2078265 GCA_035221665.1 Okamejei kenojei
GAGTCCGTGCTGTATCTGTAAACTAGGGACGGGCGGATGGGCCTGAGTCCGTGCTGGTAGGGCGGATGGGCCTGAGTCCGTGCTGTATCTGTAACTAGGGGACGGGACGGGCGGATGGGCCTGAGTCCGTGCTGTATCTGTAACTGGATGGGCCTGAGTCCGTGCTGTATCTGTAGGGAGGGCGGGATGGATGCCTAAGTGACGAGTCCGTGCTGTATTGGATGGGCCTGAGTCCGTGCTGTATCTGTAACTAGGGGACCGAGGTAACTAGGGACAGGGACGGGTGGATGGGCCTGATGCTGGGCCTGAAAGTCCGTGCTGTATCTGTAACTATGGGGACGGGTGGATGCCTGAGTCCGTGCTGTATCTGTAACGACGGGCGATGGGCCTGAGTCCGTGTGATCTGTACTGTAACTAGGGACGGGACGGGCGGATGGGCCTGAGTCCGTGCTGTATCTGTAACTAGGGACGGGACGGGCGGATGGGCCTGAGTCCGTGCTGTATCTGTAACTAGGGACGGGTGGATGGGCCTGAGTCCGTGCTGTATCTGTAACTAGGGACGGGCGGAGAGTCCGTGCTGTATCTGTAACTAGGGACGGACGGGTGGATGGGCCTGAGTCCGTGCTGTATCTGTAACTAGGGAGGGCCCTGAGTGTGCTGTATCTGTAACTAGGGGGACGGGCGGATGGGCCTGAGTCCGTGCTGTATCTGTAACTAGGGACGGGCGGATGGGCCTGAGTCCGTGCTGTATCTGTAACTAGGGACGGGACGGGTGGATGGGCCTGAGTCCGTGCTGTATCTGTAACTAGGGACGGGTGGATGGGCCTGAGTCCGTGCTGTATCTGTAACTAGGGACGGGACGGGCGGATGGGCCTGAGTCCGTGCTGTATCTGTAACTAGGGACGGACGGGTGGATGGGCCTGAGTCCGTGCTGTATCTGTAACTAGGGGACGGGCTGGGATGGGCCTGAGTCCGTGCTGTATCTGTAACTAGGGACGGGTGGATGGGCCTGAGTCCGTGCTGTATCTGTAACTAGGGACGGGTGGATGGGCCTGAGTCCGTGCTGTATCTGTAACTAGGGACGGGTGGATGGGCCTGAGTCCGTGCTGTATCTGTAACTAGGGACGGGACGGGCGGATGGGCCTGAGTCCGTGCTGTATCTGTAACTAGGGACCGGACGGGTGGATGGGCCTGAGTCCGTGCTGTATCTGTAACTAGGGACGGGACGGGTGGATGGGCCTGAGTCCGTGCTGTATCTGTAACTAGGGACGGGTGGATGGGCCTGAGTCCGTGCTGTATCTGTAACTAGGGACGGGACGATGGGCCTGAGTCCGTGCTGTATCTGTAACTAGGGACGGGACGGGCGGATGGGCCTGAGTCCGTGCTGTATCTGTAACTAGGGACGGGCGGATGGGCCTGAGTCCGTGCTGTATCTGTAACTAGGGACCGGACGGGCGGATGGGCCTGAGTCCGTGCTGTATCTGTAACTAGGGACGGGCGGGATGGGCCTGAGTCCGTGCTGTATCTGTAACTAGGGACGGGACGGGTGGATGGGCCTGAGTCCGTGCTGTATCTGTAACTAGGGACGGGTGGATGGGCCTGAGTCCGTGCTGTATCTGTAACTAGGGACGGGACGGGTCCGGATGGGCCTGAGTCCGTGCTGTATCTGTAACTAGGGAACTACGGGGGATGGGCCTGATCCGGCTGTATCTGATGGGCCTGAGTCCGTGCTGTATCTGTAACTAGGGAACTGGAGACTAACTAGGGACGGGTGGATGGGCCTGAGTCCGTGCTGTATCTGTAACTAGGGATGGGGACGGGTGGATGGGCCTGAGTCCGCTGTACTGTATTGTAACTAGGGACGGGTGGATGGGCCTGAGTCCGTGCTGTATCTGTAACTAGGGACGGGCGGATGGGCCTGAGTCCGTGCTGTATCTGTAACTAGGGACGGGCGGATGGGCCTGAGTCCGTGCTGTATCTGTAACTAGGGACGGGACGGGTGGATGGGCCTGAGTCCGTGCTGTATCTGTAACTAGGGACGGGACGGATGGGCCTGAGTCCGTGCTGTATCTGTAACTAGGGACGGGACGGGTGGATGGGCCTGAGTCCGTGCTGTATCTGTAACTAGGGACGGGTGGATGGGCCTGAGTCCGTGCTGTATCTGTAACTAGGGACGGGACGGGTGGATGGGCCTGAGTCCGTGCTGTATCTGTAACTAGGGACGGGTGGATGGGCCTGAGTCCGTGCTGTATCTGTAACTAGGGACCGGGCGGATGGGCCTGAGTCCGTGCTGTATCTGTAACTAGGGACGGGTGGATGGGCCTGAGTCCGTGCTGTATCTGTAACTAGGGACCGGACGGGTGGATGGGCCTGAGTCCGTATCTGCTGTGGAATCTGTAACTAGGGACGGGTGGATGGGCTGAGTGGGTATCCTAGGACGGCGTCCGTGCTGTATCTGTAACTAGGACGGGTGGATGGTATGGCCTGACCCGTGCTGTATCTGTAACTAGGGACGGGTGGATGGGCCTGAGTCCCGTGCTGTATCTGTAACTAGGACGGGAACGGAAGTGGATGGGGCCTGAGTCCGTGCTGTATCTGTAACTAGGGACGGGACGGGCGGATGGGCCTGAGTCCGTGCTGTATCTGTAACTAGGGACGGGACGGGTGGATGGGCCTGAGTCCGTGCTGTATCTGTAACTAGGGACGGGTGGATGGGCCTGAGTCCGTGCTGTATCTGTAACTAGGGACGGGACGGGTGGATGGGCCTGAGTCCGTGCTGTATCTGTAACTAGGGACGGGACGGGCAGGTGGGCCTGAGTCCGTGCTGTATCTGTAACTGGGACCGTGCTGTACGTAACTAGGACGGGTGGATGGGCCTGAGTCCGTGCTGTATCTGTAACTAGGGACGGGACGGGCGGATGGGCCTGAGTCCGTGCTGTATCTGTAACTAGGGACGGGTGGATGGGCCTGAGTCCGTGCTGTATCTGTAACTAGGGACGGGCTGGATGGGCCTGAGTCCGTGCTGTATCTGTAACTAGGGACGGGACGGGTGGATGGGCCTGAGTCCGTGCTGTATCTGTAACTAGGGACGGGACGGGCGGATGGGCCTGAGTCCGTGCTGTATCTGTAACTAGGGACGGGACGGGTGGATGGGCCTGAGTCCGTGCTGTATCTGTAACTAACTAGGTATCTGACTAGGGACGGGCGGATGGGCCTGAGTCCGTGCTGTATCTGTAACTAGGGACGGGACGGGTGGATGGGCCTGAGTCCGTGCTGTATCTGTAACTAGGGACCGGACGGGTGGATGGGCCTGAGTCCGTGCTGTATCTGTAACTAGGGACGGGACGGGTGGATGGGCCTGAGTCCGTGCTGTATCTGTAACTAGGGACGGGACGGATGGATGGGCCTGAGTCCGTGCTGTATCTGTAACTAGGGACGGGTGGATGGGCCTGAGTCCGTGCTGTATCTGTAACTAGGGACGGGTGGATGGGCCTGAGTCCGTGCTGTATCTGTAACTAGGGACGGGACGGGCGGATGGGCCTGAGTCCGTGCTGTATCTGTAACTAGGGACGGGACGGGTGGATGGGCCTGAGTCCGTGCTGTATCTGTAACTAGGGACCGGACGGGCGGGTGGGCCTGAGTCCGTGCTGTATCTGTAACTATGGGCCTGGAGTCCCGACGGGCGGGTGGGCCTGAGTCCGTGCTGTATCTGTAGGGACGGGGACGGCGGACTAGGGGACCTAGGACGGGACGGGTGGATGGGCCTGAGTCCGTGCTGTATCTGTAACTAGGGACGGGCGGATGGGCCTGAGTCCGTGCTGTATCTGTAACTAGGGACGGGTGATGGGCCTGAGGCTGAGTGTGCTGTATCTGTAACTAGGGGGACGGGACGGGTGGATGGGCCTGAGTCCGTGCTGTATCTGTAACTAGGGACGGGACGGGCGGATGGGCCTGAGTCCGTGCTGTATCTGTAACTAGGGACGGGACGGGTGGATGGGCCTGAGTCCGTGCTGTATCTCTCTGTCTGGGAGGCCCGGTCCCCGTTGCTCGCACACAGCCACACTCCTTACATCTTCGTTGTCACTGTCCACGCTCATCTTTTTATTTTTCTTCTTCTCGTCCTCCTTCTTCTTCTTGTCCTTCTCCGGGATGACATCGTCGAGGAAGCTGAGGTCATGTTGGGTGAAGATGTAGTCCATTGCTTTCCTTACAGCGACCAGCGCCAGGATCTGTCGGCACCAGGAGACACGGTGGTTTCAAACCCCCAGCCCACTGACTACACAACCAACACCCCCCCCACACCCCCGCCATCTACATCCGCCACCCTGGTCCTTTAACCAGTTGCCACACTTCACCACATTGTACAGAAACACAGAGCTGCTGATTTATTGGGATGGAAACAATTGTGGACGCAGCCCAGACCATCACACTAAACCAACCTCCCTCCCTCCCATCGACTCCATCTACACCTCACGTTGCCTCGGCAAGGCCAGCAGCATCATCAAGGACCAGTCTCACCCTGGTCACTCCCTCTTCTCCCCCTCTCCCATCGGGCAAGAGGTACAGAAGTGTGAAAACGCACACTTTGTAGGGCACGTCGAACAATCCCTGTTCGAGACGTACCGTGACCCTATCCCCGACCTCTACCTCCGCTACATCGACGACTGCATTGGTGCTACCTCCCGCACCCATGCAGAACTCACTGACTTCATCCATTTCACCACTAACTTCCATCCGGCCCTCAAATACACCTGGACCATTTCCGACATCTCTCTACCATTTCTAGACCTCACTATCTCCATCGCAGGTGACAGACTACTGACCGACATCCACTATAAACCCACTGACTCCCATGGCTATCTGGACTACACTTCTTCCCACCCTGCTTCCTGTAAGGACTCCATCCCCTACTCCCAATTCCTCCGTCTACGCCGCACCTGCACCCAGGATGAGGTGTTCCACACCAGGGCATCGGAGATGTCCTCATTATTCAGGGAACGGGGGTTCCCCTCTTCCACTATAGATGAGGCTCTCACCAGGGTCTCTTGTATACCCCAGTGACTCTGCTCTCACTCCCCATTCTCCCCACTCGTAACAAGGACAGAGTCCCCCTTGTCCTCACCTTCCACCCTACCAGCCTTCCATACAACAGATAATCCTCTGACATTTTTACCACCTCCAACGTGATCCCACCACTTGCTACATCTTCCCATCTCCTCCCCTGTCTGCTTTCCGCAGAGACCGCTCCCTCCGTAACTCCCTGGTCAATTCGTCCCTTCCCACCCAAACCCCCCTCTCCTGGCACTTTCCCTTGCAACCGCAGGAAATGCTCCACTTGTCGCTTTACCTCCCCCCTCGACCATTCAAGGACCCAAGCAGTCTTTCCAGGTGCAACAGAGGTTCACCTGCACCTCCTCCAACCTCATCTATTGCATCCGCTGCTCTAGGTGTCAGCTGCTCTACATCGGTGAGACCAAGCGCAGGCTTGGCGATCGCTTCGCCCAACACCTCCGCTCGGTTCGCAATAACCAACCTGATCTCCCGGTGGCTCAGCACTTCAACTCCCCCTCCCATTCCCAATCCGACCTTTCTGTCCTGGGCCTCCTCCATGGCCAGAGTGAGTCCCACCGCAAATTGGAGGAGCAGCACTTCATATTTTGCTTGGGTAGTTTACACCCCAGCGGTATGAACATTGACTTCTCCAATTTCAGGTAGTCCTTGCTTTCTCCCTCCTTCCCCTCCCCAGCTCTCCCACAGCCCACTGTCTCCGCAACTTCCTTTCTTCTTCCCGCCCCCCCCACCCCCACATCAGCCTGAAGAAGGGTCTCGACCCGAAACGTCGCCCATTCCTTCGCTCCGTGGACGCTGCCTCACCCGCTGTGTTTCTCCAGCATTTTTGTCTACCTCCAGATTCAGGGACAGTTTCTTCCCAGCTGTTACCAGTCAACTAAATCATGCTACCACAACCAGAGAGCAGTAGTATTGGACTATCTTTGACCGGACTTTACTGGCTTTACCTTGCACTAAACGCTAGTCGCTTATCATCCATATGCACACTGTGAATGGCTCACTTGAAATCTTGTGGTGTCGTTCCACTGGCTGGTTAGCACACCACAAAAGTTGTTCACTGTACCTCAGTACACGTGACAATAAACTCAACTGAACTGATGATGGTTTATACCAGACAGACACAGAGTGCTGGAGTAACTCAGCGGGTCAGGCAGCATCTGTGGAGAACATGGACACAGAGTGCTGGAGTAACTCAGCGGGTCAGGCAGCATCTGTGGGGAACATGGACACAGAGTGCTGGAGTAACTCAGCGGGTCAGGCAGCATCTGTGGGGAACATGGACACAGAGTGCTGGAGTAACTCAGCGGGTCAGGCAGCATCTGTGGAGAACATGGACACAGAGTGCTGGAGTAACTCAGCGGGTCAGGCAGCATCTGTGGAGAACATGGACACAGAGTGCTGGAGTAACTCAGCGGGTCAGGCAGCATCTGTGGGGAACATGGACGCAGTTTAAAGGAGATGTATGGGGAGGTTTGGTGGGGCCTGGAACGTGGAGACCTACCATGACGGGGAAGATGATGGCGGCCACAGTTGATTTGAGGACCCAGAGCATGGTGAGGCAGACCACCTGGATGAAGGTGAAGAGGTGGACTCGGCGCAGCGGCACGTGACGCAGGTAGATGAAGTCCGGCTGGTGCTTGGCCGGCATGAGCAACAGCTTCAACCGATCCATGAACTGAAACGCAAAGCACAGGCCTAGAGTCACTCACAGTCCCTCAGCATCCCATTCAATCCTAAGTTACAGAGTCACTTAGAGTTTAGAAACACAGAGTCACAGGGTCACAGTGTCACAGAGTCACAGAGAAACAGAGTCACAGTGTCACAGAGTCACAGAGAAAGAGTCACAGAGAAACAGAATCACAGAGGCACAGAGTCACAGTGTCACAGAGACACAGAGACACAGAGAAACAGAGTCACAGAGACACAGAGTCACAGAGACACAGAGACACAGAGTCACAGAGACACAGAGTCACAGAGAAACAGAGTCACAGAGACACAGTCACAGAGACACAGAGACACAGAGTCACAGAGACACAGAGTCACAGAGAAACAGAATCACAGAGGCACAGAGACACAGTGTCACAGAGACACAGAGTCACAGAGAAACAGAGTCACAGAGAAACAGAATCACAGAGACACAGTCACAGAGACACAGAGACACAGAGTCACAGAGTCACAGAGAAACAGAAGACACAGAGACACAGAGACACAGTCACAGAGACACAGAGAAACAGAGTCACAGAGACACAGTCACAGAGACACAGAGACACAGTCACAGAGACACAGAGACACAGAGACACTTATAGTCAGAGTCAGATTCATAGTCACATAAAGTCACTTAGAGACACAGAGTCATAGAATCAGAGTGCAAGGATCACTCTTCCCTCAGCTCCCCATTCAATCTTTCCGCTCCCGCCTTAAATATAGTAAAACTTGGCTTTAGAATTTAGAAATACAACGTGCAAACAGGCCCTGTGGCCCACCAGCGATCACCCCGTACATTCGCACTATCACACACACCACGGACAATTTACAATTTTACCAAGGCCAAATAACCTGCATGTCTTTGGAGTGTGGGAGGAAACAGGAGTACCCGGAGAAAACCCACGTGGTCACAGGGAGAACGTGCAAACACGGTACAGACAGCGCCCGCAGTCGGGATCGAACCCGGGTCACTGGTGCTGCAAGGCTATAGAGTGATACAGCGTGGAGACAGGCCCTTCGGCCCAACTTGCCCACACCGACCAACATGCCCCATCTATACTAGTCCCACATTCCTCTAAACCAGTCCTATCCATGTACCTGTCCAAATGTCTCTTAAATGTTATGATAGTACCTGCCGCAACTACCTCCTCCGGCAGCTCGTTCCTTATATCGCCCGCCTTCTATGTGAAAGAAGGTTTCCCTGGTTTCTGTTGTTCTGTTGCGAATCTGTGGAATTCTCTGCCACAGGAGGCAGTGGAGGCCAGTTCACTGGATGTATTCAAGAGAGATTTGCATAAAGCTCTTGGGGCTAACGGAATCAAGGGATATGGGGAGAAGGCGGGAACGGGGCACTGATTCTGAATGATCAGCCATGATCATGTTGAATGGTGGTGCAGGCTCGAAGGGCTGAATGGCCTACTCCAGCACCTAATTTCTAAGTTTCAATGTTTCTATTTTCCTATTAAATCTTTGCCCCCCTCACCGTAAACTTACGTCTCTGGCTCTTCAGTCTGAGGATGAGTACTGCCCTGAAACGCGGTCCGAGCAAGCCCTCCACAGGCGCTGCCTGAGCCGCTGTGTCCCCCCAGCGCATAACTTGCCCGGTCGCTCCCCTGGGTTGTGGTGAAGGCAGAGCCGCGGCTACTCACCTGCACGCCGTTCAGCGAAGCGACGCCCATGTACAGAAACACACCGTAGAGAACCGGCATCGGGATGAACTGGAAGCAAGAGAGACGTCAGTGAGATACGGGGAGTGTTCAGACACTCGGGCCACGAATCAGCACAACTACACCGCTACACAGGTCTCTGAAAGCGACGCCACAGGTCACAGAGCCACACAGCGGAGAAAAAACAGGCCCTGCAGCCCAACTTGCCACGCCCCATCTACAGCAGTCCCACCTGCCGGCGCTTGGCCTACATCCCTCTAAACCTGTCCCATTTAAAATTTAGAAGATTGAGGGGGGGATCTTCTAGAAACTTACAAAATTCTTAAGGGGTTGGACAGGCTAGATGCAGGAAGATTGTTCCCGATGTTGGGGAAGTCCAGGACAAGGGGTCACAGTTTAAGGATAAGGGGGAAGTCTTTTAGGACCGAGATGAGAAAAACATTTTTCACACAGAGAGTGGTGAGTCTCTGGAATTCTCTGCCACAGAGGGTAGTTGAGGCCAGTTCGTTGGCCATATTTAAGAGGGAGTTGGATGTGGCCCTTGTGGCTAAAGGGATCAGGGGGTATGGAGAGAAGGCAGGTACGGGATACTGAGTTGGATGATCAGCCATGATCATATTGAATGGCGGTGCGGGCTCGAAGGGTCGAATGGCCTACTCCTGCACCTAATTTCTATGTTTCTATGTTTCTATCCATGTACCTGTCAAAATGACACTTAGACCTTCTGATAGTCCCAGCCTCAACTACCTCGCCAGCACCTCGTTCCATACACAACGTGTGTAAAAAGGTTGCACCTCAGTTCTCCCTCCCCCTCATCTTAAACCTATGTCCTCTGGTTCTCGATTCCCCTCCTTCCGCCTCTCGAATCCCCCAAGGTAGACCGGGAGGTCAAGAAGGCTTTTGGCTCATCAGCCTCCATCAGCCAGGGGATTGTGACATTCTGCTGCAGTTATGCAAGACATTGGTGAGACAGCATTTGGAGTATTGTGTTCAGTTTTGGTCAGCCTGCTGTAGACAAAACATGCAAACTTGAAACTTGAACTTGGAAGGATGTCGTTTAGCTGGAAAGAGTGCAGAGAAGATTTACAAGGATGGTGCCAGGACTCGAGGAACTGATCTACAGGGCAAGGATTAAAAGTGCTGGAGTAACTCAGCGGGTCAGGCAGCATCTGTGGAGAACATGGACACAGAGTGCTGGAGTAACTCAGCGGGTCAGGCAGCATCTGTGGAGAACATGGACACAGAGTGCTGGAGTAACTCAGCGGGTCAGGCAGCATCTGTGGAGAACATGGACACAGAGTGCTGGAGTAACTCAGCGGGTCAGGCAGCATCTGTGGAGAACATGGGTAGGTGACGCTTTGGGTTGAGACCCTTCTTCGGACTGGGGAGAGGTTGGACAGGTTGGGACTGAGGGGTGATAAAACATAATGGGCATAGATAAGGTTAATGCAGAGAATCTGATACCCAGAGTAGGAGAATCAGAGGACGTAGAGTTAAGCTGAGAGGGGAAAGAGTTGATGGGAAGAGAGGTGACCTTTCCACACAGAGGATGGTGGGTGTATGGAAGGAGCTGCCAGGAGAGATCGTTGAGACAGGTAGACTGAAAACATATAAAAGGCATTTGGACTGGTACATGGATGGGACAGGTTTAGAGGGATATGGGCCAAACGCAGGCAGGTGGGGCCAACATAGATGGGGGGTCTCGGTGGGGGTGGACGAGTTGGGCCGAATGGCCTGTTTCCGTGCTGTATGATGCCATGATCCAGCCCTCAGGGTCGTGGAGTTACACAGACAGCCCCCCCCCACCCCCACCTCTCTGATCACACATAGTTCTAGCCCTGGTCGAGGGACACGGTCACACGGCTGTTCCCTAAACACCGTGACCCACCAACCTGACACTAAATGCCCCGGCCGGGGGGGGGAGGTTTGTATCTCCAAATATCACGCCGCACCAGCTCACGGTGCCCACAAGGAGGCAGGAGTGAGCTGCAGCTTTGTAACATGGGGGACAGGTGGCAATCCACAGTGTTATGATAGACACAAAAAGCTGGAGTAACTCAGCGGGACAGGCACCATCTCGGGAGAGAAGGAATGGGTGACGTTTCGAGTCGAGACCCCTCTTATCCATATCGTTCTATTTGTGGGGTCTTTTCTTCAGACTGGTTGTGGTGGGGGTATGGGGGGGGTGGGAGCGAGAGCTGGGAGGCAGGAGGGGCAGGATATAGCCCGGCGAGTGATAGGTGGATACAGATGAAGGGGGGCAGTTATGATGAGACAAAGGCCAGAAATGAAAAATGGTCTGAAGACGGGTCCTGATGAATCTGTAGAATTCATTTCGGGTCGCGACCCTTCTCCAGACTGGTTAGGGAGAAGGGAAACGGGAGATATAGACGGGGATGTGGAGAGATAAAGAACAATGAATGAAAGAGATGCAAAAAAGTAACGATGATAAAGGAACAGGCCATTGTTAGCTGTTTGTTGGGTGAAAACGAGAAGCTGGTGCGACTTGGGTGGGGGAGGGATAGAGAGAGAGGGAATGCCGGGGCTGCCTGAAGTGAGCGAAATCAATATTCATACCACTGGGCTGTAAGCTGCACAAGCAAAATATGAGATGCTGTTCCTCCAATTTGCATTTAGCCTCACTCTGACAATGGAGGAGACCCAGGACAGAAAGGTCAGTGTGGGAATGGGAAGGGGAATTAAAGTGTTTGGCAACCGGGAGATCAGGTTGGTTCAGGCGGGCTGAGCGAAGGTGTTCGGTGAAACGATCGCCCAGTCTGCGTTTGGTCTCACCGAGAGGCCACATCTTGAACAACGGATACAGTAGATGAGGTTGGAGGAGGTGCAAGTGAACCTGAAAGGACTGCCGGGGTCCCTGGACAGAGTCGCGGGGGAGGTAAAGGGACAGGTGTTGCATCTCCTGCGGTTGCAGGGGAAGGTACCTGGGGAGGGGGTGGTTTGGGTGGGAAGGGATGAGTTAACCAGGGAGTTGCGGAGGGAACGGTCTCTGCAGAAAACAGAAAGTGTGGAGATGGGAAAATGTGGCTAGTGGTGGGATCCCGTTGGATGTGGCGAAAATGTCGGAGGATTGTGTGTTTTATGTGATGGCTGATGGGGTGGAAGGTGAGGACTAGGGGGACTCTGTCCCTGTTGCGACTGGGGGGAGGGGGAGCAAGGGCGGAGCTGTGGGGTACCGAGGACACGAGTGAGGACCTCATCTATGATGGGACACAGAATGAGGACATCTAGAACACCTCATCTGGGGTGCAGATGCGGCGTAGACGCTTCACAGTGTAGGTGTGTGTGAGTGTGTGAGTGAATGTGTGAGTGAGTGAATGTGTGAGTGTGTGAGTGTGTGAGTGTGTGAGTGTGTGAGGGTGTGCCAGTGTGTATACGAGGGTGTGTGTATATACGAGTGTGTGTGGTAGTGTGTGCACACAAGTGTGTGTGTATATGAATGTCTGTGTGTGTGTGGTAGTGTGTGTGAGTGCATATGTGTGTGTGCGTATGTGGTATGTTAGGTACTTCCTCCCCCCCCCCTCTGGTGAATGCTATGTACTTAACTCTTCTGTTTCTCTCCTGAGTGCAGGCCCTGTGGCTGGCAGTCAGGAATCAAGGGGTTAAGGGCTCCTGTACCCGATTGACCAAGCTGCGTCAGGTGACGGTGACTCATCGGAAGCTTAAATACCAGAAGCTCCCAGAATTCTCTCTCTCTTCGTCGACCCTACCTCGGGAGCAGGTTGCTGGTCTGAGTTGCAGGAGGCCTGGCCACATGGCATAGAACTTTGTGTATTATTAGCAACATTTGTCAATTAATATTGAATTGGGACAGATAAGGGCTGAGGGTTGACACCTGAGGTTTTTGTGTATTTTGTTTAAGGGTTATTTCCATTTAGGCAGGTTAGAGACTCTAGTTCGACGGCCCATTGCGAGGCTGGCTGGAGCACTGTTATCTTTGTTTATTAGTTTATTATTTAGTAAATAAAAGACTATTTTCTTGAACTTGAGCCTGGTTTTTGACTATGTTACGCGGCTCTGAAGTACCTGCATTCGGGAGTTGTAACAGTGGTAGTGTGTGCACACGAGTGAGTGTGTATATGAATGTCTGTGTGTGTGTGGTAGTGTGTGTGTGTGCATATGTGTGTGTGTGTATGTGGTAGTGTGTGTGTATACGAATGTGTATGTGTGTGGTAGTGTGTGCATGAGTATACGAGGGTATGTGTGTGTTTGTACGTGTGTGTGTGTGTGGCTGTGTGTGTGGTTATGAATGAGTGTGTGTGCATGCTGTACATGTGTGTGTATGTGGTTATGTGTGTGAGTGTGTGTGCGGGTGAGTGTGTGCGCATGTGTGTGTGTTGGTTGTGTGTACGTGTGTGCTTCTTGTTACAAGTTCCTCGTTGACCGTGTGGGTTGTGATGGCTGACCAGTGTTCACAGCCGGCGCAGGTAGTAGTGTGAGCGATGGACAGTGGGGGGGGGGGGGAGGGAGAGAGAGAGGGGGGAGGGGGAGAGGAGAGTGATAGTGATAGTGACAGGGAGAGGGAGTGGGAGAGAGAGAGGGAGAGAGAGACAGGGAGGGAGAGGGAGAGATAGAGAGGGAGGGAGCGAGAGGGAGGGAGAGGGAGAGAGGAAGAGAGAGGGAGAGCGCGAGGCACGGGCGATGGTTAATATTTGTTGGAGAGCGGTACCTTGAGCATGGGTGCCATGAAGACAGACGCTCCAGTCAGAATGAAGACAATGATGCCAGTCACACGCTGTTCCCTGGAAACCGACCAAAAAAGAGGATGAGCGGACCCAAATATGCTGACATCACAAAGCAGAATCTACAACCCCAGCCTGCCGGCCCGCCTGCCTGCCTGGTTCACCAAGCTGAAGGAATTAGCTACAGTATGTTGCCGTCAACTTTATCGAATTTCTACAAGTCATCACAAAAAACCAACCTCCCTCCCATCGACTCCATCTACACCTCACGCTGCCTCGGCAAGGCCAGCAGCATCATCAAGGACCAGTCTCACCCCGGTCACTCCCTCTTCTCCCCTCTCCCATCAGGCAAGAGGTACAGAAGTGTGAAAACCCACACCTCCAGATTCAGGGGCAGTTTCTTCCCAGCTGTTATCAGGCAACTGAACCATCCTATCACCAACTAGAGAGCGGTCCTGACCTCCCATCCACCTCATTGGAGACCCTGGGACTATCTTTAATCAGACTTTACCGGACTTTACCTTGCACTAAACGTTATTCCCTTTATCCTGTATCTGGACACAGTGGACGGCTCGATTGTAATCATCTTGATTGCACTTTTCTTTGGACAACACACACACCAGAAAAGCTTTTCACTGTACCTCGGTACACGTGACAAAAATAAACTAAACTGAACACTAATGGCGGAGAGGACATTGACTGGTTGGATCACGAGCTGCTTCATTAACTCAAACGCCCAGGAATGAAGATCGCAGAGAGAGGCGGACACTGCCTGGTCCACCATGGGCACTCAACTCCCTACTCTGCTACAACCCCCTCCGCTCACGACATGGTCTCTAACAGGGCAGCATGGCCTGCGAGAGCAATAACCTTCCTGTCGCAAAGTTCTGTGAATGATCAACCCCCCGTTCTATGTTATATCCCACCTTCTCATTCCACTCCCTACACACGAGGGGGGGGAATTCACATTCATAAGTTCTAGGAACCGAATTAGGCCATTCAGCCCATCAAATCTGGGCTGATCTATCTCTCCCGCTCAACTCCATTCTCCTGCCTTGTCCCCATAACCCCTGACACCCGTACTAATCCATAATAAATCTATCTCCATCTTAAATATATCCAGTGACTTGGCCTCCACAGCCGTCTGTGGCAAAGAATTCCACAGATTCACCACCCTCTGACTAAAGAAATTCCTCCTCATCTCCGTTCCAAAGGTACATCCTTTTATTCTGTGGCTGTGCCCTCTGGTCCTAGACTGTCCCAACAGTGGAAAGAAACACCCACTCCACATCCACTCTGTCCAGGCCTTTCACTATTCGGAAAGCTTCAATGAGGTCCCCCCCTCATCTTTCTAAACTCCAGCAAATACAAACACTCATCATACGTTCACACTAGTTCTGCTTATCCCACTTTTTCATCCACTCCCTACACACTAGGGGGGCAATTTACAGAGGGCCAATTAACCAACAAACCCCCTCGTCTTTGGGATGTGGGAGGAAACCGGAGCACCCGGAGAAAACCCACGCGGTCTCAGGCCTCCAGTCTGAAAAAACAACCTTCCACCACCACCCTCTGCTTCCTTCCATGAAGCCAATTTTCTATCCATTCAGCTCTCTCCCTGTGGACCCCATGCGATGTAACCTTCCAGAGCAGCCTACCAAGGGCACCTTATCATATACTAACATTCTGGCAACATCTTCATAAATCTAGGTCTATGCACATGCAATGCATCTACAAACAGGTTTTCATTACATCAACGACCAAAAGACATAGGAGCAATATTAGGCCATTCAGCCCATCACATCTACTCCACCATTCAATTATGGCTGATCTATCTCTCCCTCCCAACCCCATTCTCCTGCCTTGTCCCTGCAACCATTGACACCCGCACTAATCAAGAACAATCTCTGCCAAAAACACACCCACTGACTCGGCCTCCAGTAACTCAGCCGTCTGTGGCAATTAATTCCACAGATTCGCCACCCTCTGGCTAAACAAACTCCTCCTCATCTCCACTTTGAAGACACGTCCTTTTATTCTGAGGCTGTGCCCTCTGGTCCTAGACTCTCCCACTAGTGGAGGCTTTAATGAGGTCCAGAGGTCCCTCTAAACTCTAGTGAGTACGGGAGCAATGCTGTCAAACGCTCACTGCACCTGCACCTCACCATACTGATCCAGACGACAATAAACTCATCGGGGCTTGGCTTGTGTCCTAACGTACTAATAAGCAACTGCAGATGCTGTTTGCACCAAAGATTGACACACAGTGCTGGAGTAACTCAGCGGGTCAGGCAGCATCTGTGGAGAACATGGACACAGAGTGCTGGAGTAACTCAGCGGGTCAGGCAGCATCTCTGAAGTAACCATATAACCATATATCAATTACAGCACGGAAACAGGCCCTCTCAGCCCTTCCAGTCCGTGCCGACCATTTGTTTTCCCCTAGTCCCATCTACCTGCACTCAGACCATACCCCTCCATTCCCTTCACGTCCATATACCTATCCACTTTACTCTTAAATGTTAAAATCGATCCTGCCTCCACCACTTCTGCTGGAAGCTGATTCCACACAGCCACCACCCTCGTGTAAAGAAGTTCCCCCTCACGTTACCCCGAAACCTCTGTCCCTTAATTCTCATGTCATGCCCTCTTGTTTGAATTCTTCTTACCTCAATGGGGAAAAAAAAGTATCCACGTCAACTCTGTCTATCCCTTTCATCATTTAAGACCTCAATCAAGTCCCCCCTTAACCTTCTGCGCTCCAAAGAATAAAGACCTAACTTGTTCAAACCTTTCTCTGTAACATAGTTGCTGGAAACCCTGGCAACATTCTAGTAAATCTCCTCTGTACTCTCTCTATTTTGTTGACATCCTTCCTATAACTAGGCGACCAAAATTGTACACCCATACTCCAGAATTGGTCTTACCAATGCCTTGTACAATTTTAACATTAACTTCCCTACTCCTATATTCAATGCTTCTGATTTATAAAGGCCAGCACACCAAAGGCTTTCTTTACCACCCTATCTACATGCGATTCCACCTTCAGGGAACTATGCACAGTTATCCTAGATCCCTCTGTTCCACAGCATTCTTCAATTCCCTACTAATTTAACCATGTATGTCCTTTATTTTGATTTGCCCTGCCAAGATGTAGCACTTTACACTTAACAGCATTAAACTCCATCTGCCATCTTTCAGCCCACTTTTCCAAATGGCCCAAATCTCTCTGTAGACATTGAAAATCTACTTCATTATCCACAACACCACCTACCTTAGTATCATCTGCATACTTACTTATCCAATTTCACCCCATCATCCAGATCATTGATGTACATGACAAAACAACAGTGGACCCAACACAGATCCTGAGGCACCCCACTGGTCACCGGCTTCCAACCTGACAAACAGCCATCCACCATTACTCTCTGACATCTCCCATTCAGCCACTGTTGAATCCATCTTGCTACTCCGCCATTAACACCCAAAGATTGAACCTTCTTAACCAACCTTCCATGGGGAACCTTGTCAAAGGCTTCACTGAAAATCCATATAGACAACATCCACCGCTTTACCCTCATCAATTTCCCTATTACCGCTTCAAAAATTCAAGAAGGTTTGTCAAACATGACCTTCCAGGCACAAATCCATGTTGACTGTTCCTGATCAGACCCTTTGTTTATCCAATGCTTATATATATTATCTCTAAGTATCCTTTCCATTAATTTTCCCACCACTGACGTCAAACTAATGGTCTATAGTAATTGCTTAGGTTTATTCTTTGAACCCTTTTTAAACAATGGAACAACATGCGCAGTACAACCAATCCTCCGGCATTATTCCCGTTTCTAATGACATTTGAAATATTTCTGTCATAGCTCCTGCTATTTTTCTACACTAACTTCCCTCAATGTCCTAGGGAAATCCTGTCAGGACTGGAGACTTTTCCACTTTTATATTTTTCAAAAGTGGTCAGTACTTCCTCCTCTTTGAATCTCATAGTTTCCATAGCTACTCTACTTTTTCCCTTTAACTCACAGAGTTCAACATCCTTCTCCTTGGTGAATACCGAAGAAAAGAAATTGTTCAATATCTCCCCATCTCTTTTGGCTCTGCAGATAGCAGTCCATTCTGGTTCTCTATTGGTCCAATTTTATCCCTCGTTATCCTTTAGCTATTAATATAGCTGTAGTAACCCTTTGGGTTTACTTTCACCTTTCTTGCCAAAGCAACCTCATATCTTCTTTTAGCCTTCCTAATTTCATTCTTAAGATTCTTTTTACATTCCAATTTTATCCCTCGTTATCCTTTTGCTATTAATATAGCTGTAGAAACCCTTTGGGTTTCTACAGTAAAGGAACAGGTGACATTTCTGGTCGAGACCTTTCTTCAGAGGTGTCAACCCAAAGCATCACCTATTCCTTCTCTCCAGAAATGCTGTCTGACCCACTGAGTTACTCCAGCTATTTGTGTCTATCTTTGGTGTAAACCAGCATCTGCAGTTTTTTCAACACACAAAGCCATCTGACCTGCTGCGTCCCTCCAGCACTTTGTGTCTAAGTTTGGTTTGTGTCCTCCTATGTCCTGGTTGGGAGTCAGTGACAGTCAGATCATTAGATCTTAAACTTTACAGATGCAGTGTGGACACAGGCCCTTCGGCCCACGAGTCTGCGACGACCAGTGGTCCCCCGTACACGAGCACTATCCTACACACACTAGGGACCATTTACAATTTACAGAATCCAATCAGCCTACAAAGCTGCACGTCTTTGGAGCGTGGGAGGAAACCGGAGCACCGGGAGAAAACCCACGCAGGTCAGGGGGAGAACATGCGAACTCCGTACAGACGGCACCCATAGTCAGGACGGGACCCGGTTCTCTGGTGCAGTGAAGCAGCAACTCTACCGCTACGCCACCGTGCCGCCCGCCATTATACACCTGCGCCCCTCGCTCATCCGCTAAGCGCAGGTGGAGGCTGACTCTACCTGACCCCCAGGAACTTGGGCAGCTCCCCGGGTGCTGACGTCTCCGTCTCCATCTTCAAGCTGTCGATGTGGGCGATGGAGATGACGGTAGCTGCCACGTACCAGGGCAGACCCATGAACGAGCACAGGGCCATCAGGATGGCCACCAAGAACAGATCCAAGTGGTAGCCCGCACCTTTCTGCAAGACAAACAGACGCAACAGGCTATGAGGAAGGGTCTCACCCCAAACCTGCCTCAGTCGTGTTAGCCAAAGACGGACACAAAAAGCTGCAGTCACTCAGCGGGTCAGGCAGCGAGCGTCTCTGGAGAACATGGACACAGAGTGCTGGAGTAACTCAGCGGGTCAGGCAGCATCTGTGGAGAACATGGACACAGAGTGCTGGAGTAACTCAGCGGGTCAGGCAGCATCTGTGGAGAACATGGACACAGAGTGGGGGGGTAAAACTCAGGGGGTCGGGGGTCAGGCAGCATCTGTGAGAGAACATGGACACAGAGTGCTGGAGTAACTCAGCGGGTCAGGCAGCATCTCTGGAGATCATGGACACAGAGCGCTGGAGTAACTCAGCGGGTCAGGCAGCATCTCTGGAGAACATGGATAGGTGACGTTGTGGGTCGAGACCCTTCAGAACAGGGAGAGGTTGGATTGTTTTCTCAAAGATTGAGGGGAGACCAGATAGAAATATATAAAATTATGAGAGGTGTAGATGGGGTAGACAGTCAGAACCTTCTTCCCAGGATGAAAAAAAACCTAAAACTAGAGGTTATAGCTTTAAGGTGAGAGGGGCTAAGTTTAAAGGAGATGTGCGGGGCAAGATATTTCACACAGAGGGTGGTGGGTGCCTGGAACGTGCTGCCGGGGGTGGTGGTGGAGGCAGATACCATAGTGGTGTTTAAGAGAATCTTATATATGCAGGGAATGGAGGGGTGTGGATCATATGCAGGCAGAGGAGATTAGTTTAACCTGGCATCATGTTCAGCATGGACATCGTGGGCAGAAGGGCCTGTTCCTGTGCTGTACTGCTCTATGCTCTATGTTCTAAGGTTTGGTAGAAAGGTGCACACAAGAGAGATGTCAAGGTATTTGGAATGGTTCATCAATGGTGGTTCATAGAAACATAAAAATTAGGTGCAGGAGTAGGCCATTCGGCCATTCGAGCCTGCACCACCATTCAATATGATCATGGCTGATCATCCAACTCAGTATCCTGTACCTGCCTTCTCTCCATACTCCCTGATCCCTTTAGCCACAAGGGCCACATCTAACTCCCTCTTGAATATAGCCAATGAACTGGCCTCAACTACCTTCTGTGGCAGAGAATTCCACAGATTCACCACTCTCTGTGTTTAAAATGTTTTTCTCATCTCGGTCCTAAAATTTCCCCCCGTAGATCCGTTTTAGGGGGACCCCTTTTCTGGACCTACCTATTTCTCTCGTTTCCGACTGCATCCCACTAACCCAATGTCCTGTTCACTCTCTCTCTTCTCTACCTCCTCTACCCTCACATCTTCCCACTCTCTCCTTTCCCTTCCCCGCGTCTCTCCCTCTACTCCCACCCCCCCTCCTCTCCTCACCCCATTTCTGAACCACCCTAATTATCCCCTCACTCCCTCTCTCACACTCACCCCAACATCGGGAACAATCTTCCAGCATCTAGCCTGTCCAACCCCTTAAGAATTTTGTAAGTTTCTATAAGATCCCCCCTCAATCTTCTAAATTCTAGCGAGTACAAGCCGAGTCTATCCAGTCTTTTTTCATATGTTGCCTGGGTTCCAGCAACTATGTTACAGAGAAAGGTTGAACAAGTTAGGTCTTTATTCTTTGGAGCGCAGAAGGTTAAGGGGGGACTTGATTGAGGTCTTTAAAATGATGAAAGGGATAGACAGAGTTGACGTGGATAAGCTTTTCCCATTGAGGGTAGGGAAGATTCAAACAAGAGGGCATGACATGAGAATTAAGGGACAGAAGTTAGGGGTAACGTGAGGGGGAACTTCTTTACTCAGAGGGTGGTGGCTGTGTGGAATCAGCTTCCATGGGGGGGGGGGGGGGGGGCAGAAGTGGTGGAGGCTGGATCGATTTTAACATTTAAAAGTAAAGTGGATAGGTATATGGACGGGAAGGGAATGGAGGGGTATGGTCTGAGTGCAGGTAGATGGGACTAGGGGAAAACAAATGGTCGGCACGGACTGGAAGGGCCGAGAGGGCCTGTTTCCGTGCTGTAATTGTTATATGGTTATATGGTTATATGAAAGTCGTGCCATCCCAGGAATCAGTCTGGTGAACCTTCTCTGTACTCCCTCTATGGCAAGAATGCATTTCCTCAGATTAGGAGACCAAAACTGTACGCAATACTCCAGGTGTGGCCTCACCAAGACCCTGTACAACTGCAGTAGAGCCTCCCTGCTCTTGTACTCAAAGAAGAAACTCATTTTCATCATGGAGCCACGATCTTTAGTTCAGTGTAGTTTATTGTCGTGTGCACGGAGGCACAGTGAAAAGCATTTCTGTTGCGTGCTATCCAGTCAGCGGAAAGACATGTACATGATTACAATCGAGCCTGCCCACAGTGTATAAGAGTACAGGATCAAGGGAATTAACGTTTTAGTGTAGGGATAAAGTCGCAGAGGCAGGAAACTGTTTCAATAAGTTGGAAGAGATAACAAGTTGCAGAAACGGAGAGACCTGTGAACGGTCCAGGAAGAACGCAGAGACCAGGCCGCTGCCCAGATATGGGTTATACATGGTCAGGTGAGGTACGGCAAACAGGAAGGACTGGTGGCTGCGACCAGTTCCTGCCTCCCGCTCTCACAAATTCCCAGCCACGGCAGCTGATGTCTCACCTGAAGCTGAGCTGACCCCAGCAGATTCACCAACTGAGCAGGAAACGGAGCCCGTGCACACACAGCACGCAGCCAACCCACCGCCGCACAACGTGCTCTGTGCCAGAGCTCTTGTGGATACAGGAGCTTCATCTCAAACAATCACACTTAGTCATAGGTAGACAAAAATGCTGGAGAAGCTCAGCGGGTGAGGCAGTGTCTATGGAGCGAAGGGATAGGTGACGTTTCGGGTCGAGACCCTTCTTCAGATTTCAGAGTCTGAAGAAGTGTCTCGACCTGAAACCTCACCTCTTCCTTCGCTCCACAGATGCTGCCTCACCCGCTGAGTTCCTCCAGCATTTTTGTCTACCTTCGATTTTTCCAGCATCTGCAGTTGTTTCTTAAATATTGAGTCACAGAGTGATACAGAGTGGAAACAGGCCCTTTGCCCAACTTGCCCACCGAGTCCACAATGACCATCCATCACCCGTTCACACGAGCTCTGCATTAAAGGGCCTGTTTCGCATCCAGTCCGTACAGGGGACATTTTACAGAGGGCCGATTAACCTACAAACCCACTCTGCGCTCTGCATCTTTCCCTTTCCCTGAGTTTCACTTGATTGTGATAACATATAGTAGTATCTGATCTGGTTAGATCGCCTGCAAGACAAAGCTTTTCCCAGTACCTCAGTACATGTGAGAATGGTAAACCTGCACCTAAAGCTAGACCGTGCAAAAAACTCCGCACAAGACAGTAACTAAGGTCAGGATCAAACCCGGGGCTCTGGCACTGTGAGGGCAGCAACTCCACCGCTGTGCCAACCGATCCATAATCCCCCATTCCCTGCAGATCCATGTGTATCTAAAAGCAGCCCTTCAGCGCCACTATGATGGAGAGGCTGCAGGAGGAGTAGTAATAGCTACTCCTAATAGAGAGTATCAGCTACAGGGGGAGGTTGGACAGACTGGGATTGTTTTCTCTGGAATGCCAAGCGGTGAGGGGAGACATGGTAGAAGTGTATAAAATGATGAGAGGGGTAGATAGGGTAGACAGTCAGAACCTTGTTCCCAGGGTGGAAATGTAAAGAATGGAGGGAGCGTAGTTTTAACGGCGAGACCAGGCGATCGTTTTGCTGAACATTTACGCCAAGGCTTCCCGCTGGGCACGGGGCCAGAAGGCTTCCCGCTGGGACACGGGGCCAGGAGGCTTCCCGCCGGGACACGGGGCCAGGAGGCTTCCCGCCGGACACGGGGCCAGAAGGCTTCCCGCCGGGACACGGGGCCAGGAGGCTTCCCGCTGGGACACGGGGCCAGGAGGCTTCCCGCCGGGCCCGTGGCTGTGGAGAGGCCTTTATTGAGGCGCTGCCGTCTCGATAAAAAACAATGGGGATTCCCGGCGTGGAGTCCACCACGCGGGGGGGGGGGGAACACAAGGGCAATGGTAGACCCGGTGTGGGGGAACTGTCGGGGGGGGGGGGACAAAAGGGGAGCGAGCCGGCGGGCTCTGTACAAATAACATGTAGTACATTGTCAGCGATGTATGGTGGGGGAAGCTATTTTTTTTGTGTACAATTGTTAATGCAGCAAAGAATCACACTGTGCCTCTTCCACGTCGTGAAAAGACACGTATTCCCATTCCTATCTCCGGTTGCACAACACTTTATCTCCCCCTTCCTATTCCCACATGACCTTTCTGTCCTGGGCCTCTCCATTGTCAGAGTGGAGGCACAGCGCAAATCGGAGGAACAGCACTTTCTCTATTTTGTTGGGC